>CM060377.1:9717049-10243607 GCA_030545235.1 Helianthus tuberosus
ACTCGGGTTTAAGTTGGTAAGGACCGGGAATGTATCGTCGTGGCAAGTTCTAGAGTTGTAAGAACCAAGCGGCTATTCACACAAGAAACGAAAAATGAGCATTTAATTTAAAGATATGTATTTGTATGCTCAATAAAGGCTCAAAACTCACTTTTGTGGGAATGGGTTTTTATGTGATCAAGTATATATAATCAAATTTTAACTAAGTTTGCCATGCATTTTCATAATTTTCTTATGTTGGTTCTTTTTATCACGACGCTATCGGTTGTAAATTTGTAAAAATATAACCTTTTTAGAACTTGAAATTCCCGAATTAAACCTAGACAAGTAAAAAAAAATGAAAATTTTTGAAAAAAATTTGGGGTGATTAGCGGTTCCAATAGAGTTTTGTGTAAGGCTTGTTATTAGGACTTACAAGATTCAAGGTTTTAACATCCCCCCCACACTTAAATTACACATTGTCCTCAATGTGTCCCAAAAATAAGTTTTTAGGTTGATTGAATGTGTAAAAGTGGGTTAAAAACAAGATTTTATGGTACTGGGTAGCTGAACACGGGGTGGTGTTGGCTGAGCACGGCCCAGTGTCCAGACTGCCAGTACCAAAAGTAAACAGAAGGCTGGGCACATGGGCGTTTCAGTGAGCACGGCCCTGTGCCCAGGTACCTGAACTGGGCATTTTCTACAGAACCTCGGGCACGGGGCGTGTTGGGGTGAGCACGGCCCCGTGCTGAACTTGCTGTAATGAAGAAAAATCATCGGGAGGCTCTGTTTTTATGTATGGGGTGTTGGTTCAAGCTTCCCTTATCATCCTTCACCATCCCGAGTGTGTTTTATTCCTGAAAATTAAAAACTAAACTAGAAAATATAAAGGTTAATCTAAACTAAACTACGGATAGTTCCGCGGAATGCCTCCGTGGTGCGCCACGTTTATAAGGGTCCTTGGCTAGACCCACTTTATCAGGTGGTTCTGGCTCATCTTCAATTAGGGGGTCGTCATTGCCGAATGGATATTTCATTGATCGCTCAAGATCGACACTCTTTTTAAATGCCCCTAATTGAAGAGGTAGATTGTTGAACTTCCGGTTTTTCAAAGCTTCGTGAGTTTTTACAAATGGTCGTCCCAACACTAGAGGAGCGTCATCGAGGATGACAAAGTCGGTCGGGATTACCATCTGATTTGTTTGAACCAAGACATCCTCAACTATACCGGTTGATTTTATTACTTTCCGATTGGATAGAAAAATGGGTATTTGAAGTGGAGAAAAATCACTAATACTTAATTTTTCGAAAATGTAGTTAGGCATTATGTTAACACAAAGATCTTTATCGATTGTGACATTACTAATAAACGAATTTTGAAAGAAACATGGAACCGGTGTAATGTTAATTTCAAATGGGTCTTCTTTTATTAGTGAGGTTTGATCATTAGTTGACTTAACACTTACCGTTTCGTCAATTTTAGTGTTAGTGTTTAACTCTTTTAAAAACTTAGCATGAGTGGGTACTAAACAAAGATTTTCAAAAGAAGGTGACAAGAGATTAATTTCTTCAAAATTAGACTCTTCTTGAATTTTAACGTTGTCGGACTCACCTTTTTCGTTGTTTAACTCATGTGTAGGTTTTTCACTTATTTGTTCTTCCATTTTTACACTTTCGGTTATCTCTTCCTTTTTTAATTCTTCTCTTGCGCGGGACTCCTCTTCCCTTGCGCGAGATTCTTTTATACAGCGATCGATAACTCTAATGTGTTCTAATATCCTATCGGTCACTTTGGTTATAGAAAAAGAATCGGGATTTTCAAAGCTTGAATCCGGTTGTTCGATCCTTTGTTCCTCATAATACCCATATGAAGTAGATGGTTCACACCATTGTCCTTCATTGTAAGCATATGATGGATAAGGTTCGTAATTTTTTTCTTCATAATACTCATATGAGGTGGGTTGTTCACGCCATGGTTCCTCATAGTAAGTATACGAAGGTGGTGGCTCATATCTTGGTTCCTCAAAGTATGAGTATGAAGGCTCATACCTTGGTTCATCAAAATATGAGTATGAGGGAGGAGGTTCATACCTTTGGTCTTCATAGGATGTGTATGAAGTTGATGGCTCATACCTGGGCTCCTCATAGTAGGTGTATGAATTGGATGGTTGATATGAGTGACTATTTTGAACCGAGTGTGTGTTACGACAATTAGTGCAATAATTACCCCTATAATCATCCTCCTCATAGGTGTAGTTGTAACCTCCTGAGTATTGATCCATGAGAATCACTCAGCAGACCACAACCAAGTCTCGAGATCAGAAAATAAAAATAAAAACAGAAACAGAGGCTGGACACGGCCCCGTGTTCAGTGAGCACGGCCCCGTGTTCAGGATCTGTATCTGGGCGTTTTAATTAAATTTACTGATCTAGTTGAGCACGGGGCGTGTTCAGTGAGCACGGCCCATGTTCAAGCTACTGTTACTGGGTGTTTTTATGAAAATGTGCAGCACGGCCCCGTGTACAGGTTACTGTAAATGCAAATCTAAACTAAAATGCAGAAAAATGTGCGCGCGGTTTTAAAAAGGTTTTGAAAAACTAATTAGGCCGTCGATTTTAAGCTTTCTTAAAATCCTTGTGTCCCCGGCAACGGCGCCAAAAACTTGATGCGTGTGAAGTGTTATATATATTAGGTGTATATTTTAAGCCCCTTTAACACTTATTTTTAGCCAAGTTTTAAATTTATAAAACACGATATTTCACTAACACTAAACACACATATGGGCAAGTGCACCCATCGTGAGCTTAGTATAGTGTTGGTAAGATACCGAGGTCGTCCAAGGACACAAGAGCTTTGAGTACCGGTTTATCCTCAACGTCTAATCAAAATGAAAAGTTTAGAAAAAGTTTTAAACTAAGAAAAATAAAAACTAACTAAAATGCTGAAAATAAAAATAAAAAGAAAAACAGATAGACAAGATGAATCACTTGGTTCCGACTCGTATCTAGTGTAACCTTTGATTATTTCCGCACTTTTGCACTTATTTAAGAGATTATCTTAGTTATTGTAGTAGGCCCCTCTTTTGAAGGTGACGTTACCCTCACCCCAGTAGTTTGAGTCAGCAAGGATACAATCATAAAAGGGTGGATTATTGGAAGATAATTAATTAAGTTATTAATGCAAATTATGGTAGGCCCCTCTTTTGGAGGTGACGTTACCCTCGACTAAGTAGTCTGAGTCAGCAGGGATACAGTCCTAAATAGCCGGGTTATAGTATTAATAGTAGTTAACTTATGAGGGGATCAAAGAGTTTGGACCCCCGCCATCCAATACCGTTAAGCATTGAAGGAGGTCCTACTAAATTTGACCCAGGTCCATTGCAGGACCTCTAAACGCTGAACAATGGCAAGACCTTTACCAAACCGTTCCCTTAACCCCCGACCAGGTAGCCAACATACCTCCATATAGACCGTGGAGATATGAATGGTGAAAATCTTTTATTTTATATAGACAGTAAAATAATGCCAAGACACCACGGACAAACGATAAGGAAAGATCACCTTCAACATAAGAAACTAGTTATTAAAGTCATTAATACAAAACCAAGTAAAAAGTGCGAAAAGATTAGAAATAAAAAGTATTACACTAGACACTTTGTCTTCACCAAGTGATGTAAGAGACTTAGGCAAACATGGCCTTGATTGTCAAGAACTCTTACGATCAATCTTGGATCCCGAGATGACTCACACACTCTACGATGGACAATGGATGATGGTGGTGGATGATGGTGTTATGGTGGTGGTGGGTGAAGTGTGAGAGAGGTGGTGTGACAAGGGTTGGTTTGAGCTTGGGCCAAGCACTCCTATTTATAGGCTGAACAGAAGCTCGGGCACGGCCCCGTGTCCAGTGGGCACGGCCCTGTGTCCACATCCTTCTCTTTCTTCATTTAATGCAGCTTTGTCTTATTAGTTGACCACGCCCCCGTGTCTGCTGAGCACGACCCCGTGTGCAGAAGAATCTTTGTACTATGAAGATTTGCCTGGATTGTGCGAATCTTATAGTTGACCACGGCCCCGTGTCTGCTGAGCACGTCCCCGTGGTGGGCAATAGAAGCTTCTACCACTTTGCCTTTTCTGCTGACACTTGGGCACGCCCCCGTGCTGGCTGAGCACGGGGCGTGTTCAGTCTTCTGTTGTCTTGTTTTGCTTGGGAAGATGCTGTCGTGGGGTCGGGCATGTCACGTCTTGTTCCTTTTCTTGTATTTATGTTAGATTTTGATGTCTTTTTGCTTCTTTTGTTAATTTGAGCTCATTTAATCCTGAAAATACAAAAGGAAGACAAAATCACACTTTTTCCAACATTAGTACTAAAAAGGGGTTAGTTTTATGCCACAATTGATGTAATTTATATGTTGCATTTTGCACACATCAGGTTGCGCTATGTTTCAAGCAATGCAGAAAGTATTATACGGGGACTAGGCCATTGCTTCCGCAAAATCAGAAGTCCTGGGATAATACCCCAGATATCACTGAGTATAAAGACCTAGTATCTCAGAAAGAGGGACCTTTCAAACAAGATTTCAAGGGTTACCTATATATCCAAGTAGTGTTCCCCACGAAATAAGCAAGTTTGAATTTAGGTTTATATCCCGAAAAAGTTTACTAAATGTATAAAAACCTACCGACACATCATCAGTGAGACTGTTTAACACATTTAAACTTTCCAATTCTTTAGCATACTGTAACTGTCTACTGATGTACTATCATTTCCTCGTTTTACACAAAAACTCAATTTTTGAATTTTATCATGTTTTTGGCTTTTTCAAATTTTCTAATGTTTTTGGATTTTCTGACAATTTTTCTCCCCCTAAAATGCAAAATCATTTAAAGAAAATTTGACAACCAACACTGATAGCTTTGTCTCGCCATCCATTTTCTGCTAACTATGCTCTGTTTTGCAGAAAAACTAATATAAAGTACCCCCATGATTTACAACCCATTGATTTTCGACAGTTTGAAAACTGTTTTTCAATCTTGTGAAAGTAATCATGTTTGTTCCGCCGTGAGGGTTTCGGCATATTCAATCAACACATATTTTTGGTTTTTTCAAGTTTTTTTAACAAACTAAAACATATTTTTGATTTTTTCAAATTTTTAGGTTTTTGAAAATATTGTTTATTTATGTACAAAATGAAAATAAACTTCCTGTTTCAACCAACACAGGATCCAGCAGCCTCCTTTCCTCGTTGTGCCAGACTGCTCCAACTTCCATTCTCACAATCTTGATTTTTCTTGAGCACCTGCACATTCAACTAACTCAATCACTTGAACAATTTAGCCCAGGTCTGTTGGACCTTAGGCATTTCAACACAATAATTTTCATTTAATGCTGGAAACTCTTTGTCATCTTTCACAAAAATCTTTTCAACTTTTACTTCAACTTTTTCATCTTTTTCAAGAATCACCTGTTTCTTTTCACTCCATGTTTGACCTTTAGGAGTAGCACGTTTGTAAAAATGAGACTCTTTTTGAACATTTTGTTTTTGAACAACTTTTGGTTTCCAAAACTCTTGTGGTTTTGTCATATCAACAGATGTTTTCCAACTTTGTGTTGTTCTAAATCTGGGTGTGTTAGAATTCCAGGTCTGTCTAGAATCGAACCTGTTCGGGTTTGATTTCCAAGTTTGGTTCGAAACAAACTTGTTTGTGTTGTACCTCCAAGTTTGTTTTGAATCAAATCTGGTCGACCTTTGTTTTACATCCTCAGATTTTTGTTTCTCAACATCAATCTTCTTTATGTCAACATCCACAGGTTTCAGATTTGGACACTTGCGAGCAAGATGTCCTTTTCGATCACATTTAAAACATGTTCTCATGGAAACATCTTTGACCTGTGGTTGTTGATTTCTCTTTTGAGCTAGGAACTCTTCAATAGACTGTTGTCCAATTTTAAGTTCCTTTTCTTCAGCTAAACTCTTTCCTTGAACAAAACTCGTTTTTTTCTGAAAATTCGGAGTTTCATTTCTTTTCCAACTTTGTTTCTTCTTATAACCCAACCCGACCTTCATGTTTTTCTTTTTAAAACCAGGTTTGTTATAAAAAGTTTTGTGACCTTTACCAACAAACTTTGAAATTTCAGACTTTTCAATTTCAACCATCTTGAAAACTTTATCAACCTTTTCTGAAATCACATTCTGAATCGGGAATACAACATCTAAGAACAATTTGTCCAATCCAATCATGGTATAAACCAATCCTTTTGAATCTTCATTCAATTTTTTCTCGGATTTTGTGTTTTTCAGATATTCATCATGAAAATTTTCTTCATCTTCATCCTGTGATTCAGATTTACCTGTATCAACCGACTCTTCTTGCAACACACTTTCAACAACTTTACCTACCACCTCTGAATCATTAGTATCATCAGATTTGGAATAGGTTACATCAATGTTGTCTGGCAATTGATCAACCAGGTTGAAAGCTTTTTCGACCTTTTCCTCATCATAAAATGCAAATTTTTCCGGTGGTGGAACTTGATGAAACTCTGAGCCAATGCCTTTCTTGTTTTGCTCAGACTCACCATCTCCCGGTTTTATATTGAAAATTCGTTCAAGCACATATGACGACACGTGATAACTCTTTAACTTGTTGTTGTCCTGTTCTAAATCAGCAATCTGTCGCTTTAGCTTAGCAACATCCTCAATATAGGAATTAACAACATCTTGTTTTATGGAATACATTCGTTTAAGTTCTTTAGTTGTTTCAGAAAGATAA
Organism: Helianthus tuberosus; assembly: GCA_030545235.1. Classification (NCBI taxonomy): domain Eukaryota; kingdom Viridiplantae; phylum Streptophyta; class Magnoliopsida; order Asterales; family Asteraceae; genus Helianthus; species Helianthus tuberosus. The sequence continues at coordinate 9,723,803 of CM060377.1, forward strand.
TTCATTCTTGATTGAGCAAATTTCATTTCATCTTTCACTTTATCATATGACTCTTTCGTAATATGATATGCTAATTTCATTGAGTCATATTCTTTCTACATTTCTTGACAAGCAATTTTTTTGTGGACATACTTCTGTCATTTTAGAAACATTTTCTTTCAAAACTTCATTTTCCGTTTCTAACTTTTTACATTTTTCTGAAAGTTTTTCATCATTTTCTTTTAAAACTTTTTCTTTTTCTAGCATTTCTTTGCATTTTTCTTTAAAAATGTTTTCAATGTTAGTAAATTCAAGATCTCTTGTTCTGAATTGCTCATCTTTTTCAGTACAAGCTCTGCACGGTTCCATGCATTTCTTGCACTGATCAATCGTTTTTAAGATTTCAGAATCAGAATGTACCTCAGTGATTGGCACTTCAGTGTTTGATGCATCTGTCTGATCAGCATAACTCTTCTTTCCTTCAACACCAACTTCTTCACCAACATCACTAGTTTCCAAATTCTCATTCTTCACTTCTTCTTTCTTCTTAGTTTCTTCAACTTGCTGCTCTTCAGTAACAGCTTTCTCAACTTCTACATTCACCACAACTTCTTCTTTTACTTCCACAGCTTTCTTCACATCTTCCTCAGCAACTTTCTTTAATTCTTCAACCATACTCTCAACATTCTTCTCCATTCTCTCTTCATCTCTCTTTTTCAAACTCGATATCATGACTTCTCTTATGAGTTTTCCAGCTTTTCCTCATAATTTTTGTCTTTTACAGCATTTGAATAAAATTCGCCGACCCGAGTAATTACTAAAAGAACATCATCATAGACTATGTCCTTTTTGGAAACAACAGGTTCATCATATCTGTTGACATAGCACTCTCGTTTCTTATCCCATCTTTTGTATCTAACAGCCTCTTCATATTCTCTTTGCATATCATTCATTCTGTTCGCAGCCATTCTTATTTCTCTGTCTGTTTTCTCACTCAGAATTTCTTCTCTAGTTTTCTCTTTTATCTCAGCCATGATGTTATCTCCTTGAATTTCCTTGAATCACACAAACAAACAAAATCAGTTCAAACTTCAAACAAACTGAGTACGTAAAAGTATATGTTAATGAAATCAATCTAAGACTCGTGTCGAAGATTTACGGATCTAATGTTGTTCGGGTGAAATCACTAAATGAATGGGCTTGATCGAAAAAAAAAACAATTCAATTGGGCCTTAGAATGATTTAGGCCGTGCACCTATTACACATGCAAATGTACAATTAAAACAAATAGCCGACAACTTTAATTGTATATCAAATTCTATTGGGCCGATTGTTATACTAGAATGACAACTCAATTAATATCACATTCACATGCAAACTCTTTGATTGGGCCTCAAATATTTAGCACATGGGCCTTTAATATGTATCACATGCAGCCTGACAATATTAAGTATGTATTAAATTTGATTAGGCCGCAAGTAAAGTCTGGTCACATGCAGTCTCAAACGATTAACCACTTTCAAACGTGATCACAAATATGTGTGACTTTCAAACGGAACTACAATAATGATCCACTTTCAAACGATCATTTCAAACGGGATACAAGTCTCAAACGTAATAGCATATCACTTTCAAACGAAGTACATGCCTCAAACGAAATAATCCATATTCAAACGGAAACTGTGCTTTTCAAACGAGATGATGTCAGCATTTTACGAACATTTTCAAACGGAATAGGTGTTTTTGATCAGTTTTAAATCGAATTTTGATCTCAAATTTTCAAGGATTAGTTATCACAGTATTTCGTTTGATATGTGAAATTTTTAGGCCATTTCAATCGTAAACACTTGTTCAAATCAGAAAAGAAAGGTAGAAGTGAGAAAATCCGGTATAATCAAGCTGCAATGGTATGAACTCCTCGTCCTGTGCTCTGATACCACTTGTTGGATCGGTTCCGTGACCCTAAACAGTCAGTAAAGGCAGTTCATCATCATTTACTAAGGCGGAATCAAAGTAAACGACTTTACACAGCTTGTTCCTTTTAATCTTCTTATATTACTGATTTGTAGAGCTATTACAATGAATTCTGATGAAAATTTGGCAGCACCTCAGCTCACACACAATCAGATCCGTATGAAATGAATCAACACACAACTTATATATAGGCTAAGCCTATTCCGTTTGAAAGTGGCACAACCATGTTCAAACGGACAGCCATGTTCAAACGGACAGCCATGTTCAAACGGACAGCCATGTTCAAACGGATGGACCTTTTCAAACAGACTCACTACCTAAAACATGACCAAACCCTAATTCAATCACTGTTGTGCACTCAATTAACCTATCTAGACATAAGACTCGATTAAGACGTAGTCAGCAGACATTCAGTGCACCAACAAAATTAATAACCATCACTTGTGATTGGTTATATATCAAGCGTAGGTCGTGTAACGGACACGCAAATCCGTTGCAAAAGCATGAGCCCTTGTAGAGGGATTATAGTTCGGAACATTCGCTTGTCAAATGATTCCGAAAGACATGGTTAAATTCTTGGAAATAAGCATGATGGTTATTGCATAAGCAACCCTCGGGAGGGGAGCACAAGCTCATATTTGGTAAATGCAGAAACGGGTGCATTGGCCTAAAGTTTATGATGATAACAATACATGTTGTGGAACTTGTAGACAAATGGGTCAAATAAACAAGAGACGAATTATAGGACAACTGTTTTTGAAATGATATTTTTATGCAAACCGTGTTGATAAACGTGTCCGTAATTAAATTACGGTCACGTAGGAAAAAGAATCGGCTAAAACGGACGCCCGAGTCAAAAGCTATGTTGACTTGAAGTTTATAATCGGTAAAAATGGTGCTGGGCTGAGATACAGCTCCAAACAACAACTTTCTGCCAAAAATACCCCGTGGCGCTGCGCGACGGCAGACCCTCACCCCCGTCGCGCAACGCCACCAGCTCAGATCCGAGAATTTTTGTTTTTTTGATACGTTTGAGTATGGAACTTGTTTATTCTTGATTGTTAAAGAGTCAAAACTAATTATTTTCCATGGTTTTGACCATAGGTGAAGATGGACCTAACCCGGATGGTGATCAAGCTATTATCAAGAACCGAACGCACCAAATGAAGCTTCCGCATTTTGTCTATTTCGTTTTAGTAATATGTAAACACTTGAAACTATGTTTTAAAAATTAACTAGTAGCATAATGACTTGAATATTATGATCATGTAAGGTCTTAAAATCATGAAAGCTTTTGTAAACTCGTAAATTATTGTACTAAATGCTAGTTTTTGTATCACTAATCTCGTTATATTAAGTCGGGTCTTACAGAGCCGAACCAAGCGGACCTTTGCTCGTGCTTGGCTCATTTACAACCAAGCAAAATCCGAACGGGCATATTTGAGCGTGCAATTTTTCGGGCGAACGATGATTGATTTGGACAATCATAGATTTAGAATGTTTCTTTCGATGTCTCTGTTGTCCGGTCGCGACTAAGGTCCAACTGTCCAAGGATGACACTAAGATTGAGGTCAGACTGTTCGAGTATGAGGCTCTGGTTGAGGCAGCCAAGCAGGTGAGGCGATGAATATACAACAAAGTACTATTGTCGCATTGTGGCGTACAGTGAAAGCAAGAGATGATTGAGAACTATGATTGATGAGAGAAAGAAGTCAAATATTACCATTTCACGACTTAGAGTTTTAGTTTTAAATTTTGTGTTAGATTTTTATTGGTTTGATTAGGCTAGTAAGTATAAATATAATTGTCTATTTGCATAACGTGGACCAAAAATAATAGAACGGTATGTATAAAATATGAATATACATGTAATTTGTGTGTGCATATATAATTATATATATAATAAATTAATAAAAATTAATTCGAGCCGAACCGATCCGAGCGGACCTTTGCTCATGCTTGACTCGCTGGCAAACCGAACCAAACCAAGCGAGCATATCTGAGCATTTTCCGAGCGAGCAGCAAGCGAGCGACAAGCGATTTGGACAGCCCTAGTTGGGATCCTTGAAAGATATGGTGGTAGAGGTTTAAACAAGAAGTGGGTAGTTTGTGGCAAAGAACGATTACATCCATCCACTACAAAGCATCCTCTTGGTCATATCTACCGGTTCGAGCTGGACTTGTAGGAGTTTGGAGTGGAATCTGCAAATTGGAAAATGATGCAAAGGAACTCAATGTGCATCCTGAGCTTTTGTTGAAAGGTGCTGCAGTGAGGTTTTTGGTCGATTATCGGGCTGAGAAGTACCTTTTAAAAGAGAAGTACCCAAACTTGTTCCGGCTGAATCAGATTAATGCCTTTGTCAGCTGGAGATCGGTTTCAACGGGTAAAGACAATTAGGTGTGGGTTCAATATATTCGATTCTTTTTTTGACCATTTAACTGGGTTAAATGGGTATCGAAAAAACCGAATATTTTCGGTTGGCGGGGAGCCCAAGATAGACTGCCCACTGTCAAAGGTTTACATAGATGCAATATTCATCATAGTTCGACACTATGCAAAATTTGTGGAGAACGTGACGAAGACGCGGATCATCTATTCATCTCTTGCTATGTCGCAGCGGTAATATGGCACAAGGTCAACGTGTGGTGTAGTATTCCGCAAATTTATGCTTTACAATGAATGACCTGGAACATACATAAAAACTTGGCGATATCAAACCATAAGAAAAAGGGTGATACAAATGATTATCTTAGTGGCGTGTTGGGTGATATGGAAGGCACAGAACAATCTAATATTCTCGGGCAGTCGGCCAAACATAGACAAGATATTCGGAGAGTTACAAGCAATGTCCTTCCTATGGTTCAATCATCGGGCGAAACGAAATAGTACACAATAGGAGAGTTACAAACAACGTCCTTCCTATGGTTCAATCACCGGGCGAAACGAAATAGTACAAAATGGAGCAATTGGGTGAATTTCACTTTTGTTTAATAAATATTGTTGAACCGGACGGTGAATGTAAATTGTAACAAGGGAAATGTATACTTTGTTTTAGCATCTTGTTAACCATTGTATAAAAAGTTTGGTGAGATGTTATACAATGAAAAAATGTTTGAAATTCATTCTATAGTTAACTTTCGTTTTGCTCCCTATGGTTTGGTCGTTTTAACGGTTTCACTCCAATGGTTTAAAAATGCCATTTTTCTCCTTGATGTTTTCATTTTGTTACCAGTTTGCTCCCTGACTCTTAACTCAGTTAAATCATTCAATTAAAGGTAGAGGTATATTGGTAATTTTACATATAAATACTTAACTATTTATTATTAATTCCTTAAATTCAAGATTTACACATATATAAAAAAAAAAAACTTGCACCAGCTCCACCACTCTCCCTAGCCGCCACCACCTGCCACCAACAGCCACCACCACAGCTAACTACCATCATCTGCCTCCAACACCAACAACCACCACCACAACCTGCCACCAACACCAAAGCATCACCTGCAACCAAAACCAACACCCACCACCACACTAAGCAGAGGAAACAATCCCATATCTGAACCACATCGCAAACAACATCTTCCCCGAACGGTTAAACCTTCTCTCCCGTATCACATCGCAACTCAAATCTGAGCTCAAAATCTAAACCCGCCACCGCTGTTCCTTATCTTTCGAGTTCTAACCCTTATTGCCTAGTCAAATCTGACCAACATTTAACATGCACTCGAATTACATCTGAGCATATAATGTCGGCTTAGAGATAGAAAGAGGAACACCGTGAGAGATGGTACAAACCTGATGGTGTTGATAGCAGTGGTGGTGGCTGTGGTATGGTGGCGACGATTGTGGTGGTCGACAGGTGATGACGGTAGGGTGCTCAGGTGGTTGCTAGAAGGTGATGATGAAAGTGGGGTGCTCAGTTTAGAGAGAGAGTGTGTGTGTGTAGGATGGGTGGTAGTGGTCGGTGTCTGACAGTGGTAAAGGAGGTGTCTCATGGTGGTAGTGGTCGTGTCTTACAGAAGGTGGATAGAAGGGTGAGAGAAGTGAGAGGGGTAGGCAGAGAAAAAATGGCGTAGAAATAGATTATTGAATTTTCTGTTATAAAATATAGGCAAATTGGAAATAAATAATCTCACCTAACTCAATTTGACCGATAATAATCCCAAGTCAGTATTGGCTGATAATAATTCGAATTGGTCAATTTTTTTGTAAAATAGTCCATCGTTAAAATAGCTTAACGGAGTTAAGTTTTTTTCTGAATTACAAACCGATGTTTTAGGGCTTTTGATCAGAACGAGGATACGAGTCGATTGATGTAAAACTTACCTCGAAATACTACCCCAACCCACGAAAACGGTGCTTCAATTCGGGTGTTTAAACTTCCAATTAACAAAAATAAGCCATTTCGAGCACAATTTTGAGGTAAGTTTTATATCAATCGACTCGTATCCTCGTTCTGATCAAAAGCCCTAAAACATCGGTTTGTAATTCGGCAAAAAACTTAACTCCGTTAAGCTATTTTAAAGGCGGACTATTTTACAAAAATAAAAAAATTGACCAGTTCGGATTATCATCATCCAATAACTGACTTGTGATTATTATCGACCAAATTGAGTTAGGTGGGATTATTTATTTCCAATTCGCCTAAAATATATATAAACAAATAATCAATGTTTAATTTTTTTTATAGAGAAAAATGCTCGGATAGTCGCTGTGGTTTGCCCATTTTTCACCTTTAGTCTCTAACTTTCTAAAATTACACCTATAGTCCCCAAGTTTACGAATTTCCTTCCCGGATAGTCCCTGGCGTGGATTAGGGTTAGTTTTTGTGTTAGGTGCGCGTGAAATGACAAAAATACCCTTACTGTCAAATTAATAACTAAAACGTTAAAAGAAATATAATTAATATTTTACAACTTATATGGGACCCATCACCCACCCTACCCACTTCATCTTCTCCACTTCACACCACCACCACCACCATCTCCACCTTCAACAACCACCACCATCTACCCCACTTCACCGTAACCACCACTGCCACAAACCATCCTGCCACAACCACCACCGCAGCCAATCAATAATGTAAAATCCTCACTTCACCGTAACCACCACCGCCACAACATACCTAATAGTAATGATACCAAGCCGATACCAATAACAAGCAGAGCAACTGTATACGGAACCATGGTTCCTCTTAGCACATGTCTCGATGCGATCCCCAACACCAACGACATCCCACGAACAACACCATGTCCGTCGGATTCGACGATTCACCCTCCGACACCATTGCCACCGGAAAGCGCAAATATATTCACGTTTCGCCGGAAAACTCAAATAGATTCAGAGAAAAGTGGAGGAGATAGAACAGTAGTGAGATTCAGTTGAATATAGATAGTGTGATTGAACTAAGACAAAATAATAACTAAGTGAAATTGAAGTGATTCGAGAATATTTTTAGCGGTTTTTAAGTAGACTTGTTCATCGGAATAGATTCAGGTTACATACAAAAAACTGATTTGGACATCGATTATTTATTTGTTGCTGACATCAATCAGTAATGGCGGCGGTGGTGGTTGTGGCAGTGGCGGTTACGGTGAAGTGGGGTAGATGGTGGTGGTGGTTGAAGGTGGAGATGGTGGTGGTGGTGTGGAGTGGGGAAGATGAAATGGGTAGGGTGGGTGGTGGGTCCCACATAAATTGTAAAATATTAATTATATTTATTTTAACTTTTTAGTTATTAATTTGACAGTAATGGTATTTTTGTCATTTCACACGCACCTAACAACAAAAACTAACCCCCATCCACCCCAGGACTATCCGGGAATGAAATTCAAAAACTTGGGGACTGTAGGTGTAATTTTAGAAAGTTAGGGAATAAAGGTGAAAAATGGGCAAACCATAGGGACTATCCAAGCAGTTTTCTCTTTTTTATATTTAAAATACCGCAATACCCCTTCCTTTAATTGAATGATTTAACCGAGTTAAGAGTCGCGGAGTAAACTGACAATTAAATGGAATCATCATGGAGGAAAATGTCACTTTTTAAATGATTGGGGTAAAACCATTAAAACGATCAAACCACATGAAGCAAAAAAGAAGTTAACTCTTCATTGTATAAAACGTTTGATGAGATGAATGAGAAAATGTTTAGTATTCATTTATAAAAAGTTTGATGAGATGAACGAGTCTATAGGGTGTGAGGGGCATGGTTGGGTCATCAATCGCCATGTAGGACCATTAATGGATTGCTACACCACCCCCTCGTCTCATCCACCATGATTCCCATAGATTAAACCATGGCAACCATGAGCCTCCTTTCCTTATTCAATATTTTATTTCCTTTTCACAAATATAAATTAAAATAATATAATAGTGGTTTGAGTCATGACCACACCCTTAGGTTAATGGTTTTGGATAATGGATTAGAAGTAGGTGACATGATGCTAATATGGAGGGTCATGGTGATCATGAGGATCATGACCACACCCTATAGCCTAAGGGGCTGTTTGTTTACCTCTTAATGTGGCTCTTACTGGTTCAGACCTCTTACTGGTTCGGCACTTAATGGTTCAGACTGTTTGTTTCACGAGCAGATGTCTGAATGGTTCAAACATTTGCCTCTGAATGGTTAAGATTTATACAAAGTCTGAATGGTAAGACCTCTAATCTGAATTGGTCAGACATCTGCCTCTGAACGGTTAAACATTATACAAGCTCTTAATGGTTCAGACATCTTACTGGTTCAGCACCTAATAATTCAGACCTCTTACTGGTTCAGCACTTAAGCATTCAGATGTTGCCAAACAGTCCCTAAATGTTTGCTGTTAAAAAAAAAAACTAAAACAAGGATATACCAATAGAGAGAGAATATTCTTATTATTTAGACCGTGGGGTATGGTGGGGCGGGGGTTGGGCTTGGGTTGGGGCATGAGTTGACACGTGGCTTGGGGGGGGGGGCAGACATGGGCTGACCCACATTCAACACAGTATGATGGGGCGGGGGTTTGGGGCGTGGGTTTGGTGGGCTTCGCTGGGCTTCGCTGGGCTGACCCGCTGGGCTATTTGAGTATTTTTTAAAACAACAAATTTAATTTTTTTAATATTTTTAAATAAAGAAAATTACAAAAAAAAAATCCTAACGTTTATATTTGTTTTTTTATCTCTTCTCTCATCTCCAAGACTAGTTGTAACTCGTCACCCTCTAGGTGATCAATGGGCTGGGATAGAAATTTCATATCATCCCATTTTTGTTTCTGGGCATCTCTAGCGGCATCTCTAGCTTCTTTGCTCCTTCGAATTTCGGCCCTTTGTTGTTGGAATACGTTGATTGTATCCAACTTGCATGAAATGTCATCCAACTGATCGCTGTATATTCCCCTACGCGAGCCCGAACTCCAAGTTGAAGGCGATGCCGTACCAGATCTTGATTTTTGAGCACGCCTTTTTGCGACATCTCTTCCATACTCAGGCCGGTTTGGGCTTGGCGAATCATCCAAAAGGTCCTCAAACTCTTGATCTCGTGCATCAGATTGGGCTTGGGACGATGCCCTTGACCTTTTGGAAGACGTGTTACTTTCGCTACCAATGGGGATATTCGCCCACTTTGGATGGAACTTACAAATCTCACAACAATGCATGAAACGGAAGTCGGTCCCCACATTTGATTTGAATGTGACCAATGCATTTGTCATAATGTCGGCTTCGGTTTCACCACTTTTTGGGTTTTGCTTTGCTTTATTTAAAAAACCACTATATTTTGTAAGTTGGCCGCTAATATCGCTCCACTTCGAGGATAAGCTATCGTTTTCACGATAAGCCTCCATTCCCAATTCTTCATGGAATACTCTACTAACCGCTTCCCACAGAGCGGTTCGATGTTGAGAATTTCCTATTTTAATAAAAACAAAATTTAATATATTACAAAGTTATATAAAAAATAACCATTAATAAAAACAAAGTTTAAGAATACCTAAATGACGTGACCGTGTCGTCCCGATCAGTCAAAAACCCAATTAAACCTAGGTAGCTAGGGTAAGTCGGGTATCGTATCCACGAAGAGCAGGAGGTCAGTATCGCACGACCCGTTCGATTAGTTAGACTATTTACAAACAATGTACAACATGATTATGAAGTTTGCTAATTTTCCTTTGTTTATTTGATTTGAAAAGAAATTGGAGTGAACCGACAAATGACTATTATCTAAAACAATTGTTTACTAACTAAGATTTCAAAACTAAGTTCATTGAAAACAAGAATTAGGAATATGGATCACACCCGGTTCGATTATTGCAAGTCCTAGGGTTCTTACATGTTTTAACTTGATTCAATTGTATATAGTGATTAACGGATCACTATCACGAAGCTTAGGTGCCAATTGCTATCAACGTCATAGACAACGGACCGTAATGCACTTCGTTGCCTCGGACATGTAAATCCTAACCTACGATAAGGCATAAGTGCACAAATTCATTTCGCAAAGTCATAACTTTATCATCGTTCGACAATTCACAAATTCAATTCAAATGCACGACAATTATCACAAGTTTCAAATACTAAACAATTTGTCACAAAACCAAATTAAAATACAAATGTATAAACACTAGAAATCTTACAACATCTACACCGGGGTGAAATCGACGAGACTATCCGCTCATTGTTGAATGGGCGCGATCACAAGCTTGAGATAGTGATGAAGACATGATCGGTACCGTGTTGTTCTTGATCGATGATGATGAAAATAAAATTCCCCCCGTCTTGTAACCTCCTCCTACTCGTAACCCCCGATTCATGGTCAAAACATGTCATTAAACCCGTCAAAACACCCAAGAATTGAACTTTCGCGATAGAAGAAACTGGAGCCCGTCGCCGACGGCCCTGACCCCGTCGGCGACGCCCTCTATTTTTGCTGTTTTTCTGCGACGCGCTAATTGACTGGTTACGAGCTTTCTGGCGACGGGGTTAACTACGGGGCGTCGCCGACGACCTCCCCAACTTCCATTTTCTATTTTTTTCCATTTTGCACTCCCGGTTGACCCGTTTGATGTCCCGGTTGTCCGGTTTTCGACCCGGTGACTCGTAAAGCTCCCAAAAAGCTTCTTAAACTCCATTAAACCTGCAAAACACAAATCTAATTAAAAGTAGGCTACTCAAGATTAAAACTTATGTAAAAACATTAAGTTACACAATTACGAACACCGGTTTTCAACCATGTATCACAAAACTTGGATGTTGAGATTGTTGACACCAAGCCCTCGCCAATGCAACTTCTTCAGCAATGACCCATTTTTGTTGTTTTCGTTTGACGGTTTCAAGTGCTTTATCCGCCTCGGTTTTTTTTTATGACTTCTCTTTTTGATGGGTTTCGATGTGGAAGGAGCATCGTTGGGTGGTTGAGTTTCGGGGACGGTTTCGGTTTGTGAAAGGTCGATGGAGGTTGGTGAAAGGTTGATGGGCGATTGTGTAAACGGGGTAGGTATCGAATCGTCGATGTGTGGGAAGTTAGTATACAAACGATTCCCAATATACGATGCATAACTCGCTTCAACGGGCATAGAAGAGTGTATGAAAAATGGACGAGGCATTGGACGATTGGGTGGTGGGCTAGGATTATTTTCTTGGAATGCATACGGGTTGTTTGGGTCATAAGCACGGTTATAAGGATGCATTTTTTCGTTTTGTAGAAGGAGAATTGAAGATGATTATAGAAGATGTGGTTGAATGTGGTAAAAAATGGAAGAAAAATGTGAGTTTTATAGTGAAAAAATAATTTTTTTTAACATAGCCGTTGGCCAACGGCTAGCCCAACGACTATTTTGGTTTGGCCATTGAGAGCCCGTCATGTCAGCTTGTCAATACCGCCCCACGCCCGGCTTGAATCCCAAGCCCCAAGGGCCACGCCCCAACCCAAGCCCACCCGGGGTGATGGCTTGGGCGTTTTCCCCCAACCCACGTCCAAACCCCCGCCTCATACCCCCTTAAATATCAAGCGCATGCACCTACCATATGTTTCGTGGGGTCCAAAAGTTGCCGATTTCCATTCTAAACAGGATTGTTTCTTACTAGTAGCCGACACTTGCTTTTGTTGTATTTAGGAAATTTGAATCTTTCCAAAATCGTCAATTTCCATTCTTATATCATCTAACATGTAACTTTCGCAACAAATTAGGTTAAGCCGATTAGCCGAAACATGTAAATTTAAACTACATAAAAATATTTTAACATTCAATTAATGGTTTAATCTGTTTTGTTAATCCCACCAGATAAAGTAAAGAGTTATTGGATTTTAATAATAATTCTAAGTTTCACACATTCGCTGATAATAATCCCAACATTAAATAAACGAACCTAACTTGTAAGAATTTTGCCTTTATTGATCATTTTATAACATATGTGCACTTAAATCAATTATGGAGTCTGTAGATGCACTTGAATATATTGAGGAGACTAAATTCTTATATGTTAGAAAATGACCAATGAGGGCCAATCTTTTACAAGTTGAGATCGTTGAAGAGAATTTTGAAAGTTGAGATTATTACTGACTAAAAGACGAAACTTAGGATTATTAAAATCTGATAACAAAGTAAATAATGCGTTAGCGGTTTTAATCCCATTGGTAAAAGTAAATCAAGCAAAGATATCTTGTGGGCCAAGACAAAACAAGCTACAAGCCCACCGTGTTATGCAGACAAACACCCTTTTATTTCTACAAAAGCCAACGTCACGTCCCCATTTTCTCACTACCAACTGCTAGGGTTTCCTTCTCGATCTTTCCGCTTCAATTATCATCATCATCGTAAGTTCAATCATTCTTCAACTAAAATCACTTCAACTGTTTCTGTATCTGATCTTAATTTGTGTTTACAGTGAATCTGAGATCAAAATGGCCACCAAAAAGAGTGTGAGTAGCTTAACAGAAGGAGATCTCAAGGGGAAACGAGTGTTCGTTAGGGTTGATCTGAACGTACCGTTGGATGATACCTTCAAAATCACCGATGATACTCGCATCCGTGCTGCTGTTCCTACCGTCAAGTACTTGATGTCTCATGGCGCTAGAGTCATCCTTTCTTCTCATCTGGTATACTTATTTTACTTCATCTTTGATTGTTAGATTCTGATTCTGATTGTATGCATTTTTAGATAATTGACTCTAACTGTGCACTGTTTGTTAGGTTTGTATTTCAGATCATTAATATATACTAGATCATTACTTTGTTCTTATATTGTACAATGGAGATCTTTACTGTAACTTCGCAGTTTCTTAACTTTCAGATCTTAGTTTAGATTTGTACAATGGAGATCTGGACTGTAATGCTTATAATTCTAATGACTCTGTTATGACTTTGATTTGATTTGTGTTTATATTGTTGATCTCATCACCAATGATTTTAAGATAGGTAACTGTAACTGTGCACTGGTTGTTAATAACTTTGTTTTAACTTTCAGATCATTAGTTTACACTAGAACTATGGTATTATACATTTGTATAATGGGGATCACTACTGCTTCTTAAATTGCTATTGATTTTGATTTGTTATTATTAAATTAGTGGTTTATAACATTGCAGTTCTTTAATTTTTAGATTGTTAATAGGCTAAACCTTTAGATCTGTACAATGGAGATCACTACTGTAATGCTTATAATTTGAGTGTTTGCTTTAGCTTAATTGAACAGAAGTTTATTTTTTAATAAGCATATAATTACCTAGTGTTTAGATCAAGAAACATGTTTTTAACTGTTTTTTTGGGGGATTTAATGTGATAAGTTTACAATGTTGAAATAGCTTGTTTTCTGTAAGCTGATTGTTTGCTTCTGCTTATTCAAACTGCAATTTATTTTTAAATAAGCATACGATTGTCTAGTGTTTGGACGAGGAAACATGTTTGTTTTTTTTTCGTAAACTTATTTTTGGGTGGATTTAATGTCAGAACTCAGAAGTTTACCCTTAGGTTGAAATAGCTTGTTTTCAGTTATCTGATTATCTGTTTCAGCTTATCCGGACATAAATTCATTTGTAATATGCATATATTTACTTAGTGTTTTGTTTGGATGAAGAGACAAATTTGGTTCTTTAAACTGATATTCATGGTGGATTCAATATCAAATGTTTTTCCTTAGGTTGAAATAGTTTGTTTTCAGTAAGCTGATTATCTGCTTCAGCTTATAAGCATGAGCTGTTTAAATAAGTGGTCTCGATTACTCTCGTATGCCTCTGCTGAGATTCTGTGTTTTTGTTGTTTATAGGGACGTCCAAAGGGTGTAACACCAAAGTTCAGCCTGAAGCCACTGGTGCCAAGACTCTCAGAGCTTCTTGGAATCGAGGTTTGTTCATCTATGCATTTTAATGTAAGGATTTCTTGTTTGTATGTTATTGAAAGTGTTACTTAAAGTGTTCCTCTTTGGGCTTTTGGCTGTACTAATAACAGGTCAAGATGGCAGACGACTGCATCGGACCAGATGTTGAGAAACTGGTTGCTGAAATCCCAGAGGGGGGTGTTCTACTTCTCGAAAACGTGAGGTTTTATAAAGAAGAAGAGAAAAACGACCCAGAATTTGCAAAGAAATTAGCATCCCTAGCCGACCTGTACGTCAACGATGCATTTGGCACCGCACACAGAGCCCATGCGTCTACCGAGGGTGTCGCAAAGCATTTGAAACCCGCTGTTGCTGGTTTCCTTATGCAAAAGGAGCTTGATTACCTTGTTGGAGCTGTATCAAACCCTAAGAAGCCGTTTGCCGCGATCGTTGGCGGCTCAAAGGTGTCTAGTAAAATCGGTGTTATCGAGTCACTATTAGAAAAGGTCGACATCCTTGTTCTCGGTGGAGGAATGATATTTACTTTCTACAAAGCCCAAGGGCTAGCTGTCGGTTCTTCACTAGTGGAAGAAGATAAACTTGATCTTGCAACAACCCTTCTTGAAAAGGCCAAATCTAAAGGAGTGTCTCTTTTACTCCCTTCTGATGTTGTCATCGCTGACAAGTTCGCTGCTGATGCAAACAGCAAGGTTAGTTATGCTTGTGTGCTCATTTTCTGTTATAACCCACCGCCTGTTATCGGAACTTGGGCTACAGTCGAGATATTATTTAATATACAACTATATGTTGTTTTGTTGAATATGTATACAGGTTGTTCCAGCATCTAGCATTCCAGACGGATGGATGGGATTGGATATCGGACCAGATTCCATCAAGTCGTTTAGCGAAGCTTTGGATACCACCAAGACTGTCATCTGGAATGGACCCATGGGTGTGTTTGAGTTTGACAAATTTGCTGTAGGCACAGAGGTACATACATACTACGCACATACATGCATATATAAAATTATAAATCGGCTCTTTTCACGTGTTAATGACTGAAATCTGAGGTAATGTTAATGTGAATTAAGGCTATTGCAAAGAAGCTAGCAGAGCTTAGCGGGAAGGGTGTGACAACCATCATTGGAGGCGGTGATTCTGTTGCAGCGGTTGAGAAAGTTGGACTTGCTGACAAGATGAGTCACATATCTACCGGTGGTGGTGCTAGTTTGGAGCTTCTAGAAGGTAAGCCACTTCCCGGTGTGCTTGCTTTGGATGAAGCTTGAGCCAGTGTATGTTAGTATGTTACAATGGAACTGAAGTTGTTGGTTAAGGGTCTGGGTTCAGACTTGAAGTTAATAAGTGGTTGTGAGAGCCATCATATGGCTAGCTTTTGAGTTGAGAGCATTTGATGAGTGGTTTTGACTTTATAACTAGTAACTTTCATGTGGTATATCTGGTTTTTTGTGCGATTTGAGACCGGCTTATTAAAATCTCTGATAGTAGGAAGCCATAAGGTGCAAAGCGTAGGAAGCCATAAATTGCGACGTGTAAATATAATGTTTGGGTCCATATATAACAACCCCCGACTACTCTAGACACGACCAACTCTCACATCCGCTGATCCTACTCTTAATTTACACCATTGTCTTCTAGATGACTAGAACCCTAACTCTAACGAATGGACAGTTGTCATATACATGATCACGTATCAGACTATTGCTATATAATCATGTACGATTATTTATATCGGCATAAGATGTTCATATATAATTACGTAGCAGGTTATATAATCACTTTTCGGTTTATATAATTAGACCGAACGTAGTGGGGCGTTTTTGCCCCCGAATACCGCCCGAAAACGCCGGAAACCGCCCTCCCTCCGCCCCCGTGGGCGTTATTTAGCGTTTTTTGGCAAAAAAAAATTCACTTGGCGTGTTTTAAATCACGCTCCCAAGGATTGTGTTTGGCCAATAGCATTAAGTCTTCCCTTTTTTAATCCAATAGGTGTTTTTTGTTGGTTTTTACTTTTATTTAATTTTTTACACCCTTTAACATAATGCCCACATCCCCACTACACCCATTTTAGAAAAAACGCTCAATAATGCCCCTTGCTAACTGTACTGACACATGGCGGAAAACGCCATAGGGTAAGGGCATTATTCTCCCAAACCACTACACATGGTCTTACACACAATCTTAAATGGAAAAAATTATAGCAAAAGCTATAGCAACACTATATTAAATTATCTGTAATAAAATTCTCTACTTTATGGCATACATTTTTATAATCCTAAAAAAACATATATAAGCTATCTGATTAAAAAAATGATGAAACTAAATTTAAGCTGAAAAATCAACTATGATGACTAGTTTTTTACCCTTCCGGCCCTATTTTATGTAGCTACTATCACTCTGTATATACCTAAAAATTTCTACACGAAAACGTATCATGATGGACAGGGCACTCCCGTGATGGGTTCATGTAATCATACCATCACTATTGAGCGAAAAGTTCGGGGGGTCGGACGCCCTCCGGCCCCTCTTAAGCTGCGCCCCTGATGAGTTTTATCATGGTTAGATGGGAGAAAAGGTTGTGAAGAATCGTGAGGAATTTCTTGGGAAGTGATCAAGTGATGGCATGAAACACCGCGCAAACCCATAAAAAGTGGAGATGAGGTGCATAGCTTGATTGGTTGGTGCTGAGCGATCATTTGATGGTTTTGAAGGACGCCTTGTCCTCCCCCTTACAAAAAGAAGCCTTCACATATGATCTAGTCATTCCAGATATAAAAGTATTTACACATCTACTCTAATATACTTTTATAGATCTTTTTCATATACATAAAAGGAGATAGCAACATGATTGGTATATGTCATTACTAGGTTAGAACCCCATGTATTACACGGGTATGTATTACACGGGATGAATAAATATAATTTTATATACCAAATAAAAAAATAAATCTTTAAAAACCTCGTTTATTACACGGGTTGAATAAATGTAATTTTATATGCCAGATAATAAAACAATATATCTTTAAATCTCGTTTAATACATGGGTTGAATAAATGTAATTTTATATATTAAATAATAAAAAGTTATATCTTTAAGAACCCCGTGTATTTAGGGCTGTAAACGAACCGAACGAACACGAACAAGGCTATGTTCGTGTTCGTTCGTTAAGGAAATTTGGATGTTCGTGAACTGTTCGCGAACACATGACGAACAGAAGTTTGTGTTCGTGTTCGTTCGTTAAGTAATTTTGGTTGTTCGCGAACAGTTCGTGAACACTAACCATGAACGCAAACGAACACAAACAGACATAAATGAACATTAGTTTTGAAAATTAAAAAAAAGGCACCATTAAGACCAAATGGGTTATTAGTTTTTACTAATTTTTTTAATATAACTAGTGTACTGAAGTGTAGGAATTAGGCGGGAAAGTAAAAAAAGGTGGGAAAGGTAAACAAAAATAGAGGGAAATAATACTTATGGGGGAAAGTAAAAAAATTAATAAAACATTAAAAAGTTTTAGAAAAATAAACATAAAAAACCGAACACGAACGGACATAAACGAACGAACACGAACAAACATAAACGAACATAATACCGAACGTTCACGAACGCAGTCGAACGAACGAGACCTTTGTTCGTGTTCATTCGTTAAGCTTATCGAACGAATTTTTTTGTTCGTGTTCAACGAACATAAACGAACTTCCCGCCGAACGGTTCACGAACTGTTTGCTGAACGTTCGGTTCGTTTACAGCCCTACGTGTATTGTAGTAAATTTAATTTTATATATTAAATAATGAAAAAAGATACATTTTTAAGAATCTCATGTATTGTATGGGTTGAGCACATGTAATTTTATATACCAATCAATAAAAAATTATATCTTGTTATAAAACCTTTAGAATAAACTGACAAAATGACTCAAATCATATGGATTAAAATGACATTTAACTCTTTACATTATATTAAATTATATTTAGTATACGTCTTTTGTTAATTTCAAGATAAATAATTTTGAAATCTAATAAATATTTCAAAAGACTATATTATCTCATATACGAATTGTTTAAATTTGTATTAAATTTTATTTTATAATTATCTTTTAATAAATATTAATTATAATTAAGTAGGAGATAGAGATGAGAAAACTAAAAGATATATGTGTCCCTCAATTGATTTCTTTTATTATATAGTATAGATATAGATTAGAAGTACAACTTATTATACTATTGCATAACACGTTAGTTGATATTCCAAACAATCTGGAAGTGTATGTGTATAATGATAATCCCTTTCACGTTTCAATTAATCAACAATCCAACTTGCTCTTTGATGTTAAATTACCCATTATTTATGGAAAACAATATCAAAACAAATATTTTATGGAACTTTATCCGTATCCATAATTTCTTAAATGTTTGAAATATATATTAAATTTAATAATTTAAATTAAATAATAATTATCTATAATTAATGATGGTCTAGAATAATGACAAGTGTCCCTCCATTGGTTTCTTTTATTATATAGTATAGATGTGTCAGCAAAACTCGATCAAATGTCGTCACTAATATGGGGCAACAAAAATTTGTGCTTTAATCAAAGGTTACAAACTCAAATCTGAAACTTTTTTTAGGGTGTACGGGGCACTTTTGGCAAACCCGATCAGGTAAATCGGGTAGTTTGGGACAACCGTCTCATAAGCTTCTGACGATTGTAACCACCTAATCAAAACGCACCACGTTTTCAAATGGTAGGTCGTTAAAGGCTTTTATAATTGTAACCTATTTGTTTTCTTTTTCTTTATTATTTTTACAATAAGGCTTTTATATGTATACATAGATCGAATTTTATATTTTTCATATGTATAGTAGAATGTAAAATTAGGGTCTTTGTTAGGCGAATTTTGAATAATTGAATTAACTAATTCAATTCAATTCAATTCGATTACTAATCCCTAAATTCAAATATAATTTGATTCAAACATTCCAAAACCGAATCAAATTTTGAGCATGTGGATTTTATGCAAAAAGTGCAAAGCGCGGTCGTAAAGATTAGAGGCCTAGAGCCGATTACTAGATTAGAGATTTAAAATTTTAGACATTTGAGATTCAGGTTAATTACTTATTGGGTTGATCATTAGGTTGGATATTAGATGTTACGAGCCCAAATATTAGGAATTTTAAGTATTAGAAGTCGTTCTGTAGTTTTGTATGTGTGTGTATAATTCATGTTAGAATTGGAATTCAATTACTAAATTCGAATGTTCAAAACCTAATTAGAATTCTATTCAAACTGAATTTTGAGGTTTTTAAGTCCGATTCAAATAATGAGCACCCCACAATCCACCACCATGTATGACACCAAAATGCAACTAAATTATACAATTTTATAATTATAGTTAATTCTTTTAAATATTATAGTGAAACAAACTCCTACTCCGTTGTCAAGATGTTATAACACAAAAGAATATATACACGTCTTTTTAGCTGGTTATATAACAAGTAACCATATTCTTTGTTAAACATCACTGAATTCAAATGGTAATAAAATTTAAATTTGAGAAAATACTTTTAAAAATGTTAAAATTTACATAACCGTGTTATATATTCGTTCGTTAAGTATATAACTCTACAAGGATAACCATTATAAAGGTCGCGTGGCCTAATGGATAAGGCGCTCGCCTCCGGAGCGGGAGATTGTGGGTTCGAGTCCCACCGTGATCGAATTTTTTTATTACAATTTTTAATTTGTTTGTTTCAATTTATTGGCTGCCTCTTTGCTTGTATTTTAGGTACTTTTAATTGCTGTTCTAAAAAAAGTACTTATAATTAGTACATTATAAAAGAATATGGTATATTCATTTAACGCTAATCAAACAAAAGAACAAACAATTAAACGAATGGAATTTTGTATTTTCATAGTTAAGAAAATTAATATGTCCGTGCTTTTTTATATCCATCCATTGGATATTATATTGAACATAAATGAACATGAATCAAAAGTATATAATAATTTCCAAATTGAAGTCTAATTATACCATCATTAGTCTTAAACCTTTACTTATTTTGTAGTTAACCTCTGGCTTTTAGTGGTTAATCAAACAAATAATTAGAAAAAAATATGTTGATTGCATAACAATAACAAATGTTAATAATTAACGTTGTCGCCTGAATTTGGTTCTATATCTGATGGGACTGATGGTTTTATTAGTAACTAACAAATAAATTTAAATGAATACGTAAACTAAAATGAAGGAACATAAATGAACGAACACAAAAGTTCACAAACTTAGGGGCTGTTTGTTTACCTCTTAGTGAGGCTCTTAATGGTTCAGACATCTTACTGGTTCAGCACTTAATGGTTCAGACTGTTTGTTTCACGAGCAGACATCTAAATGGTTCAAACATTTGCCTCTAAATGGTTAAGATTTATACAGAGTCTGAATGATTAAGACCTCTAATCTGAATTGGTCAGACATTTGCCTTTGAACGGTTAAGCATTATACAGGCTCTTAATGGTTCAGACCTCTTACTGGTTCAGCACTTAATGGTTCAGACCTCTTACTGGTTCAGCACTTAATCATTCAGATGTTGCCAAACAGCCCCTTAAATGAACAAACCGGCATTGTGTACATGTTCTTTTGTTTATTAAAGAAACGAATTTATGACCAAACACTTCACCAAGCATTTAGTTCGTATACGGTATACCTCACTTGACCATAGGCCCCATGCTCAGACTTGGTTGCTAAAACTTACCCAAAAGTCCTAAGATGTTGGTCCAGTGGTCAAAAGGCCTGCCCTCCCTGGTGGAGACGCAAGTTCGATTCCCCCTTGGGCCTTTCGAGGGACATCTGGGTGAAGAGACGAATCGGGGCTTTAATCTTGGGTTCAAACCTGACAGGGGGCGAGTTTTTACGAATTCCATCCGGTTCCGCGCATCAGGGGGCACGGTCTCATGGCGGTCGAGGAGTCGACCTTGAACATAGCCCTGAGCAGGGTGGGTTTATACGTGAGATTCTTTGCCGTTCATAAAAAAAAAAACCCAAAAATTTTTGCTAAAAGAATGTCATCATTAGCCCAAAAGATACAATGAGAAGAATTCTCCAGTTTTTGGTGTTCAATACTCTTTTTAACTCATTTGCAAATTGCAATTACACAGGTTCAATAACTACAAGACAAGTATAATAATATCATCTAAAATATATAAATTTCCATCCTTTTTCCAAGATTAATGATATCTTCTTCTACCTCTTGCATAACAAAACAAGTATGGGAGCTAATGGTCTGTTCATCATTTGGAGCTTGCAGCATATCCACTCGTTAACCGCCAATCCAGACGCAAATCCTTCCACCATTTCATACTCTTCCCTGAACACCATCAAACACTCATCCAATCTTACACATTATTCATAAAAAATATATCAGATTTTAGTCACTTAAGTAAATAAGCGTGAGGACAAAAGTATAATTACATCCCGCCAGGATGGCCCACGTAAACCAGCACGCTGATAAGACCTCCCGACGCTAGAATTCTGCTTGCAGCGTTCATTCCTAATAGCGTTGTTTCTGATTTAGTAATTACTGTTTTGTCACCTCCTGGAAGGTATCCTAAATTGAATGCAACTAGCCTGTTTGAAGTAAAAACATACACGGTTAGGTGCAAATTCACAAACTTCAAATTTTCATTACACTGAAAAAGCTCGTAAAAATAAAATAAATAAGAAAGGAAAAAATAACACAGAACGAAAAGCAGACGTAAAGTTGTTGAACCACGCACGCCCGTTGCGGCTTGTGAATGCGGAAAAATTAGACCGAAACGTAATACATAGAAAAGAATAACAAAGTTGATCTAGGACCCGGGCGTTGCGACGAACACGTCAAACGGGGCAAAATAGACGCGTTGCGACGGGCATGTCAAACGGGAAAAATAGACGAAAATACGTTGAACCCCATTGGCGAAGCCACGCCCCCCCAATTTTTCCGAAACCGGGGGGCGGCAACGTATATACCTATACGAAAGTACTATTCATAACACTACGCATCGATAAGTTCGGGGGGGCGGGCGCCCCCTCGGGGGTAGCCTAAGCTGCGCCCCTGTTGAACCCCACACGCACGTTGTGGCGCGTTAACTCGCAAAATTTAGAACGAAACGTAAAACAAAAAACTTGCGAAAGATGAAAAGTATGGGGGACTAAAGTTGAAAATAAAAAAGTGTTGAGGTTACAAAAGATGAAAAGCTTCGGGGTAAAAATAAAAAAAATCAAAGGAATTAAAATGCAAAAGATGAAAACTTTTGGGTTAGAAGTGAAAAATCAATTTTTTTAAAACCCCCCGTGCATGGGGTACAACACCATGAAGCACCAAAAAGTTGCTAATTAATAGTATGGAAATGAGATAATCAGCTGTTACAAAACGGGTCGCAGGAGTTGGTGTTTGGTTATGCTTACATTGTTTAAAGTTACGGATTTGCATGTAAAACGACCGCTAAATAATCAGAATTGGGTTCACAATTTCTGCTAAATAATCAGAATTGGGTTCATAATTTCCAAACACTAGAAACTGATTATCTCCTGACTTGGAAGTTGGAAACTCGGTACTCAGATAATCACTTTCAAAACACAACGCCAAACACCAAAATAGTAAATATTGGATTATGAGTTGTACTCATAGTCATTGGTAGAGAAAAAGCTACCTATACGATACGTAGCGAGCGCTTTTTTATGTTTAGCGACACTAGGAGAAAAGTTTGAAAATATTTTATATGTATGCTTAACAAAAAACCTAAAATCCTGCTTTTTTATACCTATAAAATCCCGCTATTTATATTAAAGCAGAAAAAAACCTAAAATCCCGCTATTTGCCCGCTAGGGAGGCGCCAAAATCAAATAGCAACACATGAGTGCTACGTTATGCTACAACGCTTGCTATGAGCGCTATTAATAACTATGGGTACTATGTACCTCACTGTGACGCCCCTTGGAACAACTTCTTCCATTTTGCTGTGACAGGTGGCGAACAGCTCTACCATTTCTCTCTAGAAAGAATCAAAATAGTTAACTTACATTCATGGTAAACTTGTTTAATCACACTGAAGAATGTAAAGCTAAAATTGGCACCTTATGAGGATCAAGTGATTTATCCAACAAACACGCGGTATTTTGTAAAGCGGTTTCTTGAATATCCATTGAATAAACATGGCCACTACAAGATTCATCAGCCACCATATTCGCCATTGCTAGTGTATCATGCCCATTTCCACAAGTGGCATCCACTACTGCATCCCCTTTCTGGACTACATGTTTCCATATACTGTGTTTATAAGAACAGAAACAAAACTGAAACATGAATCATGCATTTTCCCTTGTGATTTCCAATATAAAGTGTAACAGAAAATTGTACATTCTACTTAATATTCATGTTTCTAATTTCTAATATAAATGACTCAATTCAACCTCATTAGGAGTGTTTGGGATTGATTTCTTATTTAACTATGTTATGCCTATGCTGTTATATCCAAACCTTTCGTACCGACCAGTATTGTCTAGGGTACAAAATAAGCCAACCCACTCGTGAGCTGTCAAGATCGGCTAGCTAAAAGCTCGAATTGAGCCGACCTTAAACAAGCTCGAGCCTCAAAATAAGCTTGTTAAATAAATGAGGCAGGGCTTATCGAGCTCAAGCTAGCTCGCGAGCTTAAACGAGCGTATTAAAGTATATATTTATATAATTATATAAAAAATATGATAAAAATAACTAAATAATACACGCACACACACATGTATATAATTATAAATGTGTATTAACTGATTAATACATAACAAACGAGTCGCTCTCTCGAGCCCAGCGTGAGCTTGAACAATCACACCTGAGCTGAGCTCAAGCTTTAGAAATAGAACTTGAAACAAGCCGAACAGGCGCTCGAGCTCTTGTAAGTTAAACGAGTCGAGCTCGAGCCTAGTCAAGCTCTGGCTTGGCTTGGCTAAGCTCATTTACGCCCCAAATACTGTCGGCTTTGGCCTTTTCCCACAAGAAGCTTGGGATTTGTTTTTCGTTGGCCGAGTGGAAACATCTAAACTCACATACTTTTTAAAACCAAGATCCCAAACCCCCCCCCCCCCCCCCCCCCCCCCCTCATCATCATACTTAGGGGTGTAAACAAGCCTAGAGGCTCGAGAGCTACTCGTGATCGGCTCAGTTAAAAGCTCGAACGAGCCGAGCCTTAACGAGCCCGAGCTCGAGCCTGAAATAGAGCTCGTTTTGTTATCGAGCCCGAGCTCGAGCCTAAAATACAAAGCTTGTTTAGGCTCGCGAGCCTAAACGAGCCCATACAAAATTTTAATTTTTTTATATATAATATATTAATAATGATGATAACATTGATGAGCCGAGCTCGAGCCGAGCTTTGGGTCGTTTAAGCGATGTTGAAGTGAGCTCGAGCCGAGCTTTTAGCTCGTTTAAGGTTGTTCTCAAAATATTCGAGCCGAGTCGAGCCGAGCTCGAGCTTTGGGTTTTACTCGCGAGCCGGGCTCGAGCTCAAAGAAGTAGGCTCGAACCGAGCCGAGCTCGAGCTGGAGCCTGGTCGAGCTCGGGCTCGGCCCGGCTCGTTTACACCCCTAATCATACTCAATAAATCCCACCAATAGCAAAGCTAAGACTGCGGGGTATGGGGCGGGGGTTTGGGCGTGGGTTGGCTGAAAACGCCCAAGCCACCACCCCGGGTGGGCATGGGTTTGGGCGTGGCCCCTTTGGCGTGGGATTCAGCCCGGGCGTGGGGCGGGCTAGTAAGTGACATGGCATGCTCTAAAAGGTCAAACCAAATTCATGCCCCCCAACCCAAGCCCCACCATACCCCATGGGTGTGGGTTTTGGTGGTGGGTTTTTTTCCCATTCCACGTGTCAACATATGCCCCAACCCAAGCCCCCCATACCCCGCAGTCTAAGGTAGGGTCTGAGGAGGGTAAGATATAGACAGTCTTACCTCTACCTGTTAAGAATGAATAGAGATGATGCTTCCAGTGAGTGAGACCCCGGCTCGACCAAACACCCCCTAATTGTCACATATCAAGAAACATGCATTTCCCCTTGTTTTCCCAAACCCACATTAACCTTGAATTCTTGATTGTTACAACAAAACCAGACACTTTAAACACAAAAGCCCTAAAATTGACAACCAATGAAGTACCTACGAGTGAGCAACTTCTGTAGCCTTTCTCTTTCCAAACAGATAGTCCATCATCACACACTCTAGACCTAAACACATACACATTTACCATCATAATCATATAGATATATATATATATAATCATAAAGAGTACCAGATAAAGGAGAGTCATCGGTGAGTTTAATTGTTTTTGAGTGGAAAACAAGATTATTATGGTTGGAAGAAATAAAGGGTACTATCGACAATCTATTGCGCCATAATCCAACAGGTTTGTAGTTGAGTTTGAACATGCTTGAAACTGGATAACATCGTAACATCATCTTGTTTTTGTTTTTGGCGGCTGGTGTTCAACAACTGAGGGGGTGTTTGGCCTAGCTTTTATTTTTTGGCTTATGCTTATATTTTAAAGTTGCTTATAGCTTATTTTCAATCATTTGATAAACTCTTTTTAAGTGTTTGGATTAGCTTATAGCTTATTTTATATCATTTGCCCTTACACAAAGAAGATTCATCAAATAAGCTAAAAAACCATCATCAAATAAGCTTCTTCAAATTAGCTTATATAAGCTAATAAGCATAAGCTTAAAAAGCTAAACCAAACACCAAATTAAGCTTATTTTGTAAAAAAAGCTAAAAAAAGCTATAAGCTTTGTTAAAAAAGCTAGGCCAAACACCCCCTGAATGATGAACAAAAGAATTTGGGTTTACTAACCGCATCTGCTGGCTTCATTTATGTAGAATGCTGATCAGGATTAAGCAAGCAGCTCTCGTAGCTCAGTTGGTTAGAGCACCCGTTTAGTAAGCGGGAGGTCTTGAGTTCGACTCTCAACGAGAGCATGTTTTTTTTACCAAGTTTATATGCACATATGGCTCTTTTGTGCCTTTGTGGTCTTGAGTTAATGAGTTCCACCCTTGACAAGCGATTTTTTTTAATCAATTTATATGCACATATCATCCTTTTGTGCCTTTGTGAGTAAACCACTCGTGTGGTTTGATATTTGGCGTAGGAGACGTTGAGACGCTATGGCGGTGGTGGCTTGAAGTGGAGGCACGAGACGGGGGTGCGTCGTCTACTTAAAGATGGGTTTGGGTAATGGGCAACGGCGGAAATGGTAGCTTCGAAATGTCACCAGTAGGGAGCAGGCAAAAGGGAAAAACTGATTGAAGAGGAACAGTTGGGGTGTTTGATATATATATTTTTTGTTTTTGTGATAAATAGTAAAGGTACAGTTGTTATTTTAACAACAACAAAAGGAAGAAATGTAACATTTAGTGAAAATACTCTTTAGGATTATCTCATAAACAAATAATTGAGACGAAAGGTGTAATTTAACAAAACTAATAATACAAATTAACAAAATAGTATATAGAAATATCAAATCAACTCGTGTTTTATCTTTCATTAATACAAATGAAGCTTTTATTAGCTATTAAATGTATTAGGGTTGGTGCCAAACTATAGAGTAGCTCGAGCTCACCCTTTGTGTGGTCTTCCATTCATACCAATTCCAATATTATTACGACTTTATAACCTACATATAGACACATATTTAATGCTTGAAATCACTTCACATTTATACCATTAAAAGTCTATATAAATCGGCCAACGTACAAGCAATAATATCGACATGTGATATCATAATTTTCGTGAACGTGTTACCAACCATCAACTAATACTTTTATAAGAAAATGACACATGCAATTTACATTTATCAATTGTAAATAAAAAGATGATTATGTTTATGTACAATAGTCGTAGAAAATTAAATACTGACCAAATTTAGTTGAGAGAAAAAGAGTCAGTTAAACAGTTACCTAACTATTTTATTATGTGGTTAAAATAATAAGTAAATGTTTACATTGGTTTTAAATTAAACGAGTTAAGTGTCATTTACGTCCCTGTGGTTTGTTTACTTTTGTCATTTCAGACCAAAATTAAAAAATGTATCATTTTCCTCCCTGACATATTCTCAAAACGTGTCATTTCAGTCCAAAAAACTAAGCCAGTTAAAAAACTTTGTTAGTTCACGGACGAAAATGACATTTTATTCTAGATTTTTTGGACTGTTAGGGAGGAAAATGGTACAATTTTAAAATTTGGTCCGAAATGACAAAAGTAGACAAACCATAGGGACGGAATGGTACGAGGATTTCCAAGATTGGAATAGAGAAATTTAGTTAAAGTGCAACTATAACGGTCTTCAATTCTCCAAAACGGAATTTCCTAAAAATTGGTTAATCGAAGGTTTTCAGATAAAAATCCTATATCCTTTTCATTTGAAACCTTGGCACAGATCTAAGCTACGACTCTCTGATAGAGATCGAAAGCAACAAGATGATTTTGATTCTTGTTTTTTAACCGTTTTGGGAATGGAAACATCTAAATTAAACTATTTATGTGTTCAACAAGATGAGTTTTTTCACTTAATTTGTGGAAGCCCAAAAATCTTTTTCACAAAAACCCCATTTCCACTACCACTCACATGACCCACCCTCCCTACCATCCACACTTGTTACCTTCAACCTCCTTTCCTTTTCCCAACCCATATTAGCACTCCTTTAATAAAGTAATCATGGTTTAAGTGCAACCAAATAACATTTTTCCCTAGAACACGTTATCTTTTCTTGTTTTGTGAATACACGACACTTAGAAAATTAGTAAAAGTTGTCATCACTTTCCATATACTCATGACAAGTTATGCCATCATAGTCTATTTATTATTAGCAGGGATATGTAGTGTCGAGTTTTTGTAATTCGACCCTTTGATTGTTGAAGGTAATCTAGTCGAAGATTATGTTAAAAAGAAACTATTATGATTCTAGCCGAAAGTTTGTAATTCTGCTACTGCATATATATTACATAGGCTTGAACTTCTCTTTATAAGATACGTGTTAAACATGCATAAAAAAGTAAAGACGAAAAAAGATCACAACAGACATCCACTACTAGAAAACACCCTTGTTTCCCACGCCAAAAATGTACAGGAAACATGTGTAACTAAGCTATGAACCAAAATCGTGAAATGAGATGTCTTATACAATTATTCAAGCGTATATTAAGAAGCCCTAGCTATGAATAGTTATGACTTATGACCATAACCGCTAAAAATAAATTAAAAAGAACCCAACACTTGTAATAGGCTCATAAGGAGGGTGGACGCCCTCCACTCGCCCTTTGGGATAAGTACATGTCATGTCATGTCACTCATGTATAACTCGGGAAAAATACTCCACCTTTGCAAGTCCTTCGGGTCAAGCCAAAATCCATGTGAACCTCATAACAATTCCCAAGCAAAACACATAACACATCATACATGGTAAAACCAAAAATGATTGTGAAAATATGGAATATATTTTTTTAACCGATAACTCACATATCCACTAACCCTGATCCTGATCCTGATCTAAACTTTTGTACTCCATGGAATAGACACATTCCATAATTCCATACACCTTAGATTCTTAATACCGTTAAACCACAATTCCTTTGGTATTCAATTAGATGAATTAAGAATTATGTAACATGAATGTTACCAACATCAAGACAAAACAAAATAAAAACACTTCATACATCAACCCATCTTGCTAAATTAAAGCTAATTATATAAACAATATAACTTGATTAATTAGTATACAACTTATCAAACGATGTATGTACATACAAACAAATCACTAGACATGTTCCATATGTTGAGCCAGAAGATGTTGTAGATCACATGAAGCCTCTTCCCCTTCTTGCAATGCTTCAAGCAACCGCCGAAAAATAATAACATGGCAAGCGATACGAAGAACCCCTTGTTGCCGATAACCATATTCCTGAGCCGATTTGTTTAACAAGTTAATAAAAAGAGGGTGGTTCAATAGTTGTGCACTAACCACAAACCGTTCCATTTCTTCTCCAACATAAAAGGGAAGGTGGCCCTCCGGTACGGTGGCCGAGGAGTCACCGCTAGTGGTTCCGCTAGCGGCGGAGCAGCGGCAGGAGTGAGAGACGCGAGAGAGACGTCGTATGAGTTTTTTCATGGTGGTGGTGATGGAGAATGAGAGGGTGGTGGTTTATATAAATAAATATATGTAAGGAAAAGACAAAGATAGAGGTAAAGTACAGTAGGCGTACTTGGAAGGTACAATTATCGTTGTTGCTTTAATGATTGATAATATATTGATTTATTTCATTTGCTTTTAGTTGTCGTGTATTTTAATATTGTGACAGTCGACAAATTTTATTACTTTTCATTATATTTTTGAGTGGAAGTCATAAGTTTGGTATGATGTATAGTGGTTATATAGATGCTAAACTTGCATGATTACCTAATTACTTGTCTGTCCTTCCAACGTTTTAACACTCTATCTTTGGGCGTTTTACGTCCTGTGACAGTATAGTCAGCAATGGAGCATTATGGGTCGTTTTCTAAAATGAGTATAGTGAGGATGTGTGGCATTATGTTAAAAGGGGTGTAAAGAATTAAATAAAAAAAAAAAACCAACAAAAAGAAGCTATTGGACAAACAAAAGAACACTGCATGTGATTGGGCAAACCCTTTTGCTCTCCGACATGGAATAAAGCATGCTTCAACCAAATTTTGCAAACAAAACGCCCACGGGGGCCGCTGCCGGGGCGTTCTCCGGCGTTTTCGGGCAAAAAAACACCCCATTCCCAGACGACTACACATGGTCTAAGCAAACAACAAAGGTGAGATCCGTTGAATGGGTATTTTTCTTCTAAGTCTCAGTCGCAAGCACAATATCAAAATTCAAAGATTCGAAATATCAATTAGGAATTTAGGAAGAACAGTGATTAAGTGAGTCGCAATATATAGAGATTACTATAAAAAATAGCCGTTAACCAACCTTGATTATCATACACTATACTAACATTAATTTATTATTCATAAAGGATTTTCATTAAATTTGTTAATAAATAAACTATTAAATAATTTAAATGAAGTTTTAGGAAATTTAGTTTATATGACTAGTAGTCCCTTTTAAAAAGAAAACATTTTATGTATATTGTATTGAAAATCGTTATTGCAACAGTCATCAAACACAAAGATCACGCTTTAAATCTCTAAATAGGTACGATTACAAAAAGAAACACAAATTGGGAATAAAAGGTAGATGACAAGATTAGAATTCTTAAAGTTGCTTTATTTAAGCAACTAAAAGTGAATTTGTGGATATTATAGTGGATATATGGTGATGAATGTGACCTACCAATCAATACAATAAACCTTTTATGAATTTTGGATCTCATTTTGTACGATTCTGATGTATTTTAACATTGATGTGGTGATAGATGCCCCCTTTTCTAGTTTACAATTAAATAAATAACACATACACATATACATACATGTCATTAGAGGCTATAGAGTGAGCTTAGGAAGGAGGATAACCTAATCCCTTTACATAGGGAGGGGTGTTGGACTTAAACCATAGTGGGCCAACTAGTAATGGAATTAATCCCCATGGATCAGGCCTAAAATAGGTACCGTCTACGTTATACTAGACTCATACCAGTTGTTATCGTTATCAGTGGTGAAGCTTGACCTGAATGACGGGAGGGGGGGGGGGGGGGGTCGAGAACGTATATACCCAAAAATTTCTATAGAACCGGGAGGTCAAAAACGTATATACCAAAAAAATTATATACGAAAACTACATATATAACACTACTGAGCGAAAAGTTCGGGGGGTCGGGCGCCCCCGGCCCCTTCTATACTTCGCCCATGTCGTTGATTAACCATGATCAGGCCTAAAATAGGTACCGTCTACGTTATACTAAACTCATACTAGTTGTTATCGTTGATCAGTGGCGAAGCTTGACCCGAATGACGGGAGGGGGGGGGGGGGGTCGAGAACGTATATACCAAAAAAATTCTATAGAAACCGGGGGGGGGGGGGGGGGTAAAAAACGTATATACCAAAAAATTTATATACGAATACTACATATATGACACTACTGAGCGAAAAGTTAGGGGGGTCGGGCGCCCCCCGGCCCCTTCTATACTTCGCCCATGTCCTTGATTAACCATTATTACTATATTAGTGTCTTATAAATTAAAGGAGATGACGGATATGTTATACCTTTGTGGTTATGAAACAAAGAAACCAATTTCGTGTGCATATTGCATAATCGTGAACAAACGTATTGCATTTGACGATACATGACACACCTTTTACCTTTTTTCCTATTTGTTTATCACGCAAGTTTTTTTCATTTTTGTCAAGTACGATGTTGCATATCTTACCAAAAAGTATTCTCCGTTTTTTATTAGGAGTTCATACATGTTTTTTGATTATTCGAGTATAGACTTCCACAAGAATATCGTCAATTTTGAAACGTTTCCATCTAAACACGCTTAAAGATGAAGTTGTCTTGTAATCCACACGTAATCGCCCAAAAGCATTGTTGGCATTCGGGTTCAACAATACCATATTACTTATTATCTCTCTTGTAGACAAATAATATAAGATTTGTTTAAGGTGTCACAACCACATTTTTAGGTAATTAGCATCCTTGGCGAGGTTCGCCCCACCATTCTAAAGAGAACATGGATAGCTCTAGTAACATTTACAATACCTGACACTCATACATGACACTCTTCTTCTGTTTTATCTTTTCTTTTATTCTTATTCATTATGTTTTAATTCCCCAAGCATTTCACCAAGTATAGTGTGACATGTTTTCATAATTAAAAGTGGAGAGAAAAAAAAAAAAAATACAGCCGAGAATATTTGAATTATAAAAGGGTATACTGTTAAATCTTAAAAAACAACTTTGAATGTTACATGTTATATGTCATTGCATCTTTGATTTTGTAATGAAAACAAAAACATCTCCCTATTCCGAAGTGGGGTATTTATAAGTTTATAACACGAAGTTCATGGATCTTCTATAAAATACAAAATGTGTCATGTGTATATTAAAAAATATTTATAATTATTCACAAATAATGAGTGGATATAAGTGGCGGCTCTAGAAAAAAACATCAAGGGCCAACGTTTCAAAAATTTCTTTTTTATAAGAGCAGCGAAATCGAAAAAACGTCAATTCTTTTTTCCAAAATTTGCACTACCGCTAGAGCGTTAAGGGGTAGCTATAACAACTCTCAAAATTAAACCGATACCCTCGATTATTTTTCCGACACCCTAATATATATTAAAATATCCCAATATGTCTAAAAATACACCCCATACGCGAAAACGGGCCTCAAATATATTAAATAATATTAAAAATTTGAAACTTAAGCTGAGGCGGGCCGCGTAGACCCACTTCAATCTTTACGCGGCCGCGAGAGCCCTAAAATGTGGCGCAGCCCGGTGATGACACGTGTCATCATCGTGTCAAGTTTAGTTGGTGATCCGGACAAGCTACGCTTTGACCGGGGTTTGACGCGGGCCGCGTAGCCCTTAGGCTACTCTTACGCGGGACGCGTGAGAGTCAGTTTCAGCAACTATATAAGCAGGCTATCGGGTTTCATTTGGAATTCGCTCACGAT
Source organism: Helianthus tuberosus (assembly GCA_030545235.1). Taxonomy (NCBI): domain Eukaryota; kingdom Viridiplantae; phylum Streptophyta; class Magnoliopsida; order Asterales; family Asteraceae; genus Helianthus; species Helianthus tuberosus. Next base: position 9,756,724 of record CM060377.1, read on the forward strand.
CATTTCTCAATCTCAAATTATGATATTAGGCATAATACTCGGGTATTATACCCCCCTAATTAGCGAAGTTCTGCTCCGTTGTAAGTATTATAACCCCTGGATACGTATTAGATACGCTGCCCGATTGATCTAGGGTTCCGTAATGGCTGTCGTGGTTCTGCCCGACGTAGTCATTGGAATGCCGTCTCGGGGAGGGTATTGCTAATGTTAAAATGGGTTATTAATACTAACGCGTGTACAATTGTGTAAATTATAGATTATCACCGGGAAACCCTTACGGAAAATCTAAGACAACAATGTGAGTTGATCCACTTTTTGTAAATCTTTTGTTAAATGTTTTACAAAACCTTAAATACTTTTCCATGCGAATAACGGTTATTGAGTATTTGTAAGCATACAATTATGATGAGTATGTTGGGGTTTTTGTAACACCCGTTCTTATAATTTAAGGTTTAATGAATCTTTTACGAAAACAATCATGTAATTACGATTACATATACATCGGAAATACGGGTTTACTAAAAGTTTTACAAATCATAAGTTATTCTACATAACGTGATCGAATTCGTTGTTTAAAATTTACAACGTGGCAAAGTGCGGAAGCGTGTATCTTTATCGTGTTCGGTTCTTCGCTGAGCTTGATCGTCTTCCGGCATCCAAAAGTACCTATATTCCATAAACATGAAATACTTTAGTCAAACGGGGTTTAAAAACGTGTCTAAACGAGTCCGTGAATTTAAACTAAATAAAATATACTTTGTTTCTGGGTCCACCGTAACTCAGTATGTAACCATCGTAATCATATCAGCTCCACCGTAACTTACGGTGGCATGACTAAATCAAGTATACGCAATCATATGTCTTTTTCTGGATTAATAATGACATTATTAATGTGCAGCGATTTTCTATACAGCTGCTGTAATTGACCATTATGACCCATTCAAAGTCCGAACTAGATTAACATGTTCAAAGATGGATCGTAGAAAACTTCAATACCTTCGCAAGCATATAAGGTACACCTTCTAACGAATTTTCTATGATTTTATATGATTTTTATAAAATCAGCACAGCAACTATATTTTCATTTTTCAAACAGCTTTCAAGGTTTTGAACAGCTGTTTAATTCATTCTTTTGGCCTATTTAACAACCACATTTGTTTCTTATGATTGAAAACAGTAAAAATTTACTTCATAAGCTTTCCGAAAAGGTATAGAACACCCAAATCGGATAAACGGTTGATTTTATATGATTTTTTAAAGATTAGTCGAAATCCGTATAAAAAGCTGCGGAAATCATGTTTAGGGTCATTTTAAATTCGAACCAAACCATCAAATGCAACCCATTTCCATGGCTAAAACCCTTATTAAACTCTTGGTAATGGTTAGAAACCTATAACAAATATAATGACCATCGTCCGTAACATTTGGTTTACCTATTAAGGTAACCAAAAACTTATTTTAGACTTCGTTTAACTCTCATTAGCCTTACATTTAAATGAGAGTTATCTTATTATGCGTACCTGGCTCGGATCATTACATTGACCCATTTAAGTACCTTGCCTCAATATCTACTAAGTAATAGCGATGTAAATATCCACTCGATATTTATTTCTGAAATCAAACTCATCAAACCATTAGTCGATATTGTCAAAAGTGATATTTTCACCTTTTGACCCGTTGGTCTAAATGACCGATAATATTGGCGAGATAAAGCTTATTGCCATCTCGTCTACACGACTCGTTCCGATTTACACTGCACGGTCGTTTTAACTATAATTCACCTCTTAACGCTTTTTGGCCTAATAAGGCTTACGAAATATGTATCTTTCAAAACCAATAATTATTGTCAACAAGTGTCCAAATTTCAATTTTACCCTTATTGGTTATCTTGTTCCGTACGACTACACGCCGGAAACACCATATCTCAACTTTCCATTTGTCTTGTTCGAAATCAAAACAACAAAAGGACATTCTAAACTATATGACTAGTGTAAGCTATACTTACCTCGCATCCGAACTATGCTTTTCCTTTCCTTCTTGATTTGTTTGATCCGCTCCCTCATCAAGCTTCCGTCTAGCTTGTTACGCGTCAAACTATCATCATTCACAAGGTGGTTAGATTAGTCATTTCAATTCACGACTATTCCACCTCACGTATTTTCTATGTCGAAACTACTATTTGACTTTATCATTGGTTAGTTTGACTTTTTAAAAGTCAATTGACTTACCAACATATTCATATGCACATTTGGTTCATTGAACTCACTTAGGCATATTTCATCCGAACTCTTAACAAAAATCAAATTTTTACATACTAACTTAGTAAGCCGCGATTTCATTTAGGCATTTCATATCAACGAAAATTGGCTGTTTTTGGTGACTTGTTTAACCTGTTTACAAGTCTTCAAAAATTATGATTTTTTTATGTGGCGTACCTCTCGGAGGGTTAGCCCTTGAGTTAAAATTTCAAGATCTAACTCTTTACCAAAAATTCGTGAAAATTCATTTACTAAGCTGCAATCAGATTCGTCACTTCTGACTGCAGCTTACGGAAAAATTCATTAAAAATTCCTCGTTTATCCGATTGACGAAATTCCAATTGGCGATTCTTTTAATCGCTTAAAACTTTCTACAGTAAGAATTTGAGATCATAACTCAATTCCTAAATTGAGTTATGACATTCGTGATGGGCTGCAATTTCTGTCAGAAAACGCAGCTTGAACCTTTGATACGGAAAAATTCATAAAACGCTCGATTTTCGTCGAAAAAAACGCGATTCCAGTGGGGTTTTAAAGATATTTCCTGGAATTACATTCTAGACTCAAGAAACACATTATTTTATCACTTTTTGTCCAGGTTACAGCCAATACAAATCGGCTGTAAATTATGATCAAGAATCGTTTGAATTCAGCTTTCAATTTAAGCTTGTTCTTGACATCATAACACTATTTTTTTGCAATCAAAACCATAAAAACATCTCATACATGAATTTAGTATCAACAAAAACTTGAGCTAAGCATGATTTCGACATATACTTGTCTAGGGCTTACTCCTAGACACTATATTGTTCCTATTCCATGCAATTAACAAACATGCATCATCAATTTTCAGATTTCCTAATTTCGTGAGATTTTCAAGTTGAGAGTTTTCATCAAATTTTACATACCTTGTAATCCTCTTGTGATGAGGATCAATAATCTATGCTTGAATTTCGTTTTGGACCAGATTTGCACCTCCAATTGAGAGTTTTAGTGAACTTTTCTAGGGTTTGAGAGTGGGGTGTCGCCCCTGCTCATTCTTGATCGACCAGAACCCCCAAATGGGGTGTTTTGTTTTTTTATTTTTAATTAAAATCAATAATATAAGTTTCAATTTTAACAATATTGGCCCCTCTAATTTGGTTAGTTAATTAAGTAGGGCACAACCTACTTATTTCTAACAATATTCCCCACTTATTAACTAGGTTAAACATTCCTAGTTAAATTAGTGGGTTCGGGAAATCTATAACCAAGTTTATTTCAGGTCCCGTTAACTCGGGCCTTCTATCACTTTATTTCTTAAAAGCTTTTTATTCACTTTTTGTTTATTATCAGGATTAATTATTTAAATTCTAATATTTACCGGGTAAATTTTGTTTTTACCACTAACGGTATTTTACCCGTCAGTAATATTAACGTGGTTTGCTTACCAAACTCGTTTTTGGGGTGTTACAGTTTTGTATACAAAATTTGTTACCACCTGGTCAAAGAGTAACATTTCCACAAGTCGGGTTCGACAGTACCATGGATGTTAATTGTAATGTCTTGGAAACAAATATAATTGCGGGATCGCCCTCAATACTGTACACTGTGACTTTTTATTTAAACTTGATTAAACTGGGATTCACTCACCAGTATTTCTCACTGACAAATGTTTTTAAAACGCGTTTCAGGTAACAAAATGTGAAAGCCAAATAGAAGCCAGCTGGACAGCACTGAAGGCTTGGAAAAGTGGCAATAAAGTTACATAAAAATAAAATAGATGTTTTTATTAAATAAATAGGATTTATTCCTATGAAAAAGAATGTACTATGAACTTGGGTTTTATCCCATTTGTTTAATGTTATGAAAATGTGGTATTTTACTCTGATAAACATTTCCTAACTACGGTCCTGATGAAAAATTCCGCTGCCAAATTAGACTATACTCGATACCACCGAATCTGGCTCGCGACCGCCTGTTCTCGGGGAACCTGGGATCGCGGGTTGCGACAGGAGGTGGTATCAGAGCTAAGCCACTGATTCAGCCACAGAGGTGTTCTTCTGACATCAAAGTGTAAAGTGTTAGGAAATAAATTACGGAAATACGTGCATAACTGTATTTATTGTTATGTGTTATTTGACTATCTGTTAGTTTACAGTATGGGCGACCAAGGACCATCTGACGCGTACCGTCAATTGTCTGGTTCGCCTAGAAGCGAAGGCACCTCTTCTTCTCAGCCTGCCCTCTCAGGGTACTCTGCTGATACGGAAGATGGAATCTTTGTGTTTAAGGCTCAGTCAGAGGAGCCATTTCCTCAGAAAAAGAGGGGATGGTTCAGTCGAGGGGCACACGAGCGTAGGAAGCGTATGAAAAAGTTGCAAGACTAGAGAGCACTAGCAGCAGCCAAGAGAGAGACAGATGCCTATGCCCAGGATATGATAAATAGGGGTATAGCCAACATCCATATCTTAGCAACCACTGCAGCTGACCCTAATCTGGAGCAAATAATTGCACCCCAACTACAACCGCAAATCCCTGACCAACCCATGGAGATAGAAAACCTTGAAAACCAAGTAGAGATGCATGACTTCAATCCAGAAGAAATCCCTAGGGTACCAGCACCAAACCCCCTAGACCCAAATTACAATCCCTGGTAGGATGACGTTAGGGACTATGTGCAACGTTACCCAATCCATGAAGACACACCCATGCAAAACATAGGAGCCTACCCAGGTATGGACCCTTTAGATCCCTATTACCATGATGAATACATTAGGGAAATTTTAGAAGATCCTTACCGATTTCAGGCACTTTCACCCCCATATCAGGAACCCGCACCCCAGATTCTAAACCCAGTCCTAGAACCTGCACCCCCAATGAGTGCAGAAAACGTGCAAGAACTTAGGAATTTTGGTGAGGAAATTTTAGAAAGCAGCGAGAGAATGCGACAGGTAGGAGAGCGACTCGTATGGAAATACTAAGAGCGCAATATGGATTTTTGGATGAATCCATATCCGTGATGGGATAAAGGAGACGGTAATAGTAATAATAATAATAAAATAAATTAATAATAATAAAATAAAATATGTGTGTACGGATGCCTATTACTATTAGTGTAATTCTATTTCAGTTGGTATTGTAATTTTTATTTCAGTACTGGTATGTAATAGATGCATAATAGTATATGAATAGAGTAAAGTCGCAATGATCGACGCTTTTGGCAAAAATGCGTGTCATGTGATTGACTATATTAATATTATTTTGTGATATTAATACGGGGTAAATGTTTAAAATTCAGATGGCCGACGGAGAAATCAAGGAAATCTGAATAATGATAAACAGAGTAACATTAACATGGTTAATGAGAATCCGAGCATCAATAACAATGGAAACCAAATGGATAATAGTGCCGTTCAACACATAGTGGCACAAGGGATTATAGATGCAATGCCATTTATTATTTAAACAGTTCAAGAAGCGAATAATAAAAGTAAGCATAGCAGTAAGCGACCAATTGAACCAGAACACAGCGTAAACAATGGACCCGTACTTCAGGTGCCCATTCCCAAAAGAAGAAGAACCGTGTCTTACGGTTGTTCTTACAAGGAATTCTGGTCCTGCAAACCAATAGAATTCTCGGGCAATGAAGGACCCATTGCAGCTCTACGCTGGATAAAGAAAACTGAGGCTGTTTTAAAAATAAGCAAGTGTGCTGAAGAAGACAAAATAATGTTTGCTTCTAATCTGTTTAAGAACTCAGCCTTAGAATGGTGGAACACTATCCTCCAGTCAAGAGGAAGTGATAGGGTATACAACATGGAATGGGAGGAATTTAAGAATATGACAGAAAGGAAATTCTGCCCTCCCAATGAAAAGGAACAGATAGCCAATAAATTTCTGAACCTTAGGATGACCGGGGTAGATAGTAAGGGCTATACTACCACATTCTTTGAATATGCTAGAATAGTGCCAACCCTTGCATCACCTGAACCAGTATTAATCTCCCGTTACATCTGGGGATTAATTGGAGAGATTAGACATGTAGTCAAGGCAGCTAGACCTCAAACTATAGAAGAAGCTGTAGAACTAGCGAATACCTTGACAGATGAATTAATTCGTACTAGAGAAGGAGAACAGAGAAGAAACCTAACCCAAAGGCTTACTCAAGAATTCCGTTCTGGAAATTACAACCGTAGGAATATGGGTTCTACCTCTGCACCTTTCTGCAAGGTCTGCAAGAAAAAACATTCGGGAAAATGCTCTACTCTTTGCAATTTCTGCAAGATGCCAGGACACAAGGAAAAAGATTGCAGAAGAAAATCCAGTAATGGACTGTGCTACAATTGTGGAGAAAAAGGTCACATTAAGCCAAACTCTCCGAAATTGGCTCCAGCTGTAAACAACAGGAACACTAAAAATGCTAGAGCATTTGTTCTAACTACAGATGAAGCCAAGATGATTCCAGACGTGATAGCTGGTACGTTTTTAGTTAATGATGTTTTTGCTAAAGTATTATTTGACTCTACTGCAAACCAAAGTTTTATTAATAATTCGTTTTGCAAACTGCTAAACCAGTCATTAACTAAACTATCATAAGAATGTCTAGTAGAGACAGCTAATGGGGAAACTGTTAGGATTTCTGAAATCTTGCAGGAAGCAAGAATAGAAATTTTAAACCAAAAGTTTAGGGCAAACCTTTATCCTATGAATTTGATAGGATTTGATGTTGTATTAGGAATGGATTGGTTAATAGCCAATAAAGCCAGTATTTTATGTGATCAAAAGTCAATCCAAATAAATTCACCAAAAGGTAAAATGATCACAATTAAAGGAGATAAACCATCTAGATCCATAAAATTCATCTCTGTGATGAAAACTACAAGTTATATAAGAAAAGGTTCTATAGTGTATTTGATTTCCATAATCACTAACACTAAAGGAAAATAACTAAAAGACATTCCAGTAGTGTCCCAGTTTTCAGATGTCTTCCCAGAAGAATTACCAGGACTACCACCAGACAGAGAAGTTGAATTCAGAATTCACCTGCTACCTGGAACCGCACCAATTGCCAAAGCACCTTACCGTTTGGCACCAGCCGAAATGCAAGAACTAAAGAAACAATTAGATGAATTGCTGAAAAAAGGATTCATACAGCCAAGTTCGTCGCCATGGGGAGCGCCGATTTTATTCGTTAAAAAGAAGGACGGATCAATGCGTATGTGCATTGATTATCGTGAATTGAACAAAGTCACGATTAAGAACTGGTACCCATTACCAAGAATTGATGATCTGTTCGATCAACTGCAAGGAGCTCGATTTTTCTCTAAAATCGATTTAAGGTCAGGATATCATCAATTAAAGGTACAGGAAGAGGACATTCCTAAGACCACTTTCAGAACAAGGTATGGTCATTATGAATTTACTGTCATGCCATTTGGTTTAACCAATGCCCCAGCCGCATTTATGGACATGATGAACCGAATATGTAAGCCATATTTGGATAAATTCATAATTGTCTTCATAGATGATATTCTAATTTACTCTAAGTGTAAAGAGGATCATGCAAAGTATTTGCACACACTTTTAAGTTTATTAAGAAAGGAAAAGCTTTATGCTAAATTTTCGAAGTGTGAATTTTGGTTAGAGCAAGTACAATTTCTTGGAGATTTAGTGAATCATGAAGGAATTCATGTGGATCCAACAAAGATCGAGGTGATTACTACATGGAAAACCCATGAGTCACCAACCGAGGTTAGAAGTTTCTTAGGATTGGCCGGTTATTATAGAAGATTTATTCAAGATTTCTCTAGAATAGCCATTCCTCTAACTAAGTTAACCTGTAAATCCATTAAGTTTGAATGGGGACCAAAACAAGAAGAAGCTTTTAGAATTCTTAAGCAAAGATTAACTAATACACCCATACTAGCGTTACCAGAAGGAACTGAAGATTTTGTAGTTTATTGTGACGCTTCTAAGTTAGGTTATGGATGTGTATTAATGCAACGCCAAAAGGTTATAGCTTACGCATCTAGACAACTTAAGAACCATGAAGAGAATTATTCAACCCATGATCTAGAACTAGGAGCTATAATTTTTGCCCTTAAGATGTGGAGACATTACCTTTATGGTAGTAAGTTTACCATATTCACTGATCATAAGAGTTTAAGGTATGTTTTCGGGCAAAAGGAGTTGAATATGAGACAAAGACGCTGGATGGAGATGCTTAGTGATTATGATTGTGATATCCAGTATCATGAAGGAAAAACAAATGTAGTGGCAGATGCTTTAAGTCGAAAGTATCATGAAAAGCCAAAAAGGGTACGTTCTCTTAAATTAAATCTGCAAGTAGATTTAAATGATCGAATAAGAGAAGCACAAGAATCAGTAATCAAGGATGATGCTGAAAAATTAAAAGGTATGATTAAGGAATTAGAACAAGGAACAGATGGAATTTGGAGATTTCATAAAAAGAGAATGTGGATACCTAAATTAGGAAATCTACGTCATCGTATATTAGAAGAAGCCCATAAGGTATACGATGCACCCAGGAAATGATAAAATGTACCAGGATTTAAGAAAAAATTTCTGGTGGATAGGAATGAAGAAAGACATAGTAGCCTATGTTTCTAAATGTTTAACTTGTTCACAAGTTAAAGCTGAACACCAGAAACCCTCAGGTTTGTTACAACAGCTAGAAGTGCCAGTTTGGAAATGGGAATTGATAACAATGGATTTTGTTACCAAACTACCCAAAACAAGCAAGGGAGATGATACAATCTGGGTGATTGTGGATAGACTAACTAAGTCAGCTCATTTCCTACCAATGAAGGAAACTTTCAGTATGGAACAGCTAGCTAAATTATATGTAAATGAAATTGTTTCATTACATGGAATTCCTTTATCAATTATTTCTTATAGGGATAGTCGATTTACCTCTCATTTTTGGTCAAGTTTCCAAAAAGCCATGTGAACCAAGTTAAATATATGCACAACTTATCATCCTCAAACGGACGGACAAAGCGAAAGGACAATTCAAACAATGGAAGACATGCTTAGAGCTTGTGTGTCACAACCCCCGATCCCTGATTCCCCGGGAACGGGCGGACGTGATCACAGAGTTTGGTGGTATCAGGTTATTTAGTCTCGCAGCGGAATTTACATCAGGACCGTAGTTAGGAAATGTTTATCAGAGTAAAACCACCTTTTTTTTATATTAATAATAACATGAGCAAAAACCCAAGTTTCTTATTACAATACATTATAGGGATAAACCCTATTTTATTGAATTTAAAACATCGTTTATTAGGTAACTTTTATAGCCACATTTTTCCCAAGCCTTTAGTGCTCTCCAGCTGGCTTTTCACTAATTGGCTGTTCACATTGTGTTACCTGTAACGCGTTTTAAAAACATTTGTCAGTCGGAAATACTGGTGAGTGAATCCCAGTTTAATCAAGAAACATTTTATCAATTAAAACAGTATTGAGAGCGATCACATTGTTTCTTTCTACACAATTACTCATTGAGTATTTGCCACTCGACCGGATCTATGGCTATGGTCAAATTACCCATTGGCTAACTCGTTGTCCAATGGTAATGCACTGTCATTTAGACTTACTACTACTCGTAGTAAATTTTGTATACAAAACCCCATAATACCGGCAGTAATTGAAGAACTACAAAGAATCAATCACCGCTTAATTTCATAGTAAAACATTTAAGATTTGGTAAAACATTACCAAAAACATTAACAAAAAGAGGATAAACTCACATTGCTGTCTTAGGCTTTTCGTAAGGATTTCCTGGGTATAATCTATAATTTATACAAATGTACATTGGTTAGTATCATAACCCTTTGAAATTATTAATAATACCCTCCCCGAGACGGTATTCCAACAACTACGTCGGGCAGAACCACGACAGTTGTTACGGAACCCTAAATCAATCGGGCAGCGTAACTATTATGAAACCGGGGTTATAATACTTACAACGGAGCATAACCTCGCTAATTAGGGGTATAATACCCAAAATATTATGCCTATACTTTCAGAATTCGAGATTGAGAAGTGTGAATGAGCGACGGAAATCGTAAACTGATGCCTGCTATTTATAGTTGTGAAATATGACTTTCAGGCGGCCCGCGTAAGGTAAGGCTAAGCCTTACGCGGCCCGCGTTGACTCTAGTCAACTCAGTAGCTTAGCTGGGTCATCAACTAGGTTCGACACGATATCGACACGTGTCGGCTCAGGGATGCGCCACCAGTTGGAACGCGCGCGGCCCGCATGAACTTAATGAAACCTATTACGCGGCCCGCTTTAGCTTAAGAAGTCAGCAAAGTCAAAGTCTGGTTTGATACGGCCCGCGTGAAGTTGAGGTGAGGTCTTATGCGGCCCGCCTCAGCTTATAATTCAGATTTTTATTTTATTTTATATACTATAACATAACTAGGGCTCGGTTTTCACATACGGGGTATAATATAAAACATATTGGGACATTTTATAATATACTAAGGCGTCTAAAATATTTATGAGGGTGATGGTTTACCGAGGGTTGTTACATTCTCCCCACCTTACTTTAGAGCTCGTCCTCGAGATCTACTGAAACAAGTGCGGATATTTCCTCTTCATTTCTGACTCGAGTTCCCATGTGTACTCAGGTCCTCTTTTGGAGTCCCACTTCACTTTGACTAGAACTAGTCTCTTATGTTTGAGATTCTTGACTTTCCTATCTTCAATCTGTAGAGGCTTTTCTACAAACTTGAGTTGTTCATTTACCTCTATATCCTTAAGAGGTACTATCAATGATTCATCAGGCAAACACTTTTTAAGATTTGATACATGAAACACATCATGTATTCCTGCCATTTCCTCTGGCAGTTGTAACTGATAGGCTACAGGCTCTATTTTTCTAATAATCTTGAAAGGTCCAACATACCTGGGACTTAGCTTTCCTCTTTTGATGAATCTTACCACTCCTTTCCAATGAGAGACTTTTAACGATACTTTATCTCCTACCTGAAATTCCAATGGCTTGCATCGGTTATCAGCATAACTCTTTTGTCGATCACGTGCAGCTTTCAGTCGTTCCTTGACTTGAATAATCTCATCGGTTGTTTCTTGTACTATCTCAGGTCCAGATAGTTGTTGTTCCCCAATTTCTGCCCAACAGACTGGGGTTCGACACTTTCTTCCATAAAGTGCTTCGAATGGTGCAGCATTGATACTTGTGTGATAACTATTATTATAAGAAAATTCTATTAAAGGTAAGTGATCGTCCCAATTACCTCCAAAATCAATTACACAAGCTCTAAGCATGTCCTCCATTGTCTGAATTGTCCTTTCACTTTGTCCATCTGTTTGAGGATGATAAGCTGTGCTTAACCTTAATTTGGTTCCCATTGCCTTTTGGAAACTTGACCAAAAATGAGAGGTAAATCGACTATCCCTATCAGAAACAATTGATAAAGGAATGCCATGTAAAGAAACAATTTTATTTACATATAATTTGGCTAATTGTTCCATACTAATTGTTTCTTTCATTGGTAGAAAATGAGCTGACTTGGTTAGTCTATCTACAATCACCCAGATTGTATTATTTCCTTTCTTAGTTTTGAGTAATTTAGTAACAAAATCCATTGTTATAAATTCCCATTTCCAGACTGGCATTTCTAATTGCTGTAATAAACCTGAGGGTTTCTGATGTTCAGCTTTAACTTGTGAACAAGTTAAACATTTAGATACATAGGTTGCTATGTCCTTTTTTATTCCTATCCACCAGAAATTTTTCCTTAAATCCTGGTACATTTTATCACTTCCTGGATGCATCGTGTATTTAGACTTATGGGCTTCTTCTAATATACGATAGCGTAGATTTCCTAATTTAGGTATCCACATTCTCTTTTCATGGAATCTCCATATTCCATCTGTTCCTTGTTTTAATTCCTTTAACATACCTTTTAATTTTTCAGAATCATCCTTGATTATTGATTCTTGTGCTTCTCTTATTTGATCATTTAAATCTACTTGTAGATTTAATTTAAGAGAACGTACCCTTTTTGGCTTTTCATGATACTTTCGGCTTAAAGCATCTGCCACTACATTTGCTTTTCCTTCATGATACTGGATATTACAATCATAATCGCTAAGAAATTCCATCCAGCGTCTTTGTCTCATATTCAACTCCTTTTGCTTGAAGATATACCTTAAACTTTTATGACCAGTGAATATGGTAAACTTACTACCATAAAGGTAATGTCTCCAGATCTTAAGAGCAAAAATTATAGCTCCTAATTCTAAATCATGGGTTGAATAATTCTCTTCTTGATTCTTAAGTTGTCTAGATGCGTAAGCTATAACTTTCTGACGTTGCATCAATACACATCCATAACCTAATTTAGAAGCATCACAATAGACTACAAAGTCTTCATTTCCTTCTGGTAATGCTAATATGGGTGTATGGGTTAATCTTTGCTTAAGAATTCTAAAGGCTTCTTCTTGTTTTAATCCCCATTCAAACTTAACAGATTTACAGGTTAGCTTAGTTAAAGGAATAGCTATTCTAGAAAAATCTTTAATAAATCTTCTATAATAACCGGCCAATCCTAAGAAACTTCTAATCTCGGTTGGTGATTCAGGGGTTTTCCATTTGGTAATTGCCTCAATCTTTGTTGGATCTACATGAATTCCTTCATGATTGACTAGGTGTCCAAGGAATTGTACCTGTTCTAACCAAAATTCACACTTAGAAAATTTAGCATAAAGCTTTTCCTTTCTTAACAAACTTAAAAGTGCGTGCAAATGTCTTGCATGATCCTCTTTATTCTTAGAATAAATTAGAATATCATCTATGAATACAACTATGAATTTATCCAAATATGGCTTACATACTCGGTTCATCATGTCCATAAATGCAGCTGGGGCATTGGTTAAACCAAATGGCATGACAGTAAATTCATAATGACCATACCTCGTTCTGAATGCGGTTTTAGGAATATCCTCTTCCTGTACCTTTAATTGATGATATCCTGACCTTAATTCGATCTTAGAGAAAAATCGAGCTCCTTGCAGTTGATCAAACAAATCATCGATTCTCTGTAATGGGTATCGATTCTTAATCGTGACCTTGTTTAATTCACGATAATCAATGCACATACGCATTGATCCGCCCTTCTTTTTAACAAATAATATCGGCGCTCCCCATGGCGATGAACTTGGTTGTATAAATCCTTTTTCTAACAATTCGTCTAGTTGTTTCTTCAATTCTTGCATTTCTGCAGGTGCCAAACGGTAAGATGCTTTGGCAATTGGTGATGTTCCTGGTAGCAAATGAATTCTGAATTCAACTTCTCTGTCTGGAGGTAGTCCTGGTAATTCTTCTGGAAAGACATCTGAAAACTGAGATACTACTGGAATATCTTTTAAATCTTTTCCTTTAGTGTTAGTGATTATAGAAATCAAATACACTATAGAACCTTTTCTTATACAACTTGCAGTTTTCATCACAGAGATAAATTTATTGGACTTAGAAGATTTATTTCCTTTAATTGTGATCGTTTTACCTTTTGGTGAATTTACTTGGATTAACTGTTGATCACATAAAATACTGGCTTTATTGGCTATTAACCAATCCATTCCTAAAACAACATCAAATCCTACCAGATTCATGGGATATAGGTTTGCTATAAATTTCTGATTTAAAATTTCTATGCTTGCTCCCTGCAAGATTTCAGAAATTCTAACAGTTTCTCCATTGACTATCTCTACTAAATATTCATGTGGTAGTTTAGTGAATGACTGATTTAGAAATTTGCAAAACAATGTATTAATAAAACTTTGGTTTGCACCAGAGTCAAATAATACTTTAGCAAAGACATCATTAACTAAAAACGTACCAGCAATGACATCTGGAATCATCTTGGCTTCATCTGCAGTCAGAACAAATGCTCTAGCATTTTTAGTATTCTTGTTATCTGTAGCTGGAGCTAATTTTGGGCAGTTCAGTTTGATATGACCTTGTTCTCCGCAATTGTAACATACCCTGCTGTTAGCTTTCTTCCTGCAGTTTTCTTCCTTGTGTCTCGATATTTTGCAAAAGTTACAATATATGGAGCATCTTCCTGAATGCTTTCTTTTGCAATACCTACAGTAGGGCGTAGAGGTAGATCCTACATTTCTTCCACGGTTAGAATTTCCAGAACGAAATTCTTGAGTCAATTTCTGGGTTAAGTTTTTCCTTTGATCCTCTTCTCGGGTACGGACTAATTCATCAGTCAAGGTATTGGATAATTCTACAGCTTCTTCTATGGTTTGAGGTCTAGCTGCCTTGACTACGTGTCTTATCTCCCCAATTAATCCCCAAATATAACGGGAAATTAACACTGGTTCTGGTGAAGCAAGAGTTGGCACTATTCTAGCATATTCAAAGAATATTTTAGTGTACCCTTTACTATCTACACCAGTCATCCTAAGATTTAGGAATTTGTTTGCTATCTGTTCTTTTTCATTGGATGGGCAGAATTTCCTTTCTACCTTGTTTTTAAATTCTTCCCATTCCATATTATAGGTTCGATCACTTCCTCTTGTCTGGAGGATAGTGTTCCACCATTCTAGTGCTGCATTCTTAAACAAATTAGAAGCAAACAGTATCTTATCTTCTTCAGCACACTTACTTATCCTTAAGACTGCCTCAGTCTTTTCTATCCAGCGTAAAGTTGCAATGGCCCCTTCATTGCCCGAGAATTCCATTGGTTTACAAGACCAGAATTCTTTATAAGAACAACCGTTAGGCATGGTTCTTCTTCTTTTAGGAATAGGCATTTGAAGTATAGGCCCATTGTTCACGCTGTTTTCTGGTTCAAGTGGTCGCTTACTGCTATGTTTACTTTTGTTATCAGCATCCTTAACAGTTTGAAGTATAAATGGCATTGCATCTATAATTCCCTGTGCTACTATGTGTTGGATAGCACTATTGTCCACTTGGTTTCCATTGTTATTGACACTCGGATTATCATTAACCACGTTAATGTTACTCTGGTTATCGTTATTCAGATTTCCTTGATTTCCTTCGTCGGCCATCTGAATTTTAAACATTTATCCCATATTAATATCACAATATAGTAAGTAATATAGTTGATCACATGACACACAATCTAACCAAAAACGTAGATCATTGCTACTTACTCTTTTCATATACTTATGCGTCTATTACACACTAGTACAGAAATAAAGATTACAATACCAACAGAAATAAAATAGTAATATGCATCCGTACACACATATTTTTATTTTATTTTTATTTTTATTATATTAGTATTACTACCACTTCTTTATCATTCACGGATATGGATTTATCCAAAAATCCATATTACGTTCATCGTACTTCCATACGAGACGTTCTCCCACCTGACGCATTCTCTCACTGCTTTCTAAAATTTCCTCCCCGAAAGTCCTAAGTTCTTGAACGTTTTCTGCACTCATTGGGGGTGCAGGTTCTCGGACTGGGTTTGGAATCTGGGGTGCATTTTCCTGATATGGGGGTGACAATTCCTGAAATTGGTAAGGATCCTCTAATATCTCCCTAATATAATCATCTTGATAATAGGGGTCTAAAGGGTCCATACCTGGGTAAACTTCTATGTTTTGTATGGGTGGATAATCCTGGATAGGGTAACGTTGCACAAAGTCTCTATTGTCGTCCCACCAGGGGTCATAATTCGGGTCTATGGGGTTTGGTGCAGGCACTCTAGGGATTTCTTCTGGGTTAAAGTTGTGCATCTCCACTTGGTTTTCCTGATTTTCTATTTCCACGGGCTGTTCTGGGTTTTGTGGTTGTGGGGCTACTAGTTGTTCCAGACCTGGGTCAGCAGCACTTGTAGCTAAGATATGAAAATTTGCTAGGCTTCTATTTAACATATCTTGAGTATGAGCATCTGTCTCTCTCTTAATAGCTGCTAAAGCCCTTTGTTGTTGCAATTTTCGCATTCTCTTCCTACGAGCAAAAGCTTCTTTACTGAACCATCCTCGTTTCTTAGTAGGAAATGGTTATTCAGATTGAGCTCTAAAGGCAAATATTCCGTCTTCCGGATCAGCAGTATACCCAGAGAGGGCAGGCTGTGATGATGTACCTTCACTCCTTCAGCTAACTGACGATTCACGTCTTATGGTCCTTGATCACTCATACTGAAAACTAACAGATAGTCAAATAACACATAACCAATAAATCCAGTTATGCACGTATTTCCGTAATTATTTCCTAACACAAAATTTAGAATTTAAGTGTCAGCAGAACACTTCTTTGGCTCAGACCAGTGGCTAGGCTCTGATACCACCTTCTGTCACAACCCCCGATCCCTGATTCCCCGGGAACGGGCGGACGTGATCACAGAGTTTGGTGGTATCAGGTTATTTAGTCTCGCAGCGGAATTTACATCAGGACCGTAGTTAGGAAATGTTTATCAGAGTAAAACCACCTTTTTTTATATTAATAATAACATGAGCAAAAACCCAAGTTTCTTATTACAATACATTATAGGGATAAACCCTATTTTATTGAATTTAAAACATCGTTTATTAGGTAACTTTTATAGCCACATTTTTCCCAAGCCTTTAGTGCTCTCCAGCTGGCTTTTCACTAATTGGCTGTTCACATTGTGTTACCTGTAACGCGTTTTAAAAACATTTGTCAGTCGGAAATACTGGTGAGTGAATCCCAGTTTAATCAAGAAACATTTTATCAATTAAAACAGTATTGAGAGCGATCACATTGTTTCTTTCTACACAATTACTCATTGAGTATTTGCCACTCGACCGGATCTATGGCTATGGTCAAATTACCCATTGGCTAACTCGTTGTCCAATGGTAATGCACTGTCATTCAGACTTACTACTACTCGTAGTAAATTTTGTATACAAAACCCCATAATACCGGCACTAATTGAAGAACTACAAAGACTCAATCACCGCTTAATTTCATAGTAAAACATTTAAGATTTGGTAAAACATTAACAAAAAGAGGATAAACTCACATTGCTGTCTTAGGCTTTTCGTAAGGATTTCCTGGGTATAATCTATAATTTATACAAATGTACATTGGTTAGTATCATAACCCTTTGAAATTATTAATAATACCCTCCCCGAGACGGTATTCCAACAACTACGTCGGGCAGAACCACGACAGTTGTTACGGAACCCTAAATCAATCGGGCAGCGTAACTATTATGAAACCGGGGTTATAATACTTACAACGGAGCAGAACCTCGCTAATTAGGGGTATAATACCCAAAATATTATGCCTATACTTTCAGAATTCGAGATTAAGAAGTGTGAATGAGCGACGGAAATCGTAAACTGATGCCTGCTATTTATAGTTGTGAAATATGACTTTCAGGCGGCCCGCGTAAGGTAAGGCTAAGCCTTACGCGGCCCGCGTTGACTCTAGTCAACTCAGTAGCTTAGCTGGGTCATCAACTAGGTTCGACACGATATCGACACGTGTCGGCTCAGGGATGCGCCACCAGTTGGAACGCGCGCGGCCCGCATGAACTTAATGAAACCTATTACGCGGCCCGCTTTAGCTTAAGAAGTCAGCAAAGTCAAAGTCTGGTTTGATACGGCCCGCGTGAAGTTGAGGTGAGGTCTTATGCGGCCCGCCTCAGCTTATAATTCAGATTTTTATTTTATTTTATATACTATAACATAACTAGGGCTCGGTTTTCACATACGGGGTATAATATAAAACATATTGGGACATTTTATAATATACTAAGGCGTCTAAAATATTTATGAGGGCGATGGTTTACCGAGGGTTGTTACATTGTGTAATTGATTTCGGAGGTAATTGGGACGATCACTTACCTTTAATAGAATTTTCTTACAATAATAGTTATCACACAAGTATCAATGCTGCACCATTCGAGGCACTTTATGGACGAAAGTGCCGAACCCCAGTCTGTTGGGCAGAAATTGGGGAAAAGCAACTATCTGGACCTGAGATAGTGCAAGAAACAACCGACAAGATCATTCAAGTCAAGGAACGACTGAAAGAAGCACGTGATCGACAGAAGAGCTATGCCGATAACCGACGCAAGCCATTAGAATTTCAAGTGGGAGACAAATCATTATTGAAGGTCTCTCCTTGGAAAGGAGTGGTAAGATTCATCAAACGAGGAAAGCTAAGTCCCAGGTGTATTGGACCTTTTAAGATTATTAGAAGAATAGGACCTGTAGCCTATCAGCTACAACTGCCAGAGGAAATGGCAGGAATACATGATGTGTTTCGTGTATCTAATCTCAAGAAATGCCTAGCTGATGAATCGCTAATAGTACCTCTTAAGGATATAGAGGTAAATGAACAACTCAAGTTTGTAGAGAGGCCTCTACAGATCGAAGACAGGAAAGTCAAGAATCACAAGCATAAGAGATTAGTTCTAGTCAAAGTGAAGTGGGACTCCAAAAGAGGACCTGAGTACACATGGGAGCTTGAATCTGAAATGCAAAAGAAATATCCACACTTGTTCCAGTAGATCTCGAGGAAGAGCTCTAAAACAAGGTGGGGAGGATATAACAACTCTAAAAATTAAACCGATACCCTCGATTATTTTTCCGACACCCTAATATATTTTAAAATATCCCAATATGTCTAAAAATACACCCCATACGCGAAAACGGGCCTCAAATATATTAAATAATATTAAAAATAAATTAAAAAATTGAAACTTAAGCTGAGGCGGGCCGCGTAGACCCACCCCAATCTTTACGCGGCCGCGAGAGCCCTAAAATGTGGCGCAGCCCAGTGATGACACGTGTCATCATCGTGTCAAGTCTAGTTAGTGATCCGGACAAGCTACGCTTTGACCGGGGTTTGATGCGGGCCGCGTAGCCCTTAGGCTACTCTTACGCGGGCCGTGTGAGAGTCAGTTTCAGCAACTATATAAGCAGGCTATCAGGTTTCATTTGGAATTCGCTCACGATCATTTCTCAATCTCAAATTCTGATATTAGGCATAATACTCGGGTATTATACCCCCCTAATTAGCGAAGTTCTGCTCCGTTGTAACTATTATAACCCCTGGATACATATTAGATACGCTGCCCGATTGATCTAGGGTTCCGTAATGGCTGTCGTGGTTCTGCCCGACGTAGTCATTGGAATGCCGTCTCGGGGAGGGTATTGCTAATGTTAAAATGGGATATTAATACTAACGCGTGTACAATTGTGTAAATTATAGATTATCACCGGGAAACCCTTACGGAAAATCTAAGACAGCAATGTGAGTTGATCCACTTTTTGTAAATCTTTTGTTAAATGTTTTACAAAACCTTAAATACTTTTCTATGCGAATAACGGTTATTGAGTATTTGTAAGCATACAATTATGATGAGTATGTTGGGGTTTTGTATACAAAATTTGTTACCACCTGGTCAAGGAGTAACATTTCCACAAGTCGGGTTCGACAGTACCATGGATGTTAATTGTAATGTCTTGGAAACAAATATAATTGCGGGATCGCCCTCAATACTGTACATTGTGACTTTTTATTTAAACTTGATTAAACTGGGATTCACTCACCAGTATTTCCCACTGACAAATGTTTTTAAAACGCGTTTCAGGTAACAAAATGTGAAAGCCAAATAGAAGCTAGCTGGACAGCACTGAAGGCTTAGAAAAGTGGCAATAAAGTTACCTAAAAATAAAATAGATGTTTTTATTAAATAAATAGGATTTATTCCTATGAAAAAGAATGTACTATGAACTTGGGTTTTATCCCATTTGTTTAATGTTATGAAAATGTGGTATTTTACTCTGATAAACATTTCCTAACTACGGTCCTGATGAAAAATTCCGCTGCCAAATTAGACAATACTCGATACCACCGAATCTGGCTCGCGGCCGCCTGTTCCCGGGGAACCTGGGATCGGGGGTTGCGACAGTAGGGGGGCTACCCGCTACTGCCCTTCACAAGCTACATCCGCCCCTGGTGGATATGCTAAACTTATAGGTAGATTTTATAAATATATATATGTAAAATCATTTTTTATGCGTATAATTTTTTATAAATTTATTTTAAACATTATATACATGTGTGTGTGGGGATTTTCTATATATGTATTAGGTATAACTTATAGAATAAAGTAAAAGATTAATTTTTTTATTATCAACAATACATATGACATGACGACATGACAAAGGGCACAGCATAAATAACAAAGACCTAGGTATATTATATACCTTGTGGATGTGACAACATATTGCACTAACGAGAATCGAATAAAATATAAAACGTCTATGAGTTTTTAAGCACAACTTGAGGAATGTGTTTAATTTAATCCCATTAATTAACTTTGTTAAGGGATCGAATAATCTGCTATTCATACTATTCATCAAGAGGGCAAAATATTATGTGAGCAACGAATACGACACTGTTATTCCTTAGATAACACTTACAAAATATCCTACTGTGAATTCAACTAGTAGGAAGGAAGAAAAACTAGTGGGTTTTTTTTTTTTTTTTTTTTTTTTTTTTTTTTTTTTTTTTTGTGGCAACAAAGAGTGTTGGTATAAGTTTATATCTCATAGTTCCTTGTTTGATTTTGTGTAGCTTCGTTTTTAACCGTTGTTCTAACAAATTGTAACGAGGCTGAAGTCAAAGCTATCAAAGTTGCTTGTTGTTTGGTTAATCAAAACGCGGACCTAAGCTCGGTCAGCATGTCCATTGTGAAGGGAGTTCCTTTGGCAAAAAGTTTTCCAAGGTTATATGCGTTGGAGATGAATAACCAGTGTTTGGTTAGTCAATGGGTTGATAGTCTATCTTGGAACTGGTGAAGGTCGATTCAGGGTGGTATAGAAAGTGAGTAACGCTCGAATTTTGTAGCAGCTATAGAAAAGTTCGAGCAAAGGGGAGGTCCAGATAGGTGGATTTGGAAGTTTGGGGATACGACATAATTTTGAATTAAAGGTATTAGGAAGGTTATTGATCAGTATCTCCTCCCGGCGGAGCTTCGTAAGACTATCTGGTTTAAATTTCTTCCTAGAAATGTTAACGTTTGTGTGTGGTGTGTGTTGATTAATAGGCTTCCAACTAGAGTGAATTTGGTGGGAAGGGGTATAGATGTCTCGGATGTGCTATGCCCGTTATGTAATGACTTTACACTAATGAGCATGTGTTTGTGGCTTGTTCGGTTGTTACTTGGATTTGGTGTCTTATTGTGTCGTAGCTTGGACTTTCGGTGTTGACAGCGTATAACCCGCCTAAGATGATGGAATGGTTAGAAGCTCTAAGAGTTCAAAATCACAAAAAATATTTAATTGGGTTGATTATTTTTGTCACTTGGTGGGCGTTATGGAGATTCAGAAATGATTTACTATACGAAATGATATTATGCATTTTGCTTTCTCTAGTATAGTGGTAGGAATTGAAAATGCAAAATATATCGAACCGAGTAGTTTAAAAGTACACTATTATACATGTTTTATTTTCGTCGTAGCATCTTTCTAGGCATGTTTTTAATATTAAGCGACCTTTCAAAAATATCGAATAAGCATAAATACTAGAAGGTCCAACATTGCACATGTCAGAAAATAAAAGAAAATACTAAATACCGGAAATTAATTAGAGTTTTGACTTTTGAGTGATAATATAACATATATAATTTTGCAATTAAAAAATCTTTGTTGGGAAATTGGTGTTTCAAAGCTTGTTTTTTTTGGTGTTTAAAAGCTTGTTTTTTTTTGTTTCGTGTTTTGTGTGTGTGTTTTTTTCTTATAAAAGGGTTGTAGCACATCTCTTGTTCCAAAATTTTAATAATCGTTTATTGTAAGAGTTCCGAATTTAATAGTAGAACTCTAATACAATATTGTAAAATTTAACAGTTTTAAGAAATAATAAACCATCTACCAAATCACATGAAATATCGTATATCATAAGTGTACACTAAGTATAAATAAATTGTAAACAAGGTATAAAACTTAGAAATCACAAAGAAAAAAAAAAGCAATCCATATCACTTATTAATATTAACGGATAATACACAGTGGCGGACCCATAAATTATTTGCTGAGGGTGCGGATGAGGTGTTCAACCATATTTTCAAAGGGTGCAGTCGGGTTTTTTACCTAAAATATACACTAATTTTTTTTTTCAAAGGGTGCGGTCGCCCACTCTGGCCAAAGGGTAGGTCCGCCCCTGATAATACATCAATATGATCAGAGCAATCATCAAAATCGTTGATGATCATATGATAAAAAATGTAACAAGAATTTCAATATTATGTTGAAGTACTAAGAACCTAACATATACATCTAATTAGATAAACTATATGGTAGTTGGAACATGAACAAATATGAGATACGTGTGGGGAAACATCCTCTAGAAACTAGAAATAAAGCCTATTACCGATCTAAACTTCTACCATAGCTATCATAGATAACTCCTTATTGAAGAAACGAAATACTAATTTCTCTACATACTCATTAACGCAGAAAAAACTTGTCATGCCATTTAAAAAAGTTAAACTTTAAAAAATAAGGATTTTTCTTTTTTACAAAGGATCTTGGCCTAGTGAACTATATACGTTGCTCCCTTGTTCTCTTCACTAAGTTTTTTCATATTGATTTATTATAGGACTCTTACTAAAGCAACACAACTGATTTAATGTACCATATAATTCAAAAGCGGTCTATGTTTTATGAGACATATTGTTCAACATGTTCGTTTACAAAGACATTTCACACTTCAAGATTTAGAAATTGCCTCATAATATTGTGATACACCCACTCAAGAACCTTAATTAACAATCATATATTAAGAAAATACCCGTTGTAATGTTTTGTGTTACCACATTTTCTTGACAAGGTATTTAATTTACATATCTACATGCATATTAAAAGAGTAGAATGGTGCTCGCATGATGCGGCAGGAAGCACATGCATGAAATGGTTCGGTTTATTCAATTAGATTGTTGGTTTTTGATTTGGTTTAGTAATTTCGGTTAATAACCAAACCACACTTAGGTTAATTTTTTCATAGAAATACATGAAATGGAAGTATATAACATGAAATACATGTAATGAAGGTACAAAAGCTAGAAATATATGAAGATATCAATGGTTTGATTCGGTTTTTTTTGGGGTACAAAAAAAAAAAAAATACAGATAAATGATTTGTGTTAATCTGGTTTTTTGTTAATTCGATTATTGGTTGATTTTGGTTTGGTTTCGATTAAAGTTTCATTTATTATTCACCCCTAGACATTGTTATGTAGCCCCTCAATTTTTATGTATTTTTTTTATATAAGAGTTAAATGAATAAAGAAGGCTTAATGAAGTGGGTTTTGAGTTTATGAAAAGATTAGGCCCAAATTAGAAAGTTTACGATGGGCTAATGGCCATAAACCCTTACCATAAATAGAAAGGATGAAACCCTAATCCTAATTTGGTCACCATTTTCATTAAATCTAGAGAGAGAAAGTGGGGTTTTAGAGAGATAAAGTGAAGATCAATAATCAAAGTTCACAGAGTTCAAGAACTAAAGTTTTATGGGGTTTAAGGTGAAACTTAGGTTTTCATAAAAAATGGGATTTTTACTTGTTATAATGGTAGTGGATCATAGATTAAGTTGCATGGAAGTAAAATAAACATTTTGGATGTAAGAAGTTGGGATTCTGGGTTAAGACTGGTGTTGAATGTGGCAACACTAGTGATGAATCTGGTGTCACTGGTGATGTATCTAGTGACACTAGTGATGAATCTGGCGACACTCTCTGTGTCTCCTAGGAACGGAAGAGTTGATTTCAAGTCCTAACGCAAGTTAGGCAACCGTGTGCTGATAAGCTTTGTCACTAGTGACACTCACTGGCGACACTGCCAAGAACCACATAGTGGACACCCAGACCAAATGGCGGTGACCCTGTCACTAGTGATGCTGTCTGGAAACACCGTCGGTGACCCTCTTGTGGGAGTATTAGAATGTGATAAGGTTTTGTGTGTTCAATTCTCGTAAAAATTAAGTGACTTTTGGGTTTTCTTAAGAATGATTACATGCAGTTGTAAACAATGAACATGTGAGTTTCTAGCCCCCTTTTTACTTTACTATTTTGAGGCGGTGTACTTACTCATGATGTTTTCAAAGAATAATAACAATGTTTTTCCTTAATTGTGGTAGATTGAGAAATGGTTTATTGTATTAAAGTAAAGTACACAGTTTTTCAAAATTAAAGTATAACACTATTAAAGCGTAAAATGATATAGTATGCTTGTTGCAAAACAAAGGTGGTTACCCACGGGGCCATAGTACAGTGGCAGTGCCTTCATGGCCTGTCAGTGGTTGATCAGCTACGCAGAGTATGGTGTGTACCGTATATACATATTAGATAACTGTAGATGTGTTATACATACATTGATTAATGTATAACGTGTAATTGTTTGTGTTTAATTGCATAAAATGTTTATTGATTGTTATTGGTTAACGTTATAGTTGTCGGATTAAACTAAACTCACTCAACATAACTAACTTTTAGTATGCACATCAGGTGGTTTGAACAAGTGATGGGCTCCCTGCTAAAGACTGGCATCCCCTTGATTATGATTTCAACGTTTTAGATAATGTTTTAAATTATGATTTGTAAAAACTGAAATGTTTTCGTTGATTTTGTGTAACATCCCGAAAATACAAAACTTTATATTAGAATTATAAAGTGTTAAAATAAACAAGAATAAGCTAGCTAGGATAAATAACCCAGTTAGTTAGAAGTCTTGTAGTAACACATGAATGAGTTAAAAAGCCAAGGATATAAACTAAATAAGAGTGGAGGGACTTAAGTTGTTAAAATTGAAACTTAAGTTACTAATATTTAGTAAAATAAAACAAACCAAACACCTCAATTGAGGTCTGGTCGATCAACAGCAGGAAGGGGGCGACACCCACACTTCCAAAACCCAAATATCTACTAAACTCTCAAATTGAAGGCCAAGATCCAGTTGAAATCGGAATCTAAACATAGAATCGTGATCACCTCGTCAAGGGGGTCATAAGGTATGTCGAATTAGGTCATTTTCATCCGATTCAAAGTTCATGCATGTGATTGAAATCGAGTGTAGAGCTTGATTATGTGTTGTAAACATGAAATTGGAAGTGATATAAAGTTTAGGGACAAACCCTAGACGATTTCTTGTCAAATTCTTGCATGATAATTGTCTAGATCAAAATCACCATAGTGGGTGATTAGCATGTTAGTAGAACTTGATAAACACTAGGATTAAAACTTTTGTTCTAGTGTAAACTGAAATTATGAGGAAAACTCTAAGTTGTTGATGTTAACATATAGACATGTAGTCTAATTGAAGTTAATTAGGGTGATAAACTCAAGTCATGAACTTGATTTAGATCATGTAAAAATCTGACCCGCTAGGTGTTTGATAAAATGCCTAAAAGAGGGTTAAAATGTTAAAGGTTGGGTAAAACGCAGATTTGAATATGTTAAGAAATAATGCGTTAAAGCTTATGAAAGAGTTCTAATCTTGTTATGAATTGAACTCTTTAGGCAAGGAATCCGGAACGTCAAGTGGACACGCCGGAGGTGATACCCGCGGAAAAGGTGTGCTTTAAAGGTACGTGGCTTTAGTCCCGTTAAATTATGCTTAAATGCTTTGGTTTGATATGTAAATGATGTTGTAGTGTAAAGGATGCGTTTGATGTGTCGTTAAAGTGGCGAAGTACACTCGACCATTAAACGGGTCAAAATAAGGACTTGGAATTTAGTTTGGCATGTCAACAAAGTGATAGTTTTCACTAAATAGCCAAACGGGTCAAAAGATGCTTTTAAAAGAATCATGAGAATAGAGACTTGAAAGTCTCATATTTCGTTAAGTGGTGGATTGTACCACGCCATTGAATTGGTTATATTAATTTAAGTCTAAGAACCCGGGAAATCGGGTCAAACAATAGAAGCTCTATGAAAGTGTCGTTTGAAATGGAATGCTTGAATTCCGAAGAAACAAGTATTTAGCCCTAAGGGAACGCAAAGCCATGGAATGGCGCGAATACACCAAGTATGTGAGCCCGGGAAATTGGGTAATTATGTCTAAAAGGTTTTAAGAGTGGAAAAGAGGTGCTATGCACTTACACTAATGGGTTGGATAATTGAAACAAGGAAATTGTGAACCAATTGTCGGTATCTCGGTTTCCGCGATGTGGAATTTACATGGTTGAATCCGTAATTTTATTACGGACTCATAGGAAAAAGAATCGGTCAAAACGGACTTACGAGTAAAAAGTTATGACAGTTTAAAGTTAGAATTTTTACAAATTTCGGAGCTGGGCAGATATGCAGGGATTTAAACCTTCACCTGCTGGAAAACGTGTTCCCCCGCGCCACGCGGAGGAATACATAAATACCCCCGCGACACGCGGAAGCCGTCGCGAGTCGCGACGGATTTAACATCTCCTGCCGCGACACGCGGGAGGATAAAAAATCAGAATTTTTATTTTTCTTTTATTAAATTAATGCAGGAACTTGTTTATAAGTATTATGTCAATGCCAAAACTAATGTTTTAGTGGTTTTGACCTTAGGTGACTATGGTGGGATTCCGGATGGCGGTCAAGCAATGTCGAAGAACCGAACATGCATTTTGTAGCTTCCGCGTTAACTTAAGTTTGTTTTAGAAAATCATTTTGATGTAAATGAATTGATAACCATGTCCTAAGGTTTTAAACTAGTCGGTAGTGACTAGTAGAAGTTACTTTAAACTTTCGTTTTGTACTTAACATGATCATGTTTGCTATTTCTAATCGAAAGCATTTTGTAAATTGGGATTTTAGTATAAACTCATGTAATACATTAAGTAATCTCATTATCTTAAAAAGGGTGTTACAAGTTGGTAATCAGAGCTCAAGGTTGTTAACAAGTGTGTTCGGTTCAAGCTTGATCAAGCATCCGGTAAGAGTTAATGGTTCTAAAGTAGAATTACTAAGTATAAAAAGGGAAATAATGAATTGATATGCATGGGAAGAGTGTGTTAACACACTCAAACCCGGAAAGTGTATTAAATGAGAACGGTGAAAACAAGTTATGAACTTGAATAAACCAAAGTAAATAAATCATATGCCATAGATGAAATGTTTAACGCTCTATGTAAACATTTCAGTTAAAGATGACGGATAAAGGTAATGATGATGCGGTGCCAAGAGTCACCGAACAAACAAGAGAAGTGATTGCTGAGGAGGTAGGAAAGGCAATCGAAAACAGTTTGTCGGGTTTCATCGACAAAATCCAAAACATGGTATTATCAGTGGTAGAAGAAAGAATCAAGAAATTGGAGGATAATACCAATTTAGCAAAGGAAAAGTCAGGAGGACGAAAATCTTGTTCTTATAAAGAGTTCATGGCGTGTAAACCGCCAATCTACAATGGGGAGGTTGACCCGATAATATGCCAACGGTGGCTAAGTGATATGGAGGGAGTATTTGAAAGGACCCATTGCGATGAGGATGACTTCGTGGCTTATGGAACGGGTCAGTTAAGGGGTCAGGCGAAAGATTGGTGGGATAACAAGAAGAAAGAGATCGGAAGTGAAGCGGCTAAGGCTATGACATGGGACGAGTTTAAGACGCTGTTTCTTAAACATCATAGTCCCAAGGCAATCATTAACAAAATCAAGGAAGAATTTATGCTGCTTCGACACAAGGGTGAATCTATCGATAAAATCACGGGAACGTTCATGGATAAAATGAAGTTTTGTGATGATCTCATAACGAATGAAGAGCAGAAAATATATTATTATTATAATATGCTGAGCGCCGAGTATAGGGAGTTTATGACTCCTTCTAAGTATGAGACTCTCACCGAGATTATAAACGTTGCTCGGGAACGGGAGATAGAGTTGAAGAAACAGATAGAAAGAGGCGAAAGAAGGGCATAAGTAGTCAACCCAAGCCCGACGAAAAAGGCACGTCCAAACGAATCCTCAAAGAAACAAGAAGGAAAAAGTGGGTCATCAAGCTGCAAGATATGCGGGAAAGGGCACAAGGGTGAGTGCCGGTTTAAGGACAAGCCGTGTCCTATTTGTGGGAAAACCGGGCACACGGCTGCGTTGTGCTCGGGGAAGGTGTCGGTGTGTTACAAATGTTATCAGCCGGGTCACAAGAAATCTGAGTGCCCGGAGTTGATCGGAAAGAAAGATGACAAGGATACACGTACTGAGACACCAAGAGCAAAAGCAAGATCCTTCCAGTTAACAGCAGCCGAGGCAAAGGTGGAACCCGATGTGGTTTCAGGTATATTTGCTATAAACTCAATTCCCGCACGTGTGCTATTTGATACGGGTGCGAATAAATCTTTTGTTTCACATGGATTTATTCGACATCCTTCTTTTGTACTAACAAAATTGCCTATGCCATTAGAGGCAGAAATAGGTGATAACAAAAGTTTCCTTGTATGTGATGTATGTCAAGATTGCAAAATAAACATTGATGATGAGGAATATTTAATAGACTTGATCCCTATGTCAATGGGAGAATTCCAAGTAGTGGTCGGGATGGATTGGTTAGCTCGACATCATGCAGAAGTGATATGTTTCCGTAAGGAGATAAAATTGACATCTCCAACTGGAAAGCAAGTCACCATCTATGGCGAAAAAGGGGGCAGTCCCGTTATGTGCTCAATATTGAAAGCTCATAAACTTATGAGGCGAGGATGTAAAGCATTTATGATATACGGCAACGAACCTGATAAAGAGACGCCGAGAATTGAAGACTTACCAGTGGTACGTGAATACGCCGATGTATTTCCGGAAGAATTACCGGGAATACCGCCAGAGCGGGAGGTAGAGTTCGGAATCGAATTGATTCCGGGCGCGAAACCCGTGGCTAAGGCGCCGTATCGGTTAGCGCCATCAGAATTGCAAGAATTGATGTCCCAAATCCAAGAATTGCTCGACAAGGGATTTATTCGGCCAAGTGTGTCTCCATGGGGCGCACCGGTATTATTCGTGAGAAAGAAGGACGGGAGCATGCGTATGTGCATTGATTACCGGGAGTTGAATAAACTCACGGTAAAGAATCGATATCCGCTTCCAAGAATTGATGACCTATTTGACCAATTACAAGGTGCAAGTTGGTTCTCAAAAATCGACCTCAGATCGGGGTATCATCAGTTAAAAGTCAAAGAGGAGGATGTACCGAAAACGGCTTTCCGTACACGGTACGGACATTACGAGTTTCTCGTGATGTCCTTTGGGTTAACTAATATGCACCCGTGGCTTTCATGGATCTCATGAACCGGGTTTGCAAACCCATGCTAGACAAGTCAGTGATAGTGTTCATTGATGACATCTTGATATACTCCAAGAATGAAGCAGAACACGCAAGTCATTTGCGTGAAGTATTGGAGACGCTCAGGAAAGAAAAATTGTATGCAAAATTCTCAAAATGTGCCTTCTGGTTACGAGAGGTGCAATTTCTTGGGCACATCATTAGTGCAAACGGGGTGTTAGTAGATCCGTCAAAGATAGAAGCTGTGTCAAGATGGACTCCACCAAATAATCCTTCAGAAATCAGAAGCTTCTTGGGGCTTGCGGGCTATTATCGGAGATTCATACAAGATTTCTCCAAAATTGCTATGCCATTGACCAAGCTAACCCGTAAGAATGAAAAGTTTATTTGGGGCGAGAATCAAGAAAGGGCGTTCCAAACGCTTAAGGAAAAACTGACCCAAGCACCGGTATTGTCATTACCGGACGGAACGGAGGATATGGTAGTTTACTCGGATGCATCGCATTCGGGACTTGGCTGCGTTTTGATGCAGCGGGGCAAGGTTATAGCCTATCCCTCGAGGCAGCTAAAGACTCATGAGAAAAGATATCCTACCCATGACCTCGAGTTGGCAGCAGTGGTGTTCGCCTTGAAGATATTGAGGCATTACTTGTATGGGGTGAAGTGCACTATCTTTACCGACCATAAAAGCTTAAAGTATTTCTTCAATCAGAAGGAATTAAATATGAGGCAGAGGCGGTGGTTAGAAACTGTCAAGGATTTTGATTGTGAAATACATTACCACCCCGGGAAGGCTAATGTAGTGGCAGACGCGTTAAGCCGAAAGACAGATTATACGCCTATTCGAGTACGATCGATGCAACTAATTGTGACATCGGGTTTGCTTGAACAAATCCGGAAATCTCAAATTGAAGCAATCAAGGAAGAAAATGTGAAGAGGGAAAGGATAGTTGGGCAGCTAAAAGACCTGGAGGATGATAACCAAGGATTGAAAACTCGATTTGGGAAAGTTTGGGTTCCAAATACGTGTGGGGCCAAGGTGCGTCTACTTGACGAGGCCCATAAATCTCATTATTCAATTCATCCGGGGGTGACCAAAATGTATAATGACTTAAAACAAAACTATTGGTGGCCCGGAATGAAAAGAGATATTGTGAAATATGTGGAGAAGTGTTTGACTTGTTTACAAGTCAAAGCGGAGCACCAAAAGCCGTATGGTAAGTTGCAACCGCTGGATATCCCAGTTTGGAAATGGGAACAAATCACGATGGATTTGTTAACCAAATTGCCCAAAACCAATCGTGGATTTGATGCTATATGGGTAGTCGTGGATAGATTGACAAAAAGTGCTCACTTCATTCCGATTCGTGAGACTTATACATCTAAGAAGATGTCGGAGGTGTACACCAATGAAATAATAGCACGTCATGGAGTGCCGATATCTATTGTATCAGACAGAGATACTCTGTTTACTTCGAAATTTTGGCGCGAATTCCAAGAGCAAATGGGAACTAAATTGTTCATTAGCACTGCTTACCATCCACAAACGGATGGGCAAAGTGAGAGAACGATACAAACGTTGGAAGATATGTTGCGGGCTTGCATTATCGACTTCGGGGGTAGTTGGGATGTCTATCTACCCTTGGTCGAATTCTCATATAACAACAGCTATCACACGAGCATTAAAATGGCCCCTTAAGAAATGTTATATGGAAGAAAGTGTCGAACCCCGGTATGTTGGGGAGAAGTGGGTCCACGAGGACTAGCTCCTACTGATATAATCCGGACTACGAATGAGAAGATCGACTTGGTCCGAGCTAACCTAAAGGCGGCTCAGGATCGACAAAAAGCATACTGATGTGTGTAAAATGCAACATATAAATTACATCAATTAAGGCATAAAACTAACCCTTTTTAAGTATTAATATTGGAAAAAGAGTGTTTTTGTCTTCCTTTTGTATTTTCAGGATTAAATGAGCTCAAAAACGCAAAAGAAGCAAAAAGACAGCTAAATCCAACATAAATACAAGGAAAGGAACATTAGTGGACTGCCCGACCCCTCAACGGCACCTTCCAAAGCAAAATGGAGAAGGCAGAAGTCTGAACACGCCCCGTGCTCAGCCAGCACGGGGGCGTGCCCAAGAAGCAGCAGAAAAGACAAATCCATAGAAGCTTCTATTGCCCACCACGGGCCGTGCTCAGCGGACACGGGGGCGTGTAGAAAGTACAGCAGGCGCATTTATTGTAATTGCGAATTACAATTAATGAGGAGATAGAGTGTCAGACAGGCACGGGGCCGTGTCCAGCGGACACGGGGCCGTGTCCAGCTCTCTGTTCAGCCTATAAATAGGAGTGCTTGGATTCATTTCATCTCATCCCTTGGCACACCACCTCTCTCACACTTCATCCACCACCCACCACCATCACAACACCATCATCCACCACCATCATCCATTGTCCATCGTAGAGTGTGTGAGTCGTCTCGGGATCCAAGATTGATCGTAAGAGTTCTTGACAATCAAGGCCATGTTTGCCTAAGTCTCTTACATCACTTGGTGAAGACAAAGTGTCTAGTATAATACTTTTTATTTCTAATCTTTTGCACTTTTTATTTGGTTTTGTATTAATGACTTTAATAACTAGTTACTTATGTTGAAGGTGATCTTTCCTTATCGTTTGTCCGTGGTGTCTTGGCATTATTTTACTGTCTATATAAAATAAAGGATTTTCACCATTCATATCTCCACGGTCTATATGGAGGTATGTTGGCTACCTGGTCGGGGGTTAAGGGAACGGTTTGGTAAAGGTCTTGCCATTGTTCAGCGTTTAGAGGTCTTGCAATGGACCTGGGTCAAATTTAGTAGGACCTCCTTCAATACTTCACGGTATTGGATGGCGGGGGTCCAAACTCTTTGATCCCCTCATAAGTTAACTACTATTAATACTATAACCCGGCTATTTAGGACTGTATCCCTGCTGACTCAGACTACTTAGCCGAGGGTAACGTCACCGCCAAAAGCGGGGCCTACCACAATACTGCATTAATAACTTAATTCATTATCTTCCAATAATCCACCCTTTTAGGATTGTATCCTTGCTGACTCAAACTACTGGGGTGAGGGTAACGTCACCTTCAAAAGAGGGGCCTACTACAATAACTAAGATAATCTCTTAATTATGTGCAAAAGTGCGGAAATAATCAAAGGTTATACTAGATACGAGTCGGAACCAAGTGATTCATCTTGTCTATCTGTTTTTATTTTTATTTTATTTTCAGCATTTTAGTTAGTTTTTATTTTTCTTAGCTTAAAACATTTTTCTAAACTTTTTATTTTGGTTAGACGTTGAGGATAAACCGGTATTAAAAGCTCTTGTGTCCTTGGACGACCTCGGTATCTTACCAACGCTATACTACACTCAACGATGGGTGCACTTGCCCATATGTGTGTTTAGTGTTAGTGAAATATCGTGTTTTATAAATTTAAAACTTGGCTAAAATAAGTGTTAAAAAGGGCTTAAAATATACACCTAAAATAAGTAACACTTCACACGCATCAAGTTTTTGGCGCCGCTGCCGGGGACATAAGGATTTTAAGAAAGTTAGGAATCAACGGCCTAATCATTTTTTATTTTTCTTTTTAATTTTTTAGGATTTTTCTTAGTTTTTCAGCTTCTGCAGAGCTCAGCACGGGCCGTGCCCGCTGAACACGCCCCCGTGCTCAATCATTGGAACTGGCAATCCTGTTTTACGTCAGACAGTAAGCTGAACACGGGGCCGTGCCCACTCAACACGCCCCCGTGCCCAAGTTTCAGTTACTGAAAACAGAACCGTTAGATCCCGGCGGTTGGTAATTTCTGACATAAACATGAGTGATGGTAATTGTTTTTACTTTCGGCACTCTTATGGTACGTGGTGTCAATTATGTGGTGGCAACCATGAAGAAGTAGAATGCTACTTTCTAAATTATAGGCCCCACTACATGGACCCACCGACTTCTTACAACCTTAAGAGGGGCGAAAGTAAAAATAAGCACTATTTCTCCCTCGAATGCGCCCAGCCAGATATTCTAGGGGAAATGCTCCTTGATGAGTTATTTCAACTAGAAAAGCTAATTCAGAATTGGTTAGAAGAGCTTAGGAAGGATTTTATTAATCCACCCCAAGACGATAACCATGAAGAATTGTTGGAACCGCATTCCAACAACCTCGTTGCTCCCAAAAATACCTTCGTTCCTAGCAAAGACTTGGACGATAGTCGTCCCTGTGTCGATTGTGCCGTGAAAGACTCTCCATCGACTTCGTTCGGTGCATACATAGACCTGAGCGATTCGGCATACACCTTCTTTAACAAGAGCCCGGGAAAGGGTTGGACTTGTCCACCTAGAATGAAAATAGGAATTACCCTCACCGACAACCTCTTGCGTTCTCGCCTTAGTCTAGGACAATTAAGGTACCTTAGGCACTTTGGGGTTGTTCCAACCAGTAAAGAACCACCCGATTTCGACGAGATCCTTGAAGTAGCAAAACTACATAAAACAGCCTCCAGACACGGGGCCGTGTCCAGGTCAACACGCCCCCGTGCTCACCAAAAAGATTCTCTGCTGATTTGGTCAGAATACGGACAAAATGTGTCAGGATTTCCTCTGAACACGGGGTCGTGTCTAGTCAACACGGGGCCGTGCCCAGTGCGCTGTCGTTTTCTTTAAATGCAGCCTGATTCCTGCTCATTTTGACCACTTCAATTGACAGAGATCCCTGGGATTTTCACTCATACCATCCTAGGTAAGTGCTAAAAGAAGGTTCCAAAGGACCCTCTTGTCCCTTCCACTTTTACTCATTTCCTCCTCTTTCAAAAATTTTTCAAAATTTCCTCCATGGAAGCTTGGAAATCCCTTGATTCCAACCCTCTATGTGAAGTTTGTAAGATTATTTGCTAAAGATTCTTGTTTAAAGTTAGTTGTATAACTTTGTTTTAAATTATCTGAGCTTAAAACCCAGATAAAAATCATGAGAATAATTTAAAACTCCAAGATTCTTTAGCCAAAAATCCTGCAGGCAAATGGACACGGGGCCGTGCTCAACGAGCACGGGGCCGTGTCCAGGGGCTCTGTTTTGTAAAAATTTAGCTTTCTTCGGTTTCCTTCACAGAAAATGGCAAGCAGAACAAGCGGATCATCTTCAAGAAATAACCGACAAGGGAGGAGATCTTCAACAGCAGAAGACTCTCTTGTAAACTATGTTTACGCTCTAAAGGAGGCTATTGATGAAATGACGGGAGTGGAAGAAGCATTGGTCGACCGTATCAACCATCTTACAGTAGGGCTGGAGGGCTGTCTCCATGAAGTAAACCTCTTGCACCAGAGGTTGAACCTTCTCGCCTCCCCGCCTTCGGTACCTATAATAACCCAAAGGGCGTGGAACATGGTGCCCGAAGTTGTCATTCCAGCCGAATGGTACGCCATGCACCAAGAGCTTCCGCGAAGAGTGGTGCAAGGAGTCCCGGTGAATGTTCCCCCTCAACCACCACCAGCGGAGGAAAATGAAGCCGCATTCTTCCTTCCTAGGGAGATCGAAGAATGGCTTTAAACAACGTTTAGGGAAGAATTCATTCGGTTAAAAGTCCTACTATATCGGGAAACTATTCTCGAAATTTTCTTAAAATAGTAGAACTCCTTATGATAACCTCGTGTACCTGCTGACCTATTTAGTTAAGTTTTAGTTTTATTTTAAATTAGGATTATGTAAGTTCTCTCTATGATGAAATGAAATGATGGTTTTAAGGTTTGGATGGTTTGTAATGAATAAAACACACTCATGGTGGTAAAGGATGAAAAGGGGAACGAGAAAAATGATCCCATGCACAAGAACAAGGCAACCCGACAATTCTCTCCATTTCAGAAGGTTCAACACGGGCCGTGCCCAACCAACACGGCCCCGTGCCGAACCACCTGCAGAAAAACGCCCAGTTCAGGTACCTGGACACGGGCCGTGTTCACCCAACACGCCCCCGTGTCCAGACTTCTGTTTCTCTTATTTTAATTTTGTTACTGGCACTTGAACACGGGGCCGTGCCCGGATAACACGGGGCCGTGTTCAGTGCCCAGTAACACAAATTTTTGCTTTTTAAACACTATTTTACACATCTAATCAACCTAAAAAATTATTTTTGGGACACATTGAGGACAGTGTGTAAATTAAGTGTGGGGGGGATGCTAAAACCTTGAATTTTGCAAGTCCTAAATACAAGCCTTACACAAAACTCTATTGGAACCGCTAATCACCCCAAATTTTTTTCAAAAATTTAATTTTTTTTACTTACTTGTCTAGGTTTAACTCGGGAAATTTAAGTTCTCAAAAAGGTTATATTTTTACAAATTTACAACCGATAGCGTAGTGATAAAAAGAACCAACATAAGAAAATTATGAAAAGGCATGACAAATTTAGTTAAAATTTGATTATATATACTTGATCACATAAAAACCCATTCCCACAAAAAGTGAGTTTTGAGCCTTTATTGAGCACAATTACATATCATTAGACTAAATGCTCATTTTTTGTTTCTTGTGTGAATAGCCGCTTGGTTCTTACAACTCTAGAACTTGCCATGACGATACATTCCCAGTCCTTATCAACTTAAACCCGAGTAAGTAAATGATGGAGGCATTAGGACTAACCCTTTTTATTTCTACACCATTTTTTTTTCTTTTCTTTTACCACCTACCCAAAAATCCCCATAGTTAACCCCTTTGAGCCTAAACCTTTTCATTTCATCACCCAAACCAAAAACCCTTCTACCCACCAAAACCTTTTTATTTTTAACCCTTTGTTTTTAGTAACAAGTTTGGTTTTTCGTTTGAAAAAAAAATATATATATATAATTTGTTGATGATGAAGCAAAAAGAAAATAAACAAACAAGTTTATCAAAAAAATAACTTTGTTTGAATAAAAGCTTCATCAAAATAAAAATAAGAAAATCTTACGAAAACCGACACTTGTTACGCTTTTTCGCTTTTTTTTCTACTAACCACTAACCACTATCCCAACCACCTACCTTTAACCCAAGCCTAACCCTTAACCCACAAAGTCCTCTTGATATTTACAACGGTATAAAAGTTAAAAAGGAGGAGGATTGATTGCTTGGCAAGCCTATGGTAGGAATAAGTTCCATGCCGCTCTCGAGTGATTCACTAAAAATACACCTTCGGCCGAGTGTGAGTGACTTCTCCCGTGAGGTATGTGAACTTGTATATAAATGGAATTTTAAAAAGGCATGTTATGCCCAAATAAGTAATTTCTCCTATGAAACGTTCTAAATAAATCATTACGAATAGGAGTGTAAATAAATAAAAATAAAACCCAAAAAGATCTTGGACATCCCGACACTCTACGACAAGCCCAAAACCTTCTCTTCTACCTATTCCATTTGGGAGTGTAAGCCACATATTAAAGAGTTTTGCTTGAGGACAAGCAAAAGTTCAAGTGTGGGGGTATTTGATGTGTGTAAAATGCAACATATAAATTACATCAATTAAGGCATAAAACTAACCCTTTTTAAGTACTAATATTGGAAAAAGAGTGTTTTTGTCTTCCTTTTGTATTTTCAGGATTAAATGAGCTCAAAAATGCAAAAGAAGCAAAAAGACAGCTAAATCCAACATAAATACAAGGAAAGGAACATTAGTGGACTGCCCGACCCCTCAACGGCACCTTCCAAAGCAAAATGGAGAAGGCAGAAGTCTGAACACGCCCCGTGCTCAGCCAGCACGGGGGCGTGCCCAAGAAGCAGCAGAAAAGACAAATCCATAGAAGCTTCTATTGCCCACCACGGGCCGTGCTCAGCGGACACGGGGGCGTGTAGAAAGTACAGCAGGCGCATTTATTGTAATTGTGAATTACAATTAATGAGGAGATAGAGTGTCAGACAGGCACGGGGCCGTGTCCAGCGGACACGGGGCCGTGTCCAGCTCTCTGTTCAGCCTATAAATAGGAGTGCTTGGATTCATTTCATCTCATCCCTTGGCACACCACCTCTCTCACACTTCATCCACCACCCACCACCATCACAACACCATCATCCACCACCATCATCCATTGTCCATCGTAGAGTGTGTGAGTCGTCTCGGGATCCAAGATTGATCGTAAGAGTTCTTGACAATCAAGGCCATGTTTGCCTAAGTCTCTTACATCACTTGGTGAAGACAAAGTGTCTAGTATAATACTTTTTATTTCTAATCTTTTGCACTTTTTATTTGGTTTTGTATTAATGACTTTAATAACTAGTTACTTATGTTGAAGGTGATCTTTCCTTATCGTTTGTCCGTGGTGTCTTGGCATTATTTTACTGTCTATATAAAATAAAGGATTTTCACCATTCATATCTCCACGGTCTATATGGAGGTATGTTGGCTACCTGGTCGGGGGTTAAGGGAACGGTTTGGTAAAGGTCTTGCCATTGTTCAGCGTTTAGAGGTCCTGCAATGGACCTGGGTCAAATTTAGTAGGACCTCCTTCAATACTTCACGGTATTGGATGGCGGGGGTCCAAACTCTTTGATCCCCTCATAAGTTAACTACTATTAATACTATAACCCGGCTATTTAGGACTGTATCCCTGCTGACTCAGACTACTTAGCCGAGGGTAACGTCACCGCCAAAAGCGGGGCCTACCACAATACTGCATTAATAACTTAATTCATTATCTTCCAATAATCCACCCTTTTAGGATTGTATCCTTGCTGACTCAAACTACTGGGGTGAGGGTAACGTCACCTTCAAAAGAGGGGCCTACTACAATAACTAAGATAATCTCTTAATTATGTGCAAAAGTGCGGAAATAATCAAAGGTTATACTAGATACGAGTCGGAACCAAGTGATTCATCTTGTCTATCTGTTTTTATTTTTATTTTATTTTCAGCATTTTAGTTAGTTTTTATTTTTCTTAGCTTAAAACATTTTTCTAAACTTTTTATTTTGGTTAGACGTTGAGGATAAACCGGTATTAAAAGCTCTTGTGTCCTTGGACGACATCGGTATCTTACCAACGCTATACTACACTCAACGATGGGTGCACTTGCCCATATGTGTGTTTAGTGTTAGTGAAATATCATGTTTTATAAATTTAAAACTTGGCTAAAATAAGTGTTAAAAAGGACTTAAAATATACACCTAAAATAAGTAACACTTCACACGCATCACATACCCGCGGAAAAGGTGTGCTTTAAAGGTACGTGGCTTTAGTCCCGTTAAATTATGCTTAAATGCTTTGGTTTGATATGTAAATGATGTTGTAGTGTAAAGGATGCGTTTGATGTGTCGTTAAAGTGGCGAAGTACACTCGACCATTAAACGGGTCAAAATAAGGACTTGGAATTTAGTTTGGCATGTCAACAAAGTGATAGTTTTCACTAAATAGCCAAACGGGTCAAAAGATGCTTTTAAAAGAATCATGAGAATAGAGACTTGAAAGTCTCATATTTCGTTAAGTGGTGGATTGTACCACGCCATTGAATTGGTTATATTAATTTAAGTCTAAGAACCCGGGAAATCGGGTCAAACAATAGAAGCTCTATGAAAGTGTCGTTTGAAATGGAATGCTTGAATTCCGAAGAAACAAGTATTTAGCCCTAAGGGAACGCAAAGCCATGGAATGGCGCGAATACACCAAGTATGTGAGCCCGGGAAATTGGGTAATTATGTCTAAAAGGTTTTAAGAGTGGAAAAGAGGTGCTATGCACTTACACTAATGGGTTGGATAATTGAAACAAGGAAATTGTGAACCAATTGTCGGTATCTCGGTTTCCGCGATGTGAAATTTACATGGTTGAATCCGTAATTTTATTACGGACTCATAGGAAAAAGAATCGGTCAAAACGGACTTACGAGTAAAAAGTTATGACAGTTTAAAGTTAGAATTTTTACAAATTTCGGAGCTGGGCAGATATGCAGGGATTTAAACCTGCACCTGCTGGAAAACGTGTTCCCCCGCGCCACGCGGAGGAATACATAAATACCCCCGCGACACGCGGAATCCGTCGCGAGTCGCGACGGATTTAACATCTCCTGCCGCGACACGCGGGAGGATCAAAAATCAGAATTTTTATTTTTCTTTTATTAAATTAATGCAGGAACTTGTTTATAAGTATTATGTCAATGCCAAAACTAATGTTTTAGTGGTTTTGACCTTAGGTGACTATGGTGGGATTCCGGATGGCGGTCAAGCAATGTCGAAGAACCGAACACGCATTTTGTAGCTTCCGCGTTAACTTAACTTTGTTTTAGAAAATCATTTTGATGTAAATGAATTGATAACCATGTCCTAAGGTTTTAAACTAGTCGGTAGTGACTAGTAGAAGTTACTTTAAACTTTCGTTTTGTACTTAACATGATCATGTTTGCTATTTCTAATCGAAAGCATTTTGTAAATTGGGATTTTAGTATAAACTCATGTAATATATTAAGTAATCTCGTTATCTTAAAAAGGGTGTTGCATTTTGTTTTTGAATTGAATTGAATTGTATTGTATTTTATTTCCAAATCATTTTCGAAAGAGTAAATCCAACGAATGAGACCCCTGTGTTTAGTGGCGTTTCATGTTAATTGATACGTGGTTGAAAACCGGTGATCGTTTATGCTTAAGTTGATGTTTTTACGTAGCTTTTAATTTTGAATAGCCTACTTTTAATGGAATTTGTGTTTTACATGTCTAAAAGAGTTTAAGGAGCTAATCGGGAGCTAAACGGAGCACCTGGACGCGAATCGGGTCAACCAGGGATGTGAAATGAACAAAACAGGGTTAACCACGAAGATTGGATGTGTTTTGGGGGGTTTTAATGGATTTAAAATGAAGATATTGGAAGATGGCATGATAGAGGGCTGAATTACTAGTACGTGGGCGAAAACGGTGAGTAAAACGGAGCTATAACGAAGAAGTTATGAAGAAAACAGTTTTCGTAGGAAACCAGCAAAACCAGGAGGCGTCGGCGACGCATGGGGGGGGGGGGGGTCGGCGACGCCCTCCAGAACCCTCCGTCGGCAAAAAATGTTCGTAGGCAGTGGATTAGCGCGTCGGACGAACTTGGAACATCCAGGGGCCGTCGGGGACGCCCTAAATGGCGTCGGCGACGCCCCCTAGTTTCTGCTATCGCGAAATTTGAGTTTCTTGGTTGTTGGGATGAATTAAAACCATTTTTGACCAAGTTTTTGGGGGTTACGAGTTGTGAATGATAAAAACACCATGAGGGATCATCTAAACATCGTCTAACCCATTCCAAAAATCTAATCCATCACCTAATCACCTCTAACACCACACTCTTCATCTCTAACTTTTAACCCTAATCAAATCCCCATCATTCCACCATCACCATCATCTTCATCCATTCTCCACCATCCAAACCCTAACCCCTAACCTCCATCATCCTTCCAAGACTCAAGGAAATGGTTCAGAGTTCTTGCTCGTCATCCAGTGATCGCGTCCCTTCAACCATGAGCGGCTAGTCTCCTCGGTTTCACCCAGGTGTAGATTTTTGTAAGAATTCTAGGGTTTGTACATTTGTATTTGATTTGATTTGATTTGATTTGATTTTGTGATAAATTGTTTAGTATTTGAAACCTTTGATAATTGTCTTGCATTTGTTTCGAATTCGTAAATTGTCGAGTGATTATAAAATTTGACTTTGCGAAATGGTTATGTGCAATCATGCCTTATCTTAGGTTAGGATTTACATGTCCGAGGTAATGAAGTGCATTACGGTCCTTTGTCTTTGACGTTGATAGCAATTGGTGCCTAATCTTCGTGATAGAAATCCGTTAATCATTATATGCAATTGAATCAAGTTAAAACATGTAGAAACCTTAGGTCTTACAATTATCGAACCGGTGTGATCCTTAGTCCCAATTCTTGTTTTCAATTAAGTAGCTAGTTTTGCAATCCTAGTTAATAAATCATTGTTTTCGATAATAACAATTTGTCGGTTCACTGCGATTTTCTTTTCAAATCAAATAAACAAAGAAAATTAGCAATCTTCATAATCACTTTGTACATTTTTGTAAATAGTCTAACAAATCGAACATGTCGTGCGATACTGACCACATGCTCTTCGTGGATACGATACCCGACTTAGTTTTAATTGGGTTTTTGACTAATCGGGACTACACGGTCACGTCATCAATCACTTAACATATCGATCAAGTTTTTTAAATAGAAAAAACTATAGTAATATTATACTCAAATTAAATAGAATCAAATGCCCATTTTTATGGAATAGTTTTTTTTTTCAAATATAAACATGTAAAAGAGTTACGACCGTTTAAGAATCATGAGGTAGTTGGCTTAAAATAAGGAGATAAAAGTATAAGTACTAATTAATTAACCAGAATTTGATTAAGATGAGATATTAAAGTGTAATCAGTGTCTAATTTACCTTCATTTTAGAGTTGTACCTTAGGATTTAGATTTAAAAAAAAAAACTCTAAACTTTTGGGGTATCTTAATTTTCATTCCCTAATACATTATAATATAGTAAAGAATGTACCAAAGGCAAAGGCTTATAGTTTCTATTTTTATAAATGACTAATTTCACTTGCCCAAATTTGAACCTGGGTCTTTTATCTAAGGATTATGGTATATGGTTATCACTATTATCATACTCTTAACCACTATTTTCAAGAATGTATTTTATAAATATATTAAATATCACTGTTATTATCATTTATCTAACAGCCAAGGGATCATGAACCGATACACTATGCCCAATAGTCCTCAACAACATGGTGTTTTCGAGAGAAAAAACATGAACCTGAAGGACTATGTTGGCCAACTCAGGTTTACCTCTATACCTCTGGAATGAGGCCTTAAATGCGGCCATTTATATACTCATTAGAGTTCCTTCCAAATATGTCCTTAAAACTCCTTATGAACTTTGGATAGGAAGGAAACCGAGTCTAAGAAATACGAAAGTACAAGGTTGTCTTGCCGAAGTTAAACTCAATAACCCTTTCCTA
Source organism: Helianthus tuberosus (assembly GCA_030545235.1). Lineage (NCBI taxonomy): Eukaryota > Viridiplantae > Streptophyta > Magnoliopsida > Asterales > Asteraceae > Helianthus > Helianthus tuberosus. The sequence continues at coordinate 9,799,226 of CM060377.1, forward strand.
AGGAAACTTGACCCAAAAATAATTAGCTGTTTCTTTATCGGATATCCTGATAACTCAAAGGGTTATCATTTCTATTGTCCTTCCTACGTCACCCGTATTGTAGAAACCAAGAATGTTGTGTCCAAGAGGATTTTAAGGTTAGTGGGAGCAATGAAAATCCTTATAACGATTTGCGAGAAGTACAAGTTGCGGGGTGGGGGGTTGTTTTTTATTTTAACTTTGATTACTCCTCTTGTACCCTATGCTGCACCAAATGTCGCTGCACCACCTCCTTCACACTTAGAACTCCATATATTAGAAAACGAAGGCACTTTAAATGACCAATATGTTGAACTCGGTAATCAAGTCAGTAGGTCATCTAGGTCCAGAAGACCTACCAACATTTATGATTATGTAACCGACTTGACTGAAGTTGAATTTGTTGCTGGAAAGTTTAGTGATCACATCTCATAAAATGAAGCCATTAGCTAGCTCATTTTGATTTGGCGTTACGTCAGATCGATGTCAAAACCGCTTTCCTTAATGGCAACTTAGATAAAGACGTGTTTATGAAACAACCTGAAGGTTTTAAACCCAAAGGTCAAGAACGTTTTGTCTATACATTAAAGAAATCCATATACGGGTTGAAGCAAGCATCACGTCAATGGTATCTAAAGTTTGATTAAATAATGAAGAAGAAAGGTTTTCTGAAGAATCAAGTGGGTCAATGCACCTACCTCAAAATGAGTGGGAACAACTTTACTATACTTATCCTTTACATAGATGACATTCTATTGGCAAGTAATAGTTTATATATGCTTCATGAGTCGAAGCGCTTACTTTCACATATTTTTGACATTAAGGATCTCAGAGACGCTTCTTACGTTATTGGCATCAAAATACATTCTTGTTTACAACGCAACCTGTCATGGAATGCTACTAAAGAATCTGATTACTGGACTCATAATAGTTAATTTCATTTATAGACTATTGAAGCTTTATTGTGATAACTCAACCGTCGTTAATTTCTTGAACACTAACAGTTCGATTGAAGCTAAAATATATCTTGATACAAAGTACTTATTCGTTCATGAGCGAGTTGAAGAAAATAATCTTTGTAATGAGTATCTAGGTTTTCAAAGTACATGTTTTCGAAGTACATGTTTTCAAAGAACATATTTTGCAGATGAAAATTTACTAAAGACCTTATTTAGTTGCATATTGTAGTTACCTATGTTTAATTAATACAAATTTCCTCACTTATTTTATTCTGTTTGTCTATAAATATGTTTCTTCTAGCCTTATGACATATAGATAGTAATTATACAAATCAAACGTTAAAGTTCGTCAATTTGATCCTAAGTACTTAATTTTTAAATTTGGAATTGTAGTATAATTAATTGGGGGGGGGGGGGGTTGAGTTGAATATCGATTTAATGACCGTCTTTCTCTGCTACAGTTTGAGTTTAGAACTAGAATGAGTATTAAAATCTGATTAGACTTATCTAATGCTTATAATAAATGATAACTCGGCAAAGTGGAAGAGTGTAACAATATATTTTATAAATAAATTAAAGAGTAAACTGCCATTTTGGTCCCTGTGGTTTGGCCAGTTTTGCCACTTTAGTCCAAATCTCAAACTTATTACATCCAGGGCCCTGTGGTTTGCATTTTGTTGCCATTTTAGTCCAAAATCCAAAAAACCCCCTTTTTGACTGTTGAGAGCTGCCTATTTTGTCCTTTAGTGCAGGGGCATTTTGGTTTTACTCTTCTAATAAATTAAAACAAAATTAATTATATATTATATAATTTAATTAATAATACATGATGACTGATTATGATGATGGATTGTATATTTGGTCATCCTTCTCGATCTCTCTCTCACTAAAACAACACAGAAACACACACACTCTCTCTCTCAGTTCTCTCTCTCTCTACACCGTTCACCACCGTCATCACCACAGATCACCACCGTTCACCACCGCCATACACACTCTCTCTCTCTCAGTTCTCTCTCTCTCTACACAGATCTCTCATCCATCCTTCTCTCTCTCTCTATAGCACCACCACCACCACCACCGCCACCTCCTCCCTCTCTCTCTCTAGAAAGAAACTCAGCAGAACACTGATTTGGGGAAGGAACTCCGATGACGGATCTGAGATTTGGGGGAAGAAAGATGTGTGGATCTGGAACTTGAAGATGAACAGACAACCGTGATGATTGATGCTGATGAACGGCATCGTTGATTGATGCTGATGAAGGAGGTTCGAGTTTCCCCAAATAAATCATCACCCAACCACCGGCGTCATCATCTTCATCATCGCCGTTGATTGATGCTGATGAACGGCAGCGTTGATTGATGCCACCGCCTCTCTCTCTCTCTTTCATCTCTCTCTCTCTCATCTGCAGATTATGTGGCCTTTTGTTTTTGGGTTTTGTTTAAATCTTGATTTTTCAGGGGTTTTGAGGTGGGGAATTTAGAGGATGGTGGAAATTACCTTCACTGGTTTTGATTGAATTATTTGAATCTAAACGCTTTAAATCTTGATTTTTCAGGGGTTTTGAGGTGGGGAATTTAGAGGATGGTGGAAATTACCTTCACTGGTTTTTATTGAATTATTTGAATCTAAACACTGGTTTTGATGTACATGTAATCATTTTTGTGATTATTAGTTAGTGAGAGAGAGAGAAACAATTGTGGTTGTATGATTGATATTAAACTGGAATATTTAGAATCTGGTGAGAATTTAGGGTTTGGAATTGGAGAATTGAAAAAACTGTGGTTTTTGGGGGTGAATTTGGAGAGGGGGTTTGGTTGTGCCGCCGGACTGGAGTGCTTGTTGAATGGGTGGTGATGGTGGAAACAGGAGGTTATGGCGGTGGTGGTGGTGGTGGTGCTAGAGAGAGAGAAGAGAGAGAGAGGGAGGAGGTGGTGGTGGTGGTGCTATATAGAGAGAGAGAGAAGAGAGAGAGAGAGAGCTGATTATTTTTGGGGATGATGATGATCAGTTTATAATAAAACATAAATGACCAAAATACCCCTGCACTAAAGGACAAAATAGGCAGCTCTCAACAGTCAAAAAGGGGTTTTTTTTGGATTTTGGACTAAAATGGCAACAAAATGCAAACCACAGGGCCCTGGATGTAATAAGTTTGAGATTTGGACTAAAGTGGCAAAACTGGCGAAACCACAGGGACCAAAATGGCAGTTTACTCTAAATTAAATATGGCCCTTATTTATATAATATATCATCATTGGCGTTATTACCCCTACATCATTAATTGGTAATTATTTGATAGAATTAATTACCGTTACTAGATAAACATAGAGTTTCCCATGCGTGTATAAGTAGAGATTACTAGAGAAAGTTTCAATCCTATCTAAGCCATCCTAACCATACACCCTAAACGAAAACTTGATTAACCATACACCTTAGTGGGTTTCCCTGTCTTTTTTGTTTAATTATTAACTAATAATAACAAACTAAAGTGATTAATGATTAAGGAAGATGGTTGGAGGCTAAATTAAATCATATATATATTTAAAAGTTAGTTATCATAACACTTGTCTTGTACATAAATAACTCTTAATGGCGAAAACCCGAAATCCAATTTAATCGGGTCAATAGGCTTTTTTGAAAGATAAACTTCATTAAAACACCGGCCGGCCTGACAAAAAAACGTAGCGTCGCACCAACCAACTACAACATATACATCGGAAATATACACCATTCTTTCCAAACAATACTTCTATGGTTGGATCTACATTTTAACCATAAGAAACCCAAAGATCTAACATCCCCAAAGATATCTTCACTATCGCCTCTACCGTTTGAAATCATCTTTGCGTTCCTTGCTTTCCATATGCGTCAACATGTAATGATAATAAGCCCATGAACAATCTCTTTAGCCTTTCTATCTAAACCACAACCTTTGTGAAACTCTAACAAGTCCCTGAAGGTAAAAACGAAAATAGGAGGGAGCTTGGCCCATCAGCTCAGCCGGTTCCACACCCGAGTGGAAATCTCACAAGCTGTAAAAACACAATCCATAGATTCTTGAACATCTCCGCAAAAGGCACAAGCGTCCGACTCGATGTTTATATTTCTCCTCTCCGAAGCTTGTCTTGTCGGTATACGATCTAGGCCCGCCTGCCAAACAAAGATATTACACTTTATCGGCGCCCAAAACATTTTGTGAACACAACATTCTGCTCTAAATTCAGTCCTTCCAATGTCAATTTCTTAAACTAAGTGGTGGTGTACTTACCGGAGACATCAGCCAACCACTTCCACATGTCTTTCCCTTCCGAATTATGGACACTATATATCATTCTGATGCATTTTTCCCATTCCGCCACCTCAGCCCTTGAAGACAGGGGTCTTGACCAACTCTAGGTCCACTTCTCTACCGAATCAACAGAGAAACGGTCCCTAACACTACAACTCTTATCGTTATCTAGCGCGAATAATCTGGGCCATTTGAGCATCAGAGGCTTATCCCCGAACCATTGTTCGATCCAGAAATGATTATTCCTTGCATCATTTAAAATCCCTCTGATATGTATATTCAAACTTTTACCATTTAACACCAACTTTGCCTCCATTCTCATAATATTAGTTCACACCCCGATTATCGAGGGATAGATGGTAAAACCGTCCACCCCCTTCTCCTACCGTGACATGCCGACACAACCCTTCTCCAAAGACTATCTTCTTCCTCCCTGAACCTCCACACCCACTTGGCAAGAATGGCCTCATTCACCGTTTTAAGCTTACAATTACCTAAACCACCCAACTTTTTTGGAAGTGCAACTTTATCCCATGCTACCCAATGCACCTTCCTAATATCCCCCGAGCCTTCCACAAAAAAATCCTCATCAACGATTCCAATTTATCAATCACTCTCACCGGAGGTTTAAAGATAGAAAAATAATATATATGGAGGCTTTCCAACACCGCTTTAATAAGGATGACCCATCCTCCAATAGAAAGAGACCGCGCCTTCCATGAAGATAAACAGTTTTGAAAAATCTCCACAATAGGGTCCCAATTATTCACCCGGTTTATGTTTGCTCCCAACGGGATGCCCAAGTATTTAAACAAGATATCCCCGAGCAAGCATAAAATACTCTAAGTAATCTTGTGACCACACTAAGATTTTCACCCAACCATTTTCCCACAAGCATTGCGTCATCCGCATAGAGGAGATGTGACAACACCGGACCCTCGTTAGGAGTATAAACTCCCCTAACCCTCCCCAAATCACAAGCTTTAGAGACAATACAAGAGAATGCTTCCATCGCTATAAGAAAAAGGGAAGGTGATAAGGGATCACTTTGTCGAATACCTTTTTGACATTGGAATTCGAACATCGGAGAGCCATTGACTAAAACCAAAGATTTAGCCGAAACAAACACCCCTTTCACCCACTTGCACCAAATTGATGGAAAACCCATTTGAGCCAACATCTCTAAAAGAAACCCCCAGTTGATTTTAATGTACGCTTTTTCCAAAATCGCTTTTTCCAAAATCATTTTTGAAGATTAACGCTTTCTCCACACTTTCTTAAGCCATGACAACACTTCGCTAAGCATGAGAGGGCTATCAAGAATATACCTATCTTTGACGAACGCAGTTTGAGTTTCCGACACCACTTTCCCAATAACCACCTATAAACGGTTCGCGAAAAATTTTCGATATGACTTTGCTAATCACCCCGATAAAGTTTATAGATAGGTAATCTTTCAAACCAATAGGATCCTTTATTTTTAAAATAAGCGTGATGAAAGACGAGCTACACCCCCTACTAATAGAACCCGTATCATGAAAATGATCCATAATTTCGCAAAATATTTCTCGAAGAATCTCCAATATATAGTGCTTTATAAACTTAAAATTGAAACCGTCTGGACCCGACGCTTTATCCGACCCACACTCAAAGACCGCATCCTTTATCTCCTTAGTCGAGAACAACCCCGTGAGACCATTGGCCTCCGCCTCTGATAAACTTCTCACACCAAGACATACCAGTTTCGGAATTGAGCCCACTTTTCTGCATAATGATTTCTAAAAAATTGTAACACTTCTTTTTTGATAGCCTACGGTTTAGATACCCAAATTTCCTCGATGTTTAGCCCCGGGAACCCATTTTTTTCTTCCTATTATTTATCAATCTATGAAAGAATGTGGAATTCTCATATCCTTCAGGAGCCCATCGACAACGAGACTTTTGCTTAAGGTCCATCGTTGCAAGATGTTCGATCTCACAAATGCCTTTATCACACTCTTCCTTGATCTATCTCTCATCTTCACTCAACTCCCTTAATTCAATGAGGTTATCCAGCTCTTCCATTTCATTTTAAAATTTTGACAATTCTTACCCGTCTTTATATATCATATCATCCCTCCATTTTTTTAAACATATCCTAAGATGTTTGAACTTACTACATAAAACAACATCTGGTTGGTCTCCAGTCTTAACAAAAGACTCTAACGCTTTCTCTACCACCACGTCAAAACCTTCCCGCTCAAGCCAATAGTTAAAAAACCTAAACGGTTTTGCCCCAATGTTATTCCGATTTGTAACAAATAGCAAGGGCTATGATCCTAATGAAGCCTTGGTAATGCGCTTAGACAAGCCTCCGACCATTCCCCAAGGAAATCTTTGCAAACCAGCACTCTATCAATCTTACTGAGCCTATTAGAGTTTGGAGCAAGAAAAGTGAAACTACGACCGCATTAGCAATAAACTCATTGAAATATTTTGCGCTTGACCTGTTAAAAACCAAATTTTTCTTTCTTCCGGTCGCCTGACCACATTAAAATCACCCAGTAACACCCACTGACCTAAGCCGCTACTAACCACCCCTAATAGGTTGTTCCATAAATCTCTTTTTTCCGTCACCTATTATGGAGAGTAGATATTGATGATATTCAACTCTTTTTTACAGTCCACTAGGCTGCCTTAATCAACAAAAAAATGTTTGTGTTTTAACACTCCCTGCAAGCGAAAAACTTGGGAATCCCAAAGACATAGGAGACCGCCCGATCTTCCTGAAGCATCCACAAATTCAATCTCAAAATTGCCACTCCCCAATACCTTGAAGCATCGAAATCAACAAAATCCTTAAATTGAGTTTCTTAAACCACAATGAAAGAAACCTTATGATCCTGTTTAATGCCCTTAACCCATCCTGCCTTCGAATCAAAACCCATTCCTCTTATGTTAACCGAAAGGAAATTTATAGTTTACCTGATGGAATTCCTTCTTCTACAATCATATCAACGACCAACTCATGGTGCAACTGCATCTCGGCTCCCACATCCTTCCTAAGATCAATCGTAAAGTTTTCTACCTGATTTACATTAACCTCCTCCCTACTATGTCACACCCTGATATTTCCACGTATTACCGGTGGGCCCGATGGGGAGTATCATGACGTAGTTGATATCATCATAGTCAAACAACACAATATATAAAATGCACAGCGGAAACAAAAGATAGATTCATTTCAACTTTAATAAATTGTAATATCAGGTATCACAAATAGTCGAAACAGATCCACACGCGGATCAAAATAAAGAGGAAACATTGTTCAACAGTTTTATGACATCCAAGCTTGCGAGACTTATTGTGGACGCTAGGAGAAAGCCAGCCTAGTTCGAGTAGTACCTGCACTTAATCTTTTTGGGAAAATACGTCAGTTTACACTGGTAAATACAATTTAACTGACTCATTTTGGAAAAAAAGTTTAATAAAATTGATTTGAATGCACGTGGCACAAAATATCTTTTATAACTTGGGATAATTATTTGAATATAATCTTGTAAAAGAATTACATGTTCCTTATGCGTTCAGTAGCCCGATCCGTAGACCGGGTTAAATATTAATAGACACACCACATTATTTATTTAGGCACTGACGGGTGTATGCCTATACCCCGTGCTTAGGTAGTGGCCATTTCGTAAAATGATGCCAAGGATATCAGGGACATGGTCATTAACCCCCCAAAGGCTTTAAGCAAACAAAACATTTCCAAACGGAGCATATCAATTGTTTAACCACTATTCGATTAAAGATTCAATGCCCGACCAAGCGATATTTTATATACCATACCCCAAGCCCGTATAGGGAAAATAAGTTAAAAGTATTTACCTGAGGTAAATATAAATTTAATCCCAGCCGTATATCAATCAACAAGTACCGATAGCTTTTACTGGGCCTCCTATTCTGGAACGAAGGTTTACAATAACCTATTACATTTCTAACGGGTCTTTAATTAAGCTTAAGCTTAGTCCGGTTAGTTTTCAAAAGGGAGATACGGTTCAAACGCATGAATAAGCGAAGACCGGAATAGAATGTGATTTAGACCCGAAAAGTTTGAAGACTTATATAATATGGGTAAACTAAACACATTCTGGATTTTGAGACAAAAATGATAAGGTTTGACCCGTTTCGGCTAATATGTGTAAACTAGTTACATAAGCCGATTCGAACGCGAAAAGTGCGTAACGAGTAACCAAATGAGTCCTATGCAAGTTTCCTAAGTTAATATGCCTTAAATATATTGTGACATCAGTAAGATATCTTCTATTATGCCTGAAATGGATTTAAACTCAAACTATGCCTTGTAAGGGCATTTTGGTCATTTATAAGGTTATAAAAGAGTTTAATTAGTAATCTGAGTTACAGGTCTGATTTATTTAGTAAATATACTTAATTTAATAAGTTATAACATTAGGGTACTAGATATATGTGAAATTCATCATTTAAAACCAAACTATGCATCTTAGGGGTATTTTGGTAATTTCCCTTAGGCAAAAAGGTCAAAATTGGAATTCTGAGTTTAAAACTTTAGCTTACTATCAAAGTATAAAAATATACTTAAAATATCAGTAGGTATCAAACCTTATGTGTTTAAAATAGTTTTAATACATACTATGCGTTAAAAATGCTTAAAAACACGATTTGGAGCCATTTCCGGGTTCTATATAGAAAGCTGATATTTTTTTATTATTCCAGAAGGTTTAAAATAATTTATTTATCATATAAAATCAGTAGCAAAAGGTTTGGAGTCAAAAAGATTTGTAAAACTCATTTTATAGCCCAAAAGGGCAAAACCGACATTCACCGACTTAAAGCTATAACCCTATGTTATGCTCAGCCTAAAATTAATTAAAAATCTTTAAAAATCTCAAAATATTATTTTATATCAGTGGGTAAAAAGTTTGGTATTAAAAATCAGGTTTTGATAGGCTATATGCTAATTACGCCGTTTATTTAATAAAAAGCTTTCTAATTACGCTAATGAGCATAACTCCTAATCTAGACCTTAAACTGATGTCAAATTTTAGGTGCAAGTTTATAAATCAGTAACTAAGGTTTCTACTCTTTTACTTTTTCAAAAATCACGTTTTATAGTCAAAAGGGCATAATAGTCAACATATAAGCAATTAACGAAATCATGCATATTAATTGGATAACTAATGAACCAAGGTTTATAATCACAGAGGGTTATACTAGCATGTAACCTAGTCCAATTAAAGCTCTAAGGCATTTCTAAAACATGCTTAAACGGGTCAGAACTGAAAGTCAAAGCAAAAGTCAAATTATGCGACTTTCGGTTCCGAACCAGGTCTCTACTGAAAATTGTCGGGTTGAACATGTTTAGACATGTTCTTACATTATTTACCAAGTTATATTAATGATAAAACAGGTTGTATGGGTTCTACATTGCTAATTATGCATTAATTTGAAAATAAGCATTATGTTGACTTTTTAATAACAAGTTTGACCCGACAATTGACCTAGTTGGAGTGGGAATCAGAGAGTACCCTTTTAAGGGTTTATTACCCACATAATTACCTACTTAAAGGTACTTTTAATTCGAGATTTGACTGAACCAATTTTAATTAATCTCGAAGTCAAACCTTAATTACGACGGTTTGACTTTTAGCTAATTAACTAAGCTAAACTGAATTAAGAAGGGTTAAGGACACTTACAAATGTCCTAAGTATGATTAGGGACCACTAGGAAACTTGTTGCTGATCAGGGGAGCTCCAGAGACTAGCTTGAAAGAAGTTGCAAGTGAAAGACGAAAATGTAGCAAACTTGGTTCTCTTATATAGTGAACCCAAATGCATTAGATCATGCCAAAATAGTCTACATGTGTTGCAAGATCATCCCAGGTGTCCCTAAGATGCTAAAAACCACCTATAGAGCCCCTGATTTTCGAATACCACTCAAATAAGGCGGTGCAACCGTTTTAACAGGCAGCTGTCCAAAAATTCGCCCAGATGCAGGTCTTACGGACCGTAAGGCTTGGAGCTTACGGTCCGTAACCGTTTCCCTTACGGACCGTAAGGTTAGACCTTTACGGTCCGTAAGACTTCGCTAGAGGAAAAAAATTTGTTTTCTTTCAGGCTGTGACCATGCAACTATGACATCTCCGACTCTTGTGCTTTTTAATCAGTATGGGGACCATGAAGTAAGCCATTGCATGCCTAGCCATGCACTTACACAACTTGTATTCTTGTGGGAGGTTTTTAATGTCGGAAATACCAAGAAATTCATATTGGATCCATGTCTAAGGTTGTAACCAATTTATTATTTAGGATAGCCAGATTTATATACATAATTCAGATGTTGATTAAATGTATCCTGGTTAGGGATTTATTAATAGGTCGCTCAGAGGTATAATTTAACATGTCGACGTTTTTAAATCTTACCGTACATCTTTATCTGGATCCGTTTTTATAACACGTTTGCATAACATGACACGTGTCTTTATTTCACTGGACATGAATTTTCGAGGTGTTACATCCTCACCCCCTTAAAAGAAATCTCGACCTCGAGATTTATTGGAACAAATGAGGGTATTTTTCCTTCATCGTAGACTCTACCTCCCAAGTATATTCGGGACCTCTGCGGGCATCCCATTTGGCCTTTACGATAGGTACATGCTTCCTCCGAAGCTTCTTAACCCGTCGATCCTCATTCGACAAAGGTTTTTCCACAAATTTCAGGCTCTCATCTATGTGCACATCTGTATGTGGTATGACTAGTGATTCATCAGCTAGACATTTCTTTATATTGCAGATGTGGAATACGTTGTGAATACCACTGAGCTCTTCTGGCAAGTTCAACTTGTAAGCCACTGATCCTACACATTCGATGATCTCGAATGGTCCTATGTACCTTGGGCTTAACTTACCTTTCTTACCAAATCGCATCACTCCCTTCCAGGGTGATACCTTTAGCAAAATCTTATCACCAACCTTAAACTTTAGAGGTTTTCGCCTTTTATTAGCATAACTTATCTGCCTATCCCTGGCAGCTCTCAGGCGGTCACGAATCTGGACAATCTTGTCTGTCGTTTCAAAGACTAAATCAGGTCCTGATAATTGAACTTCTCCTACTTCCGCCCAACAAATAGGCGTTCTGCATTTTCTACCATATAATGCCTCAAAAGGCGTAGCCTTAATGCTCGTATGATAACTATTGTTATAGGAGAACTCTATCAATGGCAAGTGGTTATCCCAACTACCACCTAAATCAATTACACATGCACGAAGCATGTCTTCCAAAGTTTGGATGGTCCGCTCACTCTGCCCATCTGTCTGAGGATGGTAAGCTGTACTAAAATTTAAGCGCGTGCCCAAAGACTGTTGGGAACTTTTCCAAAAATGTGATGTGTACCTAGTATCTCTGTCAGAGATAATAGATACTGGTACGCCATGAAGAGATACAATCTTATCTACGTACAATTGTGCTAACATATCGGAGCTATAAGTCTCCTTAATGGGTAGGGAATGTGCAAACTTAGTCAGTCTATCTACTATCACCCATATAGTATCATTTCCCTTCCTTGTCTTTGGCAACCTGGTGATGAAATCCATTGTTACCATTTCCCACTTCCATGTGGGAAGTTCAGGCTGTTGTAGCAAACCTGACGGCTTCTGATGTTCTGCTTTGACTTGTGCACACGTCAAACATTTAGCTACATAGGCAGCTACAGACTTTTTCAAGCCTATCCACCAATAGTTTGTCTTTAGATCTTGGTACATCTTATCAGCTCCAGGATGAATGGAATATTTAGAACTGTGGGCTTCCTGGAGGATAACATCTCGAAGTCCTCCATAAACTGGAACCCAAATCCGTCCGTTTAGTCTCAAAATTCCGTCCTTGCCATAAGATAACTGCTCTTCAGTTATTCCTAGCTTTTCCTCAGGATAGTTAGCTTCCAACACAGCTTCATTCTGTGCAGCTAACAACCTTTCGTTCAAACTATTCTTTATCTCAATGCTCTTGGCATTGATTCTTATAGGCTTCACTCTTTCCTTCCTGCTTAAGGCATCAGCAACTACATTCGCCTTGCCTGGATGGTATTTTATCTCACAATCATAATCATTTAAAGTTTCCATCCAGCGTCGCTGCCTCATGTTCAAGTCCTTCTGATTGAACAAGTGTTGACGGCTTTTGTGATCCGAGTAGATCACACACTTGGTTCCATACAAGTAATGTCTCCATAGTTTTAGTGCGAATACAACGGCACCCAGCTCCAAATCATGGGTGGTGTAGTTCTTCTCGTGCACCTTTAACTGTCGTGAAGCATAGGCAATGACTTTGCCTTTTTGCATAAGCACACAGCCCATTCCGGTGTGTGATGCATCACAATATACTATAAACTCATCAATTCCATCAGGCAACGTCAATACTGGAGCGTTGCTCAACTTCTGTTTCAAAATATCGAAAGATTCTTGCTGCTTAGGCCCCCAGTCAAACTTAATATTCTTTCGCGTCAACGAAGTTAGGGGCGCAACAATCCTTGAGAAGTTTTCAATAAATCGCCTGTAGTAACCTGCTAGCCCTAGAAAGCTGTGAATCTCAGTGGGCGTTTTCGGCTCTTGCCAGTTTATAACTACTTCCACCTTAGCGGGATCCACTTGGATACCACGCTCACTAATCACGTGTCCAAGGAATTGGACTTCTCGAAGCCAAAATTCACACTTCGAAAATTTGGCGTAGAGTTTCTCATGATGTAGAAGTTTAAGAATACAGCGAAGGTGTTTCTCGTGGCCAGCTTGGTTCTTCGAGTAGATGAGGATGTCGTCAATGAAGACGATGACAAATTTGTCCAAATAAGGCTTGCATACGCGATTCATGAGGTCCATGAATGCGGCAGGTGCATTAGTGAGCCCAAAAGGCATTACTAGGAACTCGTAATGACCATAACGAGTCCTAAATGCAGTCTTGTGTGCATCTTCATCTCTAACCTTCAATTGATGATAGCCTGACCTTAAATCGATCTTAGAGAAGTAACTCGCCCCTTGTAATTGATCGAACAGATCGTCGATCCTGGGCAAAGGATACCTATTCTTGATAGTGACCTTATTAAGCTCACGGTAATCGATACATAGACGCATCGATCCATCCTTCTTCTTGACAAACAAGATCGGCGCTCCCCAAGGAGATGAGCTAGGTCTAATGAAACCTTTGGCTAGCAGATCATCTAACTGCGTCCTCAACTCCTTCATCTCTGTTGGTGCCAACCTATAAGGTGCTCTCGCTACCGGTGCTGCTCCAGGGATGATGTCAATTCTGAATTCTACTTGCCTATCTGGTGGTAAACCAGGTAGTTCTTCAGGGAAAACTTTGGGATATTCAGAAATGACGGGGATATCCTCAATCTTAGGCTTTGGCTCATCAATAGTCACTTGTGCCATGTAGATGACACAACCTTTCTTCAAACACCTCGAGGCCTTGAGCATAGTCACTTGCTCAGGCAGCCCATACTGGGTATCTCCCTGAATGGTAAGTGACTCACCAGACGGAGTCTTGACTACCACTTGCTTTCTGTTGCACACTATCTGGGCTTGGTTATGCGATAACCAATCCATACCTATCACTATATCAAAACCGGCTAGCTTAAAGGGAAGCAAGGACAAGGGAAAAGAGTGGTTCCTAATGGATATAACACATCCATCTAATATAGTTGAGGCGGTTTCTATGGTTCCATCAGCTAATTCCACCTCACACTTCACACTTAAAGCTTTAACAGGTAAATTCAGTAACTTACAAAACTTATTATCTACAAATGATTTATCAGCTCCTGAATCAAATAACACTCTTGCATAAACATCATTTATGAGGAAGGTACCCGTGATCACATTGTCGTCCTGAACAACTTCCTTTGCATCCATCCTGAAGACCCTAGCATTGGTCTTTTTCCCATCCTCAGTCTTCTTTGTAAGTTTTGGGCAGTTGGACTTGATATGCCCTTTTTCATTGCAGCTATAGCACGTAGCATCCTTGATTTTCTTGCAATATAAGGTCTTGTGCTCAGAAGACTTGCAACTCCCACAAGCTCTCGGCTGTGACTGGGATCTAGACTCTAATCTGCACCTCCCAAAATGGTGCTTCCTACAAACCTTACACTTGGGTTTATCACCCGACTGATAACCATCTTTCTTGGATCCAGAACTCTTCTTGTGGTCATTGTTTCCTTTATGCCTCTTGTCTGATCGTCGTGAATTGTCATCTTCACGCTTCCTTTTCTCGGCATCTGTGTTCCTCAGCGATCTCTGCCTGACCGCGTCCAGTGTGAGGGACAAGGATATATCAGCTGCAGACCTGAATGTAGCTGGCCGAGAGGCTTTTACACTTACCTTAATCTCTGGGGCTAAACCCCCAATGAAACGAGCTATTCTTTTGGGTTCCGGGGTTACAAGATAAGGAACCAACCTTGACATTGTATTAAAGCTCGTAAGGTAAGCTTGGCAATCCAGATTTTTCATTACCAATGACAGAAAATCCGACTCAATCTTTTCAACCTCATGCTGAGGACAGTAGTTCTCTTTGATGAGGGTAACAAATTGTTCCCATGTCATATTGTACAGTGGAACCTTCCGAGTAGCTTGAATCAACGATCTCCACCAGGCTAAGGCCTCACCTTTGAACGATTGAGATACAAACTTTACTACATCTTTATCAGCGCACCCGCTGATATCAACCACGGTATCGATTTCATCCAACCATGTCATGCAGTCAACTGCTCCTTTCTCCCCAGTAAAGTCTCTGGGTTTGCATGAGACGAAGTATTTATAAGTACAGGACTTACCACGCGGTTCCTGTTTAAGCTCGATCTTCTTTGACGGAACACTTTGCTGGTTCGAGGAGTGATGATCTTCATCATCCTTCTTCGGCTTATCTAGCTTAGAGGGTGGCTTATTATGAGCCTCAGAGTGAGTCTTTGGCTTAGAATGGGGTGCTGATTGGGTCCTGCTTCGAGTACTACTCGATTCACTATACTGCCTATTTATGGCTTTGGTAACAACATTGTCTACCAATGCTTGGAGTTCTGCACCAGTTACATTGATCCTGGTGGCGTCATGATTCTCCTTTGGCCGACTATTGACCTCTTCAGACTCGGCCATGTAGTTAGATTGCTACATAAGATGATGACAATGATTCGTTTAGGGATTTATAATAGATTTGTCATCTTGATAATTTATTAACCATGGTAATTAAAGAACCATATTGGTTAATTTGTTACGTAATTTCATTTGGGACTTTTTATTAGTAACCCTTAGTCCTAGAATAAAATATAATAATGGTACAACAGACCTTGTCACATGGACAATTATAAATTGTAAGTCAAGATCTCATAAGATCTAGTTATTAAGGTTTGAATCAGGGTTCATTACCTTTCTTGACAGGGAGTTTATAAGCTACGACTGTCTTTTGTCTTATATGACAATAATTATAGCCCGTAGGCATTACATCCTAATCGGATGTTTAAATAATAATAAAGAATCGGGATTATTCAATCATAAGGGTGACATGTGTGATTTTGCGGATCACATTAGCCAAGAATGTTAACATGTTTGCAAATGTTAACAGAGTTTTGAATCTTTTGTAACAGGTTTTACCATATTGGCCAGGTCTTATAATGACATACAAGCTAGGTTTTACCTTTTAAGATTCTTATTTAACATTTAACGCAGAACAATCCTAAATTAAGATGTTGATAAGGATCTGAATCTAATTGGGGAACTACCATCTTGGCCCTGTATTTAAATGACATGAAGGCTAGGTCTTGTCCCTTTAGATTTTATCATTTTAATATAATGATAGATCTTGTAAAAATATTGTTATTTATTTGTTTTATATTTTTTTTCATGCATATAATTAAAAATAAGAATTTAAATTTAACCATTTCATCACATGAATTTAAAATACGAGTCTGCCCTGAACGGGACTTCCAATTAAAGTAACATGCCCGCACAGGGGCTTAAACAACACAACATACCCACGCAGGGGTCAATGGAAAAAACGTGCCCACGCAGGGGCTTAACAACCAAAATATACCCACGCAGGGGTTAAAACAGAAAAACAGGCCCGCGCAGGGGCTCAACTGAAAACAAGGAAATACAATCAACAATTTGAAGGATTCAATGGTCCTTCTTGCTTTTTCCTTTAATTAAACCTGCTAATCCCTTGAAGAAACCATGTCGTTCCCTGCGATCTCTGTGTATTTCATGTTCAACATGGTCCAGTCTTTGGAGAATTTCCTCCCGCTCAGGCGGGGAAAACCGTGGTACCTGCGGCTGCGGCTGATGTGGAGGTCGAAGAGACGGCTGCTGTTGGTACCCATAAGCCGGGTATCCGACTCCCCAAGGATTTCCGTAAGGCCCTTCGGGGTTAAGAGCATTGTAGTTCCATGCCGCCAGGTATGGGTCGATCTCCGCATAGTTGAAACTGGAGTGAGCCGGCTGTTCGAAGGGATTATATGTTGTTGGGCCAGTGTAGGTAGGGATTGGGTTGCCAAAGCCCAATGGTGGTGGTACAACATGTGCAGAGTTTACTTCAGGGTTGGGGTTTGAAGGTCCCCCAAACTGCTGGCTTTCTCGGAGCGGCGGGTAGTGGCTGCCACTCGATGGTTGAGGCGTGCTGATATGTACCCCTTCTCGCACGGACATCCGTGCATTTGTTCTCCTTCGCCTTGGCGGCTCAGGAGGTTGCTGCTGAGGTGGTGGTGGTGGCGGGGTAACTGCCACAAAGCGAGAGTCCCTGGAAGGATCCGATTGCTGCTACTGCTGAGGCGTTGAATGATAGGAGGGTGTGAAATACCATTCATGCTGGGTGAACCTAGCTTGGTAACTGTCTGGACCACGGTAAGGTGATCCGTGAAAAGATGACCCATCAGAAATTTCAATGGGATGAGTGGGGGTACCAGTCGGTGGTTCGGTAGGGTCAGTATCTTCATCCATATCCATGGCATGATCTCCCGAAAAATGATCTTCCGGTCCCAATGGGTTAACACCCACGGGTTCCTTGAGGTAGTTTGCCGGGTTGAACCGGCTTCGAAAGAGATGGGACGGGTTATCAAAGGAATGGCGCGAGTTGGACCGCTGTAGAGGGATAAACGAAGGCTGTGGGTTATCAGGTTCGTTTTCAGAATGGGGTCCAAAGGAGTGTAAGTAAGAAGGTGACGAAGCTAACGAGACTGATCGCCTCGCTGGTTGTAGATGCGCCCTCCAGTCTCCCTGTGGGCTGGTGTTAATAGGGATAGGTGAGGTTCGCCTTTGAGAAGGCCCGGCCTCCTGGTCGTGGCTTGTTGCAGGTGACTTTCCTTTTCTTCTGAAGAATCTCGGCGGCATATTTAGACCTGTCAACATAAACAAAGATAACAACAAGAATAATATAAAAGACAAAATAAACATAAATCAGGATTTGTCCTATGTTCTTTGTCTAGACTCGAAAAATCGAGGAATGTGCAATTGTGTAACTGAGATTAAACACAAAAGGCTAGTGTTTAATTCACTCAGTGTTGGCTCTGATACAAACCTGTTACACCCCGATATTTCCACGTATTACCGGTGGGCCCGGTGGGGAGTATCGTGACGTAGTTGATATTATCATAGTCAAACAACACAATATATAAAATGCACAGCGGAAGCAAAAGATAGATTCATTTCAACTTTAATAAATTGTAATATCAAGTATCACAAATAGTCGAAACAGATCCACAGGCGGATCAAAATAAAGAGGAAACATTGTTCAACAGTTTTATGACATCCAAGCTTGCGAGACTTATTGTGGACGCTAGGAGAAAGCCAGCCTAGTTCGAGTAGTACCTGCACTTAATCTTTTTGGGAAAATACGTCAGTTTACACTGGTAAATACAATTTAACTGACTCATTTTGGAAAAGTTTAATAAAATTGATTTGAATGCACGTGGCACAAAATATCTTTTATAACTTGGGATAATTATTTGAATATAATCTTGTAAAATAATTACATGTTCCTTATGCGTTCAGTAGCCCGATCCGTAGACCGGGTTAAAGATTAATAGACACACCACATTATTTATTTAGGCACTGACGGGTGTACGCCTACACCCCGTGCTTAGGTCATGGCCATTTCGTAAAATGATGCCAAGGATATCCGGGACATGGTCATTAACCCCCCAAAGGCTTTAAGCAAACAAAACATTTCCAAACGGAGCATATCAATGGTTTAACCACTATTCGATTAAAGATTCAATGCCCGACCAAGCGGTATTTTATATACCATACCCCAAGCCCGTATAGGAAAAATAAGTTAAAAGTATTTACCTGAGCTAAATATAAATTTAATCCCAGCCGTATATCAATCAGCAAGTACAGATAGCTTTTACTGGGCCTCCTATTCTGGAACGAAGGTTTACAATAACCTATTAGATTTCTAACGGGTCTTTAATTAAGCTTAAGCTTAGACCGGTTAGTTTTCAAAAGGGAGATACGGTTCAAACGCATGAATAAGCACATTCTGGATTTTGAGACTTGTATAATTAGGGTAAACTAGAATGTGATTTAGACCCGACAAGTTTGAAGACTTGTATAATTAGGGTAAACTAAACACATTCTGGATTTTGAGACAAAAATGATAAGGTTTGACCCGTTTCGGCTAATATGTGTAAACTAGTTACATAAGCCGATTCGAACGCGAAAGTGCGTAACGAGTAACCAAATGAGTCCTATGCAAGTTTCCTAAGTTAATATGCCTTAAATATGTTGTGACATCAGTAAGATATCTTCTATTATGCCCGAAATGGATTTAAACTCAAACTACGCCTTGTAAGGGCATTTTGGTCATTTAAAAGGTTATAAAAGAGTTTAATTAGTAATCTGAGTTACAGGTCTGATTTATTTAGTAAATATACTTAATTTAATAAGTTATAACAGTAGGGTACTAGATATATGTGAAATTCATCATTTAAAACCAAACTATGCACCTTAGAGGTATTTTGGTAATTTCACTTAGGCTAAAAAGGTCAAAATTGGAATTCTGAGTTTAAAACTTTAGCTTACTGTCAAAGTATAAAAATATACTTAAAATATCAGTAGGTATCAAACCTTATGTGTTTAAAATAGTTTTAATACATACTATGCGTTAAAAATGCTTAAAAAGGCGATTTGGAGCCATTTCCGGGTTCTATATAGAAAGCTGATATTTTTTTTTATTCCAGAAGGTTTAAAATAATTTATTTATCATATAAAATCAGTAGCAAAAGGTTTGGGGTCAAAAAGATTTGAAAAACTCATTTTATAGCCCAAAAGGACAAAACCGGCATTCACCGACTTAAAGCTATAACCCTATGTTATGCTCAGCCTAAAATTAATTAAAAATCTTTAAAAATCTCAAAATATTATTTTATATCAGTGGGTAAAAATTTTGGTATTAAAAATCAGGTTTTGATAGGCTATATGCTAATTACGTCGTTTATTTAATAAAAAGCTTTCTAATTACGATAATGAGCATAACTCCTAATCTAGACCTCAAACTGATGTCAAATTTTAGGTGAAAGTTTATAAATCAGTAACTAAGGTTTCTACTCTTTTACTTTTTCAAAAATCACGTTTTATAGTCAAAAGGGCATAATAGTCAACATATAAGCAATTAACGGAATCATGCATATTAATTGGATAACTAATGAACCAAGGTGTATAATCACAGAGGGTTATACTAGCATGTAACCTAGTCCAATTAAAGCTCTAAGGAATTTCTAAAACATGCTTAAACGGGTCAGAACTGAAAGTCAAAGCAAAAGTCAAATTATGCGACTTTCGGTTCCGAACCGGGTCTCTACTGAAAATTGTCGGGTTGAACATGTTTAGACATGTTCTTACATTATTTACCAAGTTATATTAATGATAAAACAGGTTGTATGGGTTCTACATTGCTAATTATGCATTAATTTGAAAATAAGCATTATGTTGACTTTTTAATAACAAGTTTGACCCGACAATTGACCTAGTTAGAGTGGGAATCAGAGAGTACCCTTTTAAGGGTTTATTACCCACATAATTACCTACTTAAAGGTACTTTTAATTCGAGATTTGACTGAACCAATTTTAATTAATCTCGAAGTCAATCCTTAATTACGACGGTTTGACTTTTAGCTAATTAACTAAGCTAAACTGAATTAAGAAGGGTTAAGGACACTTACAAATGTCCTAAGTATGATTAGGGACCACTAGGAAACTTGTTGCTGATCAGGGGAGCTCCAGAGACTAGCTTGAAAGAAGTTGCAAGTGAAAGACCAAAATGTAGCAAACTTGGTTCTCTTATATAGTGAACCCAAATGCATTAGATCATGCCAAAATAGTCTACATGTGTTGCAAGATCATCCCAGGTGTCCCTAAGATGCTAAAAACCACCTATAAAGCCCCTGATTTTCGAATACCACTCAAATAAGGCGGTGCAGCCGTTTTAACAGGCAGCTGTCCAAAAATTCGCCCAGATGCAGGTCTTACGGACCGTAAGGCTTGGAGCTTACGGTCCGTAACCGTTTCCCTTACGGACCGTAAGGTTAGACCTTTACGGTCCGTAAGACTTCGCTAGAGGAAAACAATTTGTTTTCTTTCAGGCTGTGACCATGCAACTATGACATCTCCGACTCTTGTGCTTTTTAATCAGTATGGGGACCATGAAGTAAGCCATTGCATGCCTAGCCATGCACTTACACAACTTGTATTCTTGTGGGAGGTTTTTAATGTCGGAAATACCAAGAAATTCATATTGGATCCATGTCTAAGGTTGTAACCAATTTATTATTTAGGATAGCCAGATTTATATACATAATTCAGATGTTGATTAAATGTATCCTGGTTAGGGATTTATTAATAGGTCGCTCAGAGGTATAATTTAACATGTCGACGTTTTTAAATCTTACCGTACATCTTTATCTGGATCCGTTTTTATAACACGTTTGCATAACATGACACGTGTCTTTATTTCACTGGACATGAATTTTCGAGGTGTTACATACTAGCTTCCCCAATGTTATCCCCCTCATTGTTGATCTCTGCTTCAATTCCTACCTCAATATTGTCACCTTAAAAAACTGATTGATTTGAAGCTTCTTCTCTGGCATTGACGTTTAGATCCAACGATCCCTCCTTATCCCCTGTTGAAGAGCCTTCCTGGGCTTAGGTAGAGGACTCGACCTCATGTAAGCCCAATACGCCATTTAAATCAAAAGGGTCATCAATCCTTCTTCTTTTCTTTGACTTGGGCTCCCTATTATTACTAACCTTGTCTTGGGCCTCATTCTTTTTGGGTGTTAATATTCACACACCCCTCCACTCTATCTCTCTCTATATATACATAGATAGATTTAGAGAGAGATAGAGTGAAAATGATGTGGGAATAAGATTTTAGGGGTGTGGAACTAAGACAAACCTTCTTTTTTGTGTTATGTTTTTAGGGACGACCCCATCACTGATTTTGATGTAATAAAGAGATTGGGGTCCACTTTTGTGTAGCCGTGATGGACTACTCGATATTGGAATCGTTAATATTAAATATACTACAATTAGGAACTTGTTAATAGAGATATATAATCTCTATTTAAACCTTTTGTTATGAAATTATTTTTGTAATATTTCTTGATGGGTTTACGTGGATGATTATAGATATTGGATGTTTAGATTTTTTTAGGATGAGTATATATATTGGATGTTTAGATTTTTTTTATCATGATTGTGGCATATAAACGATATTTTGAACTTTCCAAACTTTATATTGTTGGATTCTTAGAGCTCCTATACTTGTTTATTCATTTTTCAAATATTCCTTGTTAGTTTTAGACCAAGTTTTGGGTGACAGGGAATCTCGATAGAAAAGTATTAAGCGTTTAAGATAACTAGAAATCCATGTGGAGTTGAAAAGTTAGGCCTTGTATTGGGTGTTACAATTCCTACGTTGGTTAGGCCTTGTATTGGGTATTGGTGTCTATGGCAAGAAATCCATATGGAGCCGGTGAACATAGGCAAAATTATTAGTGAAATCAAGGCGCTAAGATATTTGTGGATTTCTTAAAGGGCTAGTAGTTCGGTCTCCGTTGACTGGACTAAGTGGAGAGATTTTGTTTTCTAATGTTTTGTTATGAATTCAAGGTGCTAGGATATTTCTGTTTTGTTTGAAAAAAAAGTTAGGCCTTGTATCGTATTGTTGTATTTCTCGTAGTCTTTCGTTGATTGAAGGATATCTTCAACCTGTTATTTGTGGGTTTTGAATGTGTTTTATGGCTGAAATTGTGGTGTTTTATGACTTTGTACCCTTTGTAGGAAAAATGGACTTTGTAGCCGAACCCCACCCTATATATGTATGTATATAGGGGTCGATTAACGTACAAGAGCCCCTCAACATGCAAGCCGTATGCGAGTAAATTATGCATATTATAAAACTCAAACCCTAATCACGCATGAACAAACATCACATAATCACATATGAACAACACATATAATCACACATACCCTAATCAGGCATAAACAAAACATC
The DNA here is from genome assembly GCA_030545235.1 of Helianthus tuberosus. Classification (NCBI taxonomy): domain Eukaryota; kingdom Viridiplantae; phylum Streptophyta; class Magnoliopsida; order Asterales; family Asteraceae; genus Helianthus; species Helianthus tuberosus. The sequence continues at coordinate 9,822,037 of CM060377.1, forward strand.
ATATAATCATGCACGAAAAACAAACATCAGAAAATCATGCATAAGGAAACCTAATCACGTATGCTATTTTGTGGTTGCCTAATCATGCACGTTAAGAGACTTTTGTATTTTATACTTTCTCTCTCTCTCTCTATATATATGTATTATCTAAAAGTAGAAGAATCAGTTCCACCTTTAATTAGTAAAGTTATTCTACAAAGGCTTCTAATTGTAAGAAGTGTAAGAAGGATTTATAGAGTGACAAGTGTCCAATAATCTAAAACTCAACCCACTACATCACCACCAAAAACCTAAACACCCACCCCCACCCCACCCCACCTCACCCCACCACCACCCAAAAACCTAACCCCCCCCCACCCCCACCACCCAAAAACCTAAACCCCCCCTCACCCCCCGGCAAAAAAAAAACTATATCTCACCAAAAAAACCCCCAAAAAACCTAACCCCCCCCCCCCCCCCCCCCCCTAAAAAAAAAAAAAAAAAAAAACCTAAAAAAAAAAAACCTAAAAAAAAAAAAAACCTAAAAAAAGTAAACCCCCACCCCCACCCAAAAACCTAAACACCCACCCCCTCGGCAATTTTTTTTTTTGGGGGTGGGTGATGTGGTGGTGGGGGGGGGGGGGGGTTAGGTTTTTGGTGGTGGTGGATGTTTAAGGGTTTTTTTTTTTTTTTTTTTTGGTTGTAGTGGAGTTTTTTTGTGTAGTGGGTTTTTTTAGGTTATTGAACACTTGTCACTCTATAAATCTTTCTTACACTTCTTACAATTAGGATCCTTTGTATTTGATCCTAATCCCACCTCTAATTATCTGTATATTTCTATAAGTAATTAGTCTATACATGATGTATACAGATGGAAAAAGAGATATTATTCCCAAGAAAAAAACAAAGAAGAATCGGTTGTACTCCAAATATCTTTTAACTTAATTTTCTATTGATCGATGTTGCTTGACTTGTGACTTTTGTAAATTCCGCAATTTCGTGTTCTGGATAGCATAGCAGAGAGGTGTTTGCCATACCAGCCATGTGCTTCAAGGTGGTTTCATTGAAGAAGAGAGGGAGGTTCATGTTTATGTGTTGGAATATCCCATCAATATATGACTTAAAAATTAGTATAAAGAAATATATATGAGTTCAGTTCTACCACATACAATTACAGCTAATGACAAGTTGAATTAAACTATATAAAAATGATGATATCTAAACCCTACAAATGTTTTATCGATAAAACCTACAAATGTTTTATAATTAGGGTTTTTCTCATATAAAAAACCAAGAAACAAACATTATGCCTGAAGCTTTAATAATATAATTGGTTTTTATTAAAAATTTTATTAACTAAGCCTGATGTTTGAATAATCATGCACGTTTATATCCATGCAAAGGTGTTGTTAATTCAAAATGTTATTATTTCAATATATGATATCAACTTTTCCATCTATATCATCCATCATCTTCAATTCAGGAATTGAATGGGTCTCTATGTGGAATTATCTTCTTCCTTTAGTCGCACGTCATGTGGCTGTTCAATTATCTTCTAAGATCTCTAATTAAATTATTTAATAATATAATAATTATTATTTAATTTTTAATATCACATCAACTTTGAATTATATTCACATTTATTTGAATAAAAACTAGTGCAGAGAACCAAAAGAAGACCAACGAGCGTTGATCTATTAGGTCTTGAGGTGTACCTTTGTATCTGGGGCATTAATTGTGTCATAGCATGTTAACCGGCATTGCACACAATCCTCTCCTTGTGTTAAAAGGCGTTAAAAGAGTTATTTGTTAACATGTTAACGAGATGTTAGGAGATTGGATTAATTTTTTTTTAAACCAAAAAACACTAAAAAATAGAGTTGGGTGAAGCTAACAGAATTTAACCTTTTTTTTTTTTAAGATGAGGTGAAATGAAATAGGAAAAAGTGGTTGATGTGGCAGATAGGTAGAGTTGACGAGGTTAGTATACCCAAAGCCTTATTAGTTAAATAAAAATTAACTAAAATACCTAAGATGTATGCTTAAATTGAAAAATATAGTTTTGCTTTGGAAAAAGTTTAACTACAAATTATTTGTTGTTTTATACCCAACTTGTATTTTCTTCTCTAACGAAAATTTATGAATTCATCACTACCATATTATAGAAATGTTTACACATGGCCTTGAGGCCATACCAATTAGTCAAAACTCATACTTCATTTCGTCTAGATTACTTAATTTTAAATATATAATCACGTACTATATCAAATTCATCAATTTCTAATCAAAAGATTACTTAAATTTAGTTCCATACCTCTTGTGCAAAAATTCAACCCGTTATTGCCGTTTGATAAACAATTAAGCAACAGATTTTAGAATTAAGAGCCTAATATACGACTATGAAATAAAAATAAGTCAACTATAAAACGGTTCAACTTAAAACGAGTATAGCTTTATCACTATATGAAGTTACAAGAACCATAAAATATAGACGAAAATTGTAGGTTTCATATTTCAGTTGACTTGAATAGCTTTCTGAATCTTGGATGTTTCATTATTATATTACAATATTTTGTGGGCATACGGAATCAATAATCGGAAACAACAGAAAGGTATCATGCAAAGAACAATATATTTTTTTCTAGTGAAAACGAGTTAATTAATTTGTGTATTGAAAATACCAGATGATTTCCTTTATATAAGGGTCGAATCATCACAATGGTTTTGTTGAATAGTTGCAACCCTTTGTGAAAGGATACGACATTTAGGGTAGACAAGACAAGGGTTACAACTGCTTTGCATTTATCAGTGGTATCAATTAGAGACTTAGTATGCCACTAACATACAATTACTACTAGTGATTAGTTTCCACATTGACGACAAAGCGATGGTGCCATTGGACTCCACCAACGGCCAGACCCAGAGCCCCCGCCAAGCTGGGTGCCACCCTCGAATCCTGCCCTAGTGGATGGTACTCCCTTGGAGCCCTTATGGTACAGGGGGTCCCCCCCCCCCCCCCCCCCAAAAAAAAAAAAAAAAAAAAAAAAAACCATTTAGGTTCCATGATGTTTGAAAGAAGAATAGTTTTGATAAAGTATGTATATTATACTTACTGGCGAAGCTTGAGATTTCGGACCGGAGAGGGGGGGGGGGTGGCGGAAGTCACCGAACCTAAAAATTTCTGTAAAATCGGGGGTCGAAAACGTATATACCCAAAATTTTATATACGAAAACTACATATCTCCACTACTGAGCGAAAAGTTCGGGGGGGGGGGGGGGGGGGGGCAGTGGCGTATCCAGGAATTTTTCCTGGGGGGTTCCTTTTGGTATTTTCTCACTAATTTTTTCGAAATCGATCAAGTTTCCACTAACTTTTTCCATTTTTTTCCAAACCGAGGAACCCCCCCTGGATCCGCCCCTGGGGGGGGGTCCCACCCATTAAAAGCTTTGCCCATGATTATACTGTATGAATGTTTATTATTACAATTTGGGCTTAAGTAAATACAACTATAATGAAATTGATGTTGATATACTAAATCATCGACAAAAATGTGTCAGCGGCTGGAATTTGATTTTAAGATGTGCGCTAAATAAGTGATTTGAGTTATTCTATTTGATTAGAAAACGACTGCATCATGGGTGTTATTTATAATGTTTTCATGTCAATTTTTTTTTAAGTGTGGCACTATTGTCAAGCTTAGTTTTACCGTATAAAAGAAGGTTTGATTTTGATTTACTATTTTAAATATTAACTTATTAATCAATTGTCTCATAATACTAAAATTATTGTAGTTTTATATTTTATGATTCTGATTGATCAACTTTTTCCTTTTAATCCACATAAACGAATAATATTGAAACTCATCTAAACACCTCGAAGCTGAAGTACAAGAGGGTTGGAAATTGGTTTTCCTAACGTTTTTCGTATATCTGTTGGTAATTGTCGTTACGACTTATATTTGAACCAGAACTCCAGAAGGCACAAAAACAAGTCTACATGGACATTCTAACAATGTTACCCATTCTAAAGTCTAAAGATAGTTTCTGCACCAACTGTTTACCATTCATTAAGATTGGTTCTGATTTTTATATAGCATTTGGTCCACCAAAGATGACTTTGAAGAAAAAACCTTTCTACCTATAGCACCCCACTTGAAAACTAACAGCTTCGAGAAACTTTCGTTGGATTGGTTGAAATGTGCCTTTCTTGACCGTATCCATAATTCACTACAAGAAAAACGGTTAATAGCGGCGACCTTATTAGCGGCGACATCCCGCTATTGGTCCAATCCGCACCCGGTGTCCCATGTTAAACCCTAGCCACACGATTGTTATCATCATCCAACGGCTGGGGTTTGCCCAGATTAATAGCGGCGACGTAGATAATCAATAGCGGCGACATTTGGGACCTTTAGCGGCGACATTTGTCGCCGCTATTGGTCGACTTTCTTGTAGTGCATGTTGCTCACAAAATCCCAAATCTCATTCATTGTCGTCATTTTGATTGAACACCCCACATCACACACACACACACATATGGGGACGGGATTTGGAGAAAACGACTAAAAGTGTGAAAACGCTAAGAATGTTTGCTAGTCGTTGGATTAATACAATCTACGGACGGTGATGTTTTTTGTAAATATCAATAATTCTCATAAAGACGCGGGGTTCATTAAGGGTAAAAAGGTCTTTTTGACTGAAAAAGGAGAAAACGCCAAATACCTATCACGTAAATAATAAAAGCCTCTGAAATGCCAGAAACTTTATTGCTTTCCATTTATTGTAAAAAACTCCCGCCAAAAAATGCGCGCCTAAAACATCATTATATAAAGGAACAAACCATCCCTTTCATTGATCATACTAAAAAACTAACGCCATTCTACAAAACGCCAAACATCAAAAACTTCAAAACACACACAAAAAAATGTTATAACAATAGTACTGATACATAGAAAGTAAAACAGAAAACGCGAATGACAAAAACCACACCATCAGATAAAAGACACGCCATGGTTTGAAAAAAACTCAACATTGAATAATACACCCCATGATAATATTATATTAAAACGCCAACGTATAAAATTCAATGTTTCATATGTATAAAACGCCATTCATTAAAACAAACCCTAATGCAAAATGAAAGAATATTCAAATATTATATTAATTAAAAACGCCAATAAACATATCAAGGATTGAGTAAAACACAAACACTAAATCTAACACTGGTGACAATAATGTGATGAAATATCAAGATATACGTCAGTATTACACATATAATTAAAAAAGCCTAATCATTAAACATCAATTGCTCAAGCGAATATCTAAAAGAGATAAAAGAAATTTACAAATGAACATAATTACTTTGTAACTCGCAATTCATATCAGACGCCATGAATATCAGAAAACCTTGAGAGGAGATAACAACTAAAATGCCTCAAATTTCGAGTTTGTTTTAAAAGGAATAAATGCCCTGATAAAAAATGAATGTTTCAAAATATAAGGTGGAAATGACGATCATACCCTTGCATGTTATATAGCGCCTACGCCACGTGTTGCTATAGGATCCATTCTCATCGTTTACACACTTTGGGGCGTTTTTTCCAGAACTGGCTTTTATATATACATATATTATAGTTACAAATGATTAATATATATATATATATATATATGTTTGTATATGATTAACAACTATATATAATCTTAAAGGAATGCCGATAAATAATAAATAGCTTTGACAAATAAATATTTTTTTTTTTGTTTTCAAACCTTTTATCAATAAATAGATAACCAAATATATTCTTGTATACATTTATTGAGTTTATACTATAGTTATAAAATCTGAACTACAAATTACTACTATATTCACAAGTGTGAAACAACACATATAAAACCTCACCATATATACTACTATATTCACAAGTGTGAAACAACACATATAAAACCTCACCATATATACTACTATATTCACAAGTGTGAAACAACACATAAAAAAAACCTCACCATATATATATATATATGATTCTAGCTTTTAGTAAATCAAATTCAAGTCAAACGAAAAAGACATATAAATAAAAGAAAACTACAAAGTAAAACAAACATGGAAATTAAGACGAGAGAACTTTAACGATTATCATACAAAAGAAAATCTCTTCATAATTTAAATTTACTTTTAAGATTAAGCAATGTCAAATTAATTAGAAAAGCTAATTCATACCGGCCACTAATGCATTTTTGGCATGTTAGCTATGGATGGCAAGAGAGTTTCATCAGTAAATGTGTTGGTAAGAGTGAAATTTAAATGACTTAATGGAAGTCTCTCAGTCTCAGTGGCAAAGCTTGAGATTTCCGACGGGGATACCAAAAAAATTCTATAGAACCAGGGGGTCGAAAACGTATATACCCAAAAATTTCAATACAAAAACCACATATATTACACTATTGAGTGAAAAGTTTGGGGAGCCGGGCGCACCCCCCCCTCCCCCCGGGCCCCTTCTAACCTACGCCAATGAAGTCTCTTGCATAGTAACTAGAAACAAAGTCGTGGGCTCTCATTAACTAAACAAAAAATATTGGTTGGGATGAGTGGTTGGAAGTTACATATAGTACAAGAATCATTCCTCAGTTTGTTTAGGAAGATGGGGCAAACGTTATCAAAGAAGATGAGTCTTTAAAGGGGATGGTTGTGACAACAGTGGCGGATCTAGGATTCGCGCCAAGCCGTAACGTTTTATAAATAAGCGGTAACGAAATCGAAAAAACGTCAAATATTTCCAAAATTTACACTAATTTTACACTACCGCCGGAACGCCAAGCCGTAGCGGACGCCACCCCTTACTATATGCTACATCCGCCCCTGTGTGACAATTAATATGAATTACAATAGTGATGTTGGGTAAGAGAAGAAATATTTAGTTATGGCAAGGTTTAGTGTAACATGAAAATTAACACAAGTTCACAACGATTTACATTTTAACTTGTTGCCAAATGTGTAGCTTTGGGTCGTATTCGTGTATTGCATACTCTCGCAATTCACCAGTTTCAAAATCTTCACTAATGGATTACTGTCGCGATTATTCTTCATCGAGTCTTAGTTTAGGCATTCAGGAATTTTCTTGTTCAGCTGGAATATGTTAAATTAAGCAAAGTTATATATTCTTTTGTCATTTTTAGGGTTTATTTTATGTTTTGCTTCCTTTGTATCTATTCAAGCATTCATACCCCCTAGAGACTTTTCAACTTTTCAAAGACATTGTTAGCCAATCACAACAAAAGCAAGTGTCCTTTTTGACGTTAATTTGTACCTACAACACAGAGTGCGACACTATTTTATTTGACTTTTAGAAGTTGGTTTGTTTCGGTGATGTCAAGCATATTTGTGGTTCTTTTTCTTTCAAAAAAGGCAGGTGGAGTTGACCAGTTCAACTGTCCATTCTTTTGAATATATATTTTTAATATACATACAATATATGAGGTTTAACGGAGAACTCTAAAAAATTGAGAAATCGAAGAATAGTGTATTAACATGTTAAATATAACTTAAAAATTCAATTTAAAATGCTAAAAATATCTTTTTTCAATTTTTTTCAGAGCTTTTGCATATAAACATAAAACATGTCTAGAAGATATTCTAATTAAAAATCATTTTCAATTTTGTAATTTTTGTTTACCTTTTTTACTGTATTTTATGATTTTTTTTAATATTTTTTAGTTGTTAAAATTTTGTTTTAAAAAAACTTCTACACGTATTTATGTGCAAAAGCTTGGGAAAAAATTGAACATATTGATTTTTTTAATATGTTAAATACATGGTTATCTGATTCTCTACTTTTTTAGCGTTCTTCAATAAACCTTTAAGAACCACTCAAAATTAAGAAAACATTGAAAACTACTATCAAACAAACACAAATTGTGCACTATATGCATGTGTGACATGCACCCATCCATCGACTGGACTTGATTTTGGTTATATATCAAAGATTATGAAATTCGTATATTGGTTTTATAGTTAACTCCATGTGCACTTAGCTGGTTCTTCTATGCATGTAAATATTTCAACTTTAATTAACAAAATCATTAATCAATAAGGCTATGTGGTATGATCATGACCAAATGATTACCACAATCCTCCACATCCGCACCAGTTTTTAATTGGTATCATGGGTCTGCTTAAAGCTTATGAAGAAAGGATCGTGGATGAGGAGGAGACTCAATCTAGAAATCTAACCAACTTTTGTTCACCAAATCGGGTGAAAAAGCAAAGGAAAAGAAGCATTGATGTGAGCATTGTGGTTGTGGAAACTCGAATCGAGAGGAACTTGGATGAGGCCGAGGTAGAGGTCGGGGGTTCGTGAAAGATCAAGGAGATGGTTGAGTACAACAGGACAAAAGCCACGTTAGATGTTATAAGTGCAATGAGCTGGGCCATTACATATCAGAGTGTCCAAAGTGGGAAAAAAATGAGGAAGCCAACTTTACCCGATATGAGGGCAATGGACCAACTCTAATATGACGTAAAGTGTTTGACAAGATTCGGAGGTGATTATTGGGACTAATTTTGCCATACTCAAAAGTTTGAGTATGCTAAATGGTTTAGTGTTTGAATTTAACAAACAAAAAGAAAAAAATAAACTCTTTAATTAAAAATTGAAGGTACATAATATGACAACCCTCCTAAAATTTTTCCGACACTCATAAAATATTTATAATATCCCTATACATCCTAAAGTATACCCCGTATACGAGATTTGACCCTAAATACCTTTATATATTTAAAAAAATAAAAAAAAATTTAAAAGTTCCTGGCGGGCCGCGAAGACCTTGTCTTCGTCTTATGCGGGCCGCGACAGCTCAAGATCAGAGCGCACCCGGTGCCGCCACGTGTCACAAACGTGTTGGGTCTAGTATACTGAGTCGACCAAGCTAGGCCCTACATAGTCTACGTCGCGGGCCGAAAAGGCTAAGCCTTCGGCTTACGCGGGGCGCGATAAACTCAAATCTCAGCCCTATAAATACCTTCGATCGACATCAGTCCCAACTTGCTCAAATTTCGTGAATCTCTCTAAAATTCTGTAGTGTAGGCATTATAATCGGGTAGTATACCCCTCTAATTAACGAAGTTCTGCCTCGTTGTAAGTATTATAACCCCCGGTTACGTATTAGATATAATGCCCGATCGATCTAGTGCTCCATAACGGCTGTCGAGGTTCTGCCTGACGTAGTCGTTGTAGTTCTGTCTCGGGGAGAGTATAACTAATGTAAATATTGGGTTATTATACTAACGCATGTACATTGTTTAATTTATTAGATTATAACCAGGAAACCACAGAAAAAATCTAAACTAGCAATGTGAGTAATCTCCTTTTTTTATATGATTAGCAGTGATTCAGTCAAATTTATTAGACTACCTTTTTACAAAACTATTTTTACAAAACCTTAAATAATTTTATATATGATTAGCAGTGATTCAGTCTTGTAATTCTTCAAACTGCCGGTATGTTGGGGTTTTGTATACAAAATATGGAATACGCTACCATTGGACAATGAGATAGCCAATGGGTAATATGACCCACCAGTCAGGATTGACAATACTGAGTGAGTAATTGTGTAGATATAAACATTGTAATCGCTCTCAATACTGTGAAATGATAAAAATCTGTTTTGATTAAATTGGGATTCACTCACCAGTATTTCCCACTGAAAAATGTTTTTAAAACGCGTTTCAGGTAACAAAATGTGAAAGCCAAATAGAAGCCAGCTGGAGAGCACTGAAGGCTTGGAAAAATGTGGCTATAAAAGTTACCTAAATAAAGAAAGACTTTTATTCAATAAATCAGGGTTTATCCCTATAAACATATTTGTAATGAAAACTTGGGTTTTTCCAAATAAGGTTATTGTTATGAAAATGTGGTGTTTTACTCTGATAAAATATTTCCTAACTACGGTATTGATGTAAATTCCGCTGCCAAGTAATGATAAACACTGATACCACCATCTCTGAGTAGTATCAGAGCCTTGCCACTGATTCCAGCTAAAGAAGTGTTCTTCTGACACTAAAATTTTTAATTTTGTTAGGAAATAATAAATGAGACTATGTGCATACATGTAAATTATTATTTTGTGTTATTTGACAATTTGTTAGTTTATAGTATGAGTGATCAAGGACCTTCGGACGCTTACCGTCAGTTGTCCAGCTCTCCTAGGGACGAAGGAACTTCTTCCCAGCCTACCCCCTCCGGGTATTCGGCTGATACCGAAGAAGGGATTTTCGTGTTCAAAGCACAATCTGAAGAACAATTCCCTCCCAAGAAGAGAGGATGATTCAACAGAGGAGCTCATGAACGTAGAAAAAAGGATGAAAAAGTTGCAACAATAACGGGCCTTAGCAGCGGCCAATAGAGAAATGAATGTTCAAACCCAGGATATATTCAATAGAAGATTAGCTAATTTTCACATATTAGCTACTACAACTGCAGACCCTAATCTAGAACAACTCATTGCACCCCAGCCGTTACCACTGTTTCCCACACAACCCATTGATGAAACAATGGTTAACGGGTAGGGTTAACACACTGATCTCGTCAAGTAGGGTTAATCCCTTCTTTCCGAGGATCGCTGGTTGGTTTCTTGCACAAGGAAACAAGCCGTGACTCGTAACAAGGAGGATGGGGTGGGGGTGCTCCTTGTTACCACTCTCCGGCGTGAGAATCAGTAATTTGCTTGGGAAGCAAAGTGTGATAGTAGTAGTAGTAGTGAGAGAGTTGAGAAGTGATACCTCAAACCTGGTTTGGGATGGGTATTTATAGCCGAGGAATGAAGGAGGGTAGTTGAGTAGCTAGCCTGACATCGCACAGTCTCCTGCAGGTGTGTCAGACCTGTCGGTTACGGTGGTGATGCCACGTCCTGCTGTGGTGTCAGACTGTTGCATACATGTGGGCTGACAGGTGACTGTTCTCAGTGCCACTTGTACTGTGGTGTCAGACCCACTTGCATTGTAGGCAGGATGCGGTGCTGGGCCGCATCGCTGCTTGCGGTAACTGATGTTGTTCCTGCGTTCTTGTTCTAGCCAAGATGGATGCGGGATGCGGTTCCGTGCCGCATCGCCGCTTGGTGGCTGTTACTGTTGTCCAGATCCCTTGTCGTGACGAAAATGTTCATAGGATGCGGTGCCAAGCTGCATCGCTATGCGTAACATCCGTTCCGTACTTAAGGTAAGTCTTCTCATCACTGGACAGATTGGTTTCAGCCTCTGTGTTCGCGTGTGCCCGCATGGACACAGATAAGTTCTTGCTGGTGGGGGTTTTTGATAAGGGTAATGGTCACTCGCGGTCGTTTTCACGCGAGATCTGGGACCATACCCCTTCAAGTCCCCCCAGTCTAGTGTTCCTTCCTTATGCAATTTGCATGTGGGATGGATACTGGACTATGGTGTCTAGAAGGTAGAATATGGACCATGCAGATGGCTCCTACTTTTAGTAAATCAAGCTGCGGGTCCGGTGACGTCTCTTCCGTACCGGTGAGCAAGTTCCGTTTGATGCGGAATTCTCAGCCAAGGATTTGACCCGGTAATATGGTCTACCTTTTTCTGATGTCATCAGCCACCTGTTGGTGTTTCGAACCAACCTTTGAAACGGTGACTGAAGATGTTAGCAGGGTTCGAACCAACCTTTGAGATGGTGACGGAAGGTGTCCGTTACCGCAACTCTAGTTGTAACCTCTGCGTCAGCTGATGCAATCTTGTAAGTACTTTGCTCAAGCTCTATGTTTATCAACTGTACATTCAACGATGATCCCTGCTTTTGTGGGGTGTTCATGTTCTTCAGTTTAGCTCGCAAGTAACCGCACGTCCACTGCGGTTTAGCTCTCTAGTAACTGCATGTCCTCTGCGGTTTAGCTCTCTAGTAACCGCATGTCCTTTGCGGTTACCTCGTTGCTGCACTTTGTTCGGCCATGTGTGGTCGAACTATGTGGGGTACTTGCGTCATTGTTGGCCGTGTTTGGTCGAACAATGTGAATCTGGACTATGGGCAAATAAACATGGTTATAGGCATGGTAGTGCCCACCATTGTTTATTCTATGTGGTCCATCGGTGGGCAACAAAGTCATAAGCAGACTTGTTACCACTGTTCCTTAGCTACTTTCCTTCACCCTTTGGTGGAAAGTAGTTTTCCTTGACGTAGTGTTGCTGAAGGATATCACCTTAGATACTTGGGAATCTTGGTGAAACTAGTCCGCATTCGTTCTGTAACCACTTTCCTTCACGCTTAGTTGGAAAGCAGTTTTCCTGGAAGTAGCTTTGATCAACCGTGTGGTGGTTTAGTTGTGGCACTTCCGTAGCTACCGTTTGCGTATTTGTAATTCGCCGCAGCTACTCGTGAGTGTTTGCGGTTTTCAGCAAAGAACTCGCTTCTAGAGAGTTTGAAGCTTGGATGTGGCTCTTGAAGGATCAGGAGTCAGGGTTGCTGATGTGCGATTGCTCGGCGTACCTGTCCTTTATCCTAAGGAGAAGCTGTTTGCGTTCCCTCTGTGGTTGTGAACCGGACACGAGGGATTTGAACCTTGAAGAAGGTTGTATGGAATGCGGTTTGCAGCATTCTGAGAAGCGGTTTTCGTAGTCCAAAGAACAACGCTGGTTCTGAGTATCTGACACACCTGTGCGGGTTCTTGTGTGTCATCTCCGCATATTCCACGTGTGCTCGTAGGGATGTGCGGTTATGGGTTATACCCCTTTACATAATGTAGAGATATATATTTTTGCCTTTTTGAGGGGTATGTAAAAAACGACATGTGGTATGGGTTATGGTGCGGTAAACCAGAGAAACCGCATGCCGCTTATGTTTGGATAATGTTGTCGCTTTTGCGCTGCATACGTGGCTGAACGCACGTGTGGGTTGGTGAAAGTTGGTAGGATTATGTCATGTGCTGAACCGAAAGGACGTTTGCACTGCCCGAGGTCATAAATGCACTGTAGCAAGTAGTGTAAAAGTCTCTTTTGTCAGGCGCGTGGACGGCCACGCGCGCGTGATAACCGTCGCTGAACACGTGGCGTCGCGTAATTCGCCCATTTTGAACGTGATGATTCAGTTACTGCATCGCATTAATTGCGATGAGTATATAAGGGGAAACCATTTGTGATTTCCTCTCACTTGTTCAAAACTTTGAAAATTTCCGGTTTAGAGAAAAAGTGCTTCCTTTGTCTTCTCCGATAAACTTGTCTGTAATTCCGGTGGTTTCCTAAGATTCTTGTGTCCTCACTCTGGTGTATTCTTGATTACTTTCCTTGATGGCTGAACCATCCGATCCACACCATACTGAGGGTGAAAACCCTGAACATTCTTCGCCGGTGGTGGCGGAAGAAGAAGAAGACGGTGGTAGTGCCCCCGGCGGGGGCCTACCGGTGCTGAAGTGGTCAAAGAGTCAGTTTAAGAACTTGATGACTAGCATTCAAATGCCCCAGGAGTTTGGGGCTGTCCTCCCACAGGAAGGTGAAACTAGTGCCGATGCTCCGGCCGGTTACGTCACCATGTGGGCTGATTCCTTCGTTGATGGTAACCTTCGTTTACCATTGACTGTGTTCGTTGCTGAGGTTTTGGAGTATTACAAACTCCATATCTCCCAGATGAGTCCGTTCGGGATGATTCTGTAACATCCCGAAAACACAAAACTTTATATTAGAATTATAAAGTGTAAAATAAACAAGAATAAGCTAACTAGGATAAATAACCCAGTTAGTTAGGAGTCTTGTAGTAACACATGAATGAGTTAAAAAGCTAAAGATATAAACAAAATAAGAGTGGAGGGGCCTAGGTTGTCAAAATTGAAACTTGTGTTACTAATAGTTGATAAAAAAACAAAACCAGATACCCCATTAGAGGGCTCTAGTCGATCAAGAACAACAGGGGCGACACCCTCACTCTCAAAAAAACCCTAACTTCCACTAAAACTCTCAATTGAAGGCCTAAATCAAGCAAAAATCGAAATCTGAACATGGAATCGTGATCACCTCGTCAAGGGGATCATAAGGTATGTTGAATTAGGTCATTTTCATTCGATTCAAAGTTCATGCATGTGATCAAAATCGAATGTAGAGCTTGATTATGTGTTGTAAACATGAAATTGGAAGTAATATAAGGTTTAGGGACAAACCCTAGACTATTTCTTGTCAAATTCTTGCATGATAATTGTATAGATCAAAATCACCATAGTGGGTGATTAGTATGTTAGTAGAACTTGATGAACACTAGGATTAAAACACTTGTTCTAGTGCAAACTGAAATTATGAGGAAAACTCTAATTTGTTGATGTTAACATATAGACATGTAGTCAAATTGAAGTTAATTCGGGTGATAAACTCGAGTCATGAACTTGGTTTAGATCATGTAAAAATCTGACCCGCTAGGTGTTTGATAAAATGCCTAAAAGAGGGTTAAAATGTTAAAAGTTGGGCAAAACGCGAATTTGAATATGTTAAGAAATAATGCGTTAAAGCTTATGAAAGAGTTCTAATTTTTGTTATGAATTGAACTCTTTAGGCAAGGAATCCGGAACGTCAAGTGGACACGCCGGAAGTGATACCCGCGGAAAAGGTGTGCTTTAAAGGTATGTGACTTTAGTCCCGTTAAATTATGCTTAAATGCTTTGGTTTGATATGTAAATGATGTTGTAGCGTAAAGGATGCGTTTGATGTGTCGTTAAAGTGGCGAAGTACACTCGACCATTAAACGGGTCAAAATAAGGACTTGGAATTTAGTTTGGCATGTCAACAAAGTGATATTTTTCACTAAATAGCCAAACAGGTCAAAAGATGCTTTTAAAAGAATCATGAGAGTAGAGACTTGAAAGTCTCATATTTCGTTAAGTGGTGGATTGTACCACGCTATTGAATTGGTTATATTAATTTAAGTCTAAGAACCCGGGAAATCGGGTCAAACAATAGAAGCTCTATGAAAATGTCGTTTGAAACGGAATGCTTGAATTCCGAAGAAACAAGTATTTAGCCTAAGGGAACGCAAAGCCATGGAATGGCGCGAATACATCAAGTTTGTGAGCCCGGGAAATTTGGGTAATTATGTCTAAAAGGTTTTAAGAATGGAAAAGAGGTGCTATGCACTCACACTAATGGGTTGGATAATTTGAAATGAGGAAATTGTGAACCGATTGTCGGTATCTCGGTTTCCGTAATGAGAAATTTACATGGTCGGGTCCGTAATTTTATTACGGACTCGTAGGAAAAAGAATCGGTTAAAACGGACTAACGAGTAAAAATTTATGATAGTTTAAAGTTAGAAAATTGTGAATTTTCGGAGCTGGGCAGTAATGCAGGATTTTAACCTGCACCTGCTGGAAAAAGGGTTCCCCCGCGCCACGCGGAGGGTTACATGGGAAACCCTGCGACACGCGGAAGCCGTCGCGAGTCGCGACGGATTCAAGGATTTCTGCCGCGACACGCGGGAGAATCAAAGCAGGAAATTTTATTTTCTTTTATTGATTGATGATTGGAACTTGTTTACACATATTATGACAATGCCAAAACTAATGTTTTAGTGGTTTTGACCTTAGGTGACTATGGTGGGCTTCCGGATGGCGGTCAAGCAATGTAGAAGAACCGAACACGTATTTTGAAGCTTCCGCGTTAACTTAACTTTGTTTTAGACAATGATTTTGATGTAAATGAATTGATAACCATGTCGTAAGGTTTTAAACTAGTCGGTAGTAACTAGTAGAAGCTACTTTAAAACTTTTGTTTTGCACTTAACATGATCATGCTTGCTATTTCTAATCGAAAATATTTTGTAAATTGGGATTTTAGTATAAACTCATGTAATATATTAAGAAATCTCATTATCATAAAAAGGGTGTTACAAGTTGGTAATCAGAGCTCAATGTTGTTAACAAGTGTGTTCGGTTCAAGCTTGATCAAACATCCGGTAAGAGTTAATTGTTCTTAGTAGAGTTATTTAGTATAAAGAGGGAATAATGAATAGATATGCATGGGAAGAGTGTGTTAACACACTCAAACCCGGAAAGTGCATTAAATAAGAACGGTGAAAACAAGTCACGAACTTGAGTAAACCGAAGTAAATAAATCACATGTTATAGATGAAATGTTAACGCTCGATGTAAACATTTCAGTTAAAGATGGCGAATAAAGGTAATGATGATGCGGTGCCAAGAGTCACCGAGCAAACGAGAGAAGTGATTGATGAGGAGGTAGGAAAAGCAATCGAAAACAGTTTGTCGGGTTTTATCGACAAAATCCAAAACACGGTATTATCAGTGGTGGAAGAAAGGATCAAGAAATTGGAGGATAATACCAATTTAGCAAAGGAGAAGTCGGAGGACGAAAATCTTGTTCTTATAAAGAGTTCATGGCGTGTAAACCGCCAATCTACAATGGGGAGGTTGACCCGATAATATGCCAACGGTGGCTAAGTGATATGGAGGGAGTATTTGAAAGGACCCATTGCGATGAGGATGACTTCGTGGCTTATGGCACGGGTCAGTTAAGGGGTCAGGCGAAAGACTGGTGGGATAACAAGAAGAAAGATATCGGAAGTGAAGCGGCTAAGGCTATGACATGGGACGAGTTTAAGACGCCGTTTCTTAAACATCATAGTCCCAAGGCAATCATTAACAAAATCAAGGAAGAATTTATGCAGCTTCGACACAAGGGTGAATCTATCGATAAAATCACGGGAACGTTCATGGATAAAATGAAGTTTTGTGATGATCTCATAACGAATGAAGAGCAGAAAATATATTATTATTATAATATGCTGAGCGCCGAGTATAGGGAGTTTATGACTCCTTCGAAGTATGAGACTCTCACCGAAATTATAAACGTTGCTCGGGAACGGGAGATAGAGTTGAAGAAACAGATAGAAAGAGGCGAAAGAAGGGCACAGGTAGTCAACCCAAGCCCGACGAAAAAGGCACGTCCGAACGAATCCTCAAAGAAACAAGAAGGAAAAAGCGGGTCATCAAGCTGCAAGATATGCGGGAAAGGGCACAAGGGTGAGTGCCGGTTTAAGGACAAGCCGTGTCCTATTTGTGGGAAAACCGGGCACACGGCTGCGTTGTGCTCCGGGAAGGTGTCGGTGTGTTACAAATGTTATCAGCCGGGTCACAAGAAATCGGAGTGTCCGGAATTGATCGGGAAGAAAGATGACAAGGATACACGTACCGAGACACCAAGAGCAAAAGCAAGATCCTTCCAGTTAACGGCAGCCGAGGCAAAGGTGGAACCCGATGTGGTTTCAAGTATATTTGCTATAAACTCGATTCCCGCACATGTGTTATTTGATACGGGTGCGAATAAATCCTTTGTTTCACATGGATTTATTCGACATCCTTCTTTTGTACTAACAAAATTGCCTATGCCATTAGAGGTAGAAATAGGTGATAACAAAAGTTTCCTTGTATGTGATGTATGTCGAGACTGCAAAATAAACATTGATAATGAGGAATATTTAATAGATTTGATCCCTATGTCAATGGGATAATTCCAAGTAGTGGTCGGGATGGATTGGTTATCTCGACATCATGCAGAAGTGATATGTTTCCGCAAGGAGATAAAATTGACATCTCCAAGCGGAAAACAAGTTACCATCTATGGCGAAAAAGGGGGCAGTCCCGTTATGTGCTCAATACTAAAAGCTCATAAGCTTATGAGGCGCGGATGTAAAGCATTTATGATTTACGCAAACGAACCCGATAAAGAGACGCCGAAGATTGAAGACGTACCAGTGGTACGCGAATACGCTGATGTATTTCTGGAAGATTTACCGGGAATACCGCCAGAACGGGAGGTAGAGTTCGGAATTGAATTGATTCCGGCCGCGAAACCTGTGGCTAAGGCGCCGTATCGGTTAGCGCCATCAGAATTGCAAGAATTGATGTCCCAAATCCAAGAATTGCTCGACAAGGGATTTATTCGGCCAAGTGTGTCTCCATGGGGCGCACCCGTATTATTTGTGAGAAAGAAGGACGGGAGCATGCGTATGTGCATTGATTACCGGGAGTTGAATACTCACGGTAAAGAATCGATATCCGCTTCCAAGAATTGATGACCTATTTGACCAATTACAAGGTGCAAGTTGGTTCTCAAAAATCGACCTCGGATCGGGGTATCATCAGTTAAAAGTCAAAGAGGAGGATGTACCGAAAACGGCTTTCCGTACACGGTACGGACATTACGAGTTTCTCGTGATGTCCTTTGGGTTAACTAACGCACCCGCGGCTTTCATGGATCTCATGAACCGGGTTTGCAAACCCATGCTAGACAAGTCAGTGATAGTGTTTATTGATGACATCTTGATATACTCCAAGAATGAAGCAGAACACGCACGTCATTTGCGTGAAGTGTTGGAGACGCTCAGGAAAGAGAAATTGTATGCAAAATTCTCAAAATGTGCCTTCTGGTTACGAGAGGTGCAATTTCTTGGGCACATCATTAGTGCAAACGGGGTGTTAGTAGATCCGTCAAAGATAGAAGCTGTGTCAAGATGGACTCCACCGAAGAATCCTTCGGAGATCAGAAGCTTCTTGGGGCTTGCGGGTTATTATCGGAGATTCATACAAGATTTCTCCAAAATTGCTATGCCGTTGACCAAACTAACCCGTAAGGATGAAAAGTTTATTTGGGCCGAGGATCAAGAAAGGGCGTTCCAAACGCTCAAGGAAAAATTGACCCATGCACCGGTATTGTCATTACCGGATGGAACGGAGGATATGGTAGTTTACTCGGATGCATCGCATTCGGGACTTGGCTGCGTTTTGATGCAGCGGGGCAAGGTTATAGCCTATGCCTCGAGGCAGCTAAAGACTCATGAGAAGAGATATCCTACCCATGACCTCGAGTTGGCAGCAGTGGTGTTTGCCTTGAAGATATGGAGGCATTACTTGTATGGGGTGAAGTGCACTATCTTTACCGACCACAAAAGCTTAAAGTATTTCTTCAATCAGAAGGAATTAAATATGAGGCAGAGGCGGTGGTTAGAAACTGTCAAAGACTTTGATTGTGAAATACATTACCACCCCGGGAAGGCTAATGTAGTGGCAGACGCGTTGAGCCGAAAGACAGATTATACGCCTATTCGAGTACGATCGATGCAATTAACTGTGACATCGGGTTTGCTTGAACAAATCCGAAAATCTCAAATTGAAGCAATCAAGGAAGAAAATGTGAAGAAGGAAAGGATAGTTGGGCAGCTAAAAGACCTGGAGGATGATAACCAAGGATTGAAAACTCGATTTGGGAGAATTTGGGTTCCAAATACGTGTGGGGCCAAGGTGCGTCTACTTGACGAGGCCCATAAATCTCATTATTCAATTCATCCGGGGGCGACCAAAACGTATAATGACTTAAAACAAAACTATTGGTGGCCCGGAATGAAAAGAGATATTGTGAGATATGTGGAGAAGTGTCTGACTTGTTTACAAGTCAAAGCGGAGCACCAAAAGCCATATGGCAGGTTGCAACCGCTGGATATCCCAGTTTGGAAATGGGAACAAATCACGATGCATTTGTTAACCAAATTGCCCAAAACCAATCGCGGATTTGATGCTATATGGGTAGTTGTGGATAGATTGACAAAAAGTGCTCACTTCATTCCGATTCGTGAGACTTATACATCCGAGAAGATGTCGGAGGTGTACACCAATGAAATAATAGCACGTCATGGAGTGCCGATATCCATTGTATCAGACAGAGATACTCGGTTTACTTCGAAATTTTGGCGCGAATTCCAAGAACAAATGGGAACTAAATTGTTCATTAGCACTGCTTACCATCCACAAACGGATGGGCAAAGTGAGAGAACGATACAAACGTTGGAAGATATGTTGCGGGCTTGTATTATCGACTTCGGGGGTAGTTGGGATGTCTATCTACCCTTGGTCGAATTTTCATATAACAACAGCTATCACACGAGCATTAAAATGGCCCCTTACGAAATGTTATATGGAAGAAAGTGTCGAACCCCGGTATGTTGGGGAGAAGTGGGTCCACGAGGACTAGCTCCTATTGATATAATCCGGAATACGAATGAGAAGATCGACTTGGTCCGAGCTAACCTAAAGGCGGCTCAGGCTCGACAAAAAGCGTACGCAGATAAACGGAACAGACCAATTGAATTTCAAGTTGGCGATAAAGTAATGCTAAAAGTATCGCCATGGAAAGGAATTATACGGTTCAGAAAAAGAGGAAAGTTGAGTCCGAGGTTCATTGGGCCATTCAGAATCACTGAATGGGTTGGTAAGGTAGCATATCGCCTTGAACTACCCGAGGAGTTGAGTGAAATTCATAGCACATTCCATGTGTCACATCTCCGAAAATGCTTAGCAGACGAAACTGCTCGTATCCGCTATGATGACATCGACGTGGATAACAGCCTCAACTATGCAGTGAGGCCAATTGCAATTTTAGATCGAAAAGAAAAGAGTCTGAGGAATAAAGTAATTAACCAAGTGAAGGTTAAATGGGAGCAGAGGAAGGGTGCGGATACCACGTGGGAATCCGAGGAAGAGATGCAACGGCTCTACCCTAAACTATTTTGTACGTATTACGGTTTCGGGGACGAAACCCTTTATAAGGGGGGTGGACTTGTAACATCCCGAAAATACAAAACTTTATATTAGAATTATAAAGTGTAAAATAAACAAGAATAAGCTAACTAGGATAAATAACCCAGTTAGTTAGGAGTCTTGTAGTAACACATGAATGAGTTAAAAAGCTAAAGATATAAACAAAATAAGAGTGGAGGGGCCTAGGTTGTCAAGATTGAAACTTGTGTTACTAATAGTAGATAAAAAACAAAACCAGATACCCCATTAGAGGGCTCTGGTCGATCAAGAACAACAGGGGCGACACCCTCACTCTAAAAAAAACCCTAACTTCCACTAAAACTCTCAATTGAAGGCCTAAATCAAGCAAAAATCGAAATCTGAACATGGAATCGTGATTACCTCGTCAAGGGGATCATAAGGTATGTTGAATTAGGTCATTTTCATTCGATTCAAAGTTCATGCATGTGATCAAAATCGAATGTAGAGCTTGATTATGTGTTGTAAACATGAAATTGGAAGTAATATAAGGTTTAGGGACAAACCCTAGACGATTTCTTGTCAAATTCTTGCATGATAATTGTATAGATCAAAATCACCATAGTGGGTGATTAGTATGTTAGTAGAACTTGATGAACACTAGGATTAAAACTCTTGTTCTAGTGTAAACTGAAATTATGAGGAAAACTCTAAGTTGTTGATGTTAACATATAGACATGTAGTCAAATTGAAGTTAATTCGGGTGATAAACTCGAGTCATGAACTTGGTTTAGATCATGTAAAAATCTGACCCGCTAGGTGTTTGATAAAATGCCTAAAAGAGGGTTAAAATGTTAAAAGTTGGGCAAAACGCGGATTTGAATATGTTAAGAAATAATGCGTTAAAGCTTATGAAAGAGTTCTAATTTTTGTTATGAATTGAACTCTTTAGGCAAGGAATCCGGAACGTCAAGTGGACACGCCGGAAGTGATACCCGCGGAAAAGGTGTGCTTTAAAGGTACGTGAATTTAGTCCCGTTAAATTATGCTTAAATGTTTTGGTTTGATATGTAAATGATGTTGTAGCGTAAAGGATGCGTTTGATGTGTCGTTAAAGTGGCGAAGTACACTCGACCATTAAACGGGTCAAAATAAGGACTTGGAATTTAGTTTGGCATGTCAACAAAGTGATAGTTTTCACTAAATAGCCAAACGGGTCAAAAGATGCTTTTAAAAGAATCATGAGAGTAGAGACTTGAAAGTCTCATATTTCGTTAAGTGGTGGATTGTACCACGCTATTGAATTGGTTATATTAATTTAAGTCTAAGAACCCGGGAAATCGGGTCAAACAATAGAAGCTCTATGAAAGTGTCGTTTGAAACGGAATGCTTGAATTCCGAAGAAACAAGTATTTAGCCTAAGGGAACGCAAAGCCATGGAATGGCGCGAATACATCAAGTATGTGAGCCCGGGAAATTTGGGTAATTATGTCTAAAAGGTTTTAAGAATGGAAAAGAGGTGCTATGCACTCACACTAATGGGTTGGATAATTTGAAATGAGGAAATTGTGAACCGATTGTCGGTATCTCGGTTTCCGTAATGAGAAATTTACGTGGTCGGGTCCGTAATTTTATTACGGACTCGTAGGAAAAAGAATCGGTTAAAACGGACTAACGAGTAAAAAGTTATGATAGTTTAAAGTTAGAAAATTGTGAATTTTCGGAGCTGGGCAGTAATGCAGGATTTTAACCTGCACCTGCTGGAAAAAGGGTTCCCCCGAGCCACGTGGAGGGTTACATGGGAAACCCCGCGACACGCGGAAGCCGTCGCGAGTCGCGACGGATTCAAGGATTTCTGCCACGGCACGCGGGAGAACCAAAGCAGGAAATTTTATTTTCTTTTATTGATTGATGATTGGAACTTGTTTACACATATTATGACAATGCCAAAACTAATGTTTTAGTGGTTTTGACCTTAGGTGACTATGGTGGGCTTCCGGATGGCGGTCAAGCAATGTAGAAGAACCGAACACGTATTTTGAAGCTTCCGCGTTAACTTAACTTTGTTTTAGACAATGATTTTGATGTAAATGAATTGATAACCATGTCCTAAGGTTTTAAACTAGTCGATAGTAACTAGTAGAAGTTACTTTAAAACTTTTGTTTTGTACTTAACATGAACATGCTTGCTATTTCTAATCGAAAATATTTTGTAAATTGGGATTTTAGTATAAACTCATATAATATATTAAGAAATCTCATTATCATAAAAAGGGTGTTACAGATTCGAATCCGAAATTTTGAGTACACGTTTCGTGCTCTTGGTTTGGAGATTACCGTTGAAAATTTTCGGCGGTTCTACCAGTTGACGGTGAACACCGGGTTCTTTTCTTTTGGCCAACGGTATGGGAGCCCCAAGCTGATGACCCCTCCGAAGGGTATTACAAAATGGAAGACCAAGTTCTTCTACATTAAGGCTGTCGCGGTTGTTGTTAACATGACCTTGCGGAATGTTAATGAGACCATCCCTGCGGAGGATATTGCTCTTCCTAGTGCGGAGACAGTGGAGTGGTTCCCAAGGTTGAAGACTATTGAGCATAAAAAGCTGGACAACTCGCAGTTGTGGGTCCTGCTGATGATGTTGACCAGGCCTGATAGGAAGGCAAGGCCTGCTGTGCGGGAAAAGAATGGTGGTAAGTATTTCTCTTCTTTTGCGGTTTCCTTGTTTCCCTTTGTATGCTATTGATTTTGTAAGTGTACTATCAGAGGATGCTGCGTTGTGGAGGATATTTGATCCGAACTTCACTGGCAAGGTTGAGTTATTTCCGTGTGCGGAAGGTGAAGGTTTTAACTTGACCATTGTTGATAACTTTCGCGTTCCTACACGCGATGCGCTGAATATACCCCTGCCGCAAGGCAAAGGTAATCCATAATCTTCTTAATTGCCTTAAAAAGTTCACCTTGCTAATTTGCTTGTTTGATGATTTAAACGCAGGTACTCTTGGGGCCCTGGGAAAATTTGAGGTGAAGGGTGCCCCCAAGAAATATGCGGAGAAAAAACATGTGGAGAAAGCTGTGCGGGGTCGCGGCAAGAAACAGCCTGAGGCTACGGTTGTTCCTCCTTTGGTGCCGCTGGCGGCAGGTATCTCTCGCTCTCGTTTATGCAGATATACCGATTACGTGGTAGTGTCTGACACCCTTGAGGGTTTGGGTGTTCCAGGTGGTGGTGCGGCTGCAGGTGGGACCTCTGCGGGTTCCAAGCCTGCGGATGAGAAGAGGAAAAGGAAGATAGATGATAAGGCTGCTGGTGCCGGTGAGAAGAAGCGTCCGAGGATACAGATCAAATGGACAACTGCTGTTTCTCAGGCGAAGCCTGCGGTGATGTCTGGTAAGTGATTCATAACTTTTTACAAGTGTTTTGTTATTGTAACTTGTATTTGATAGTTATTGTTGCTTTGTCTGCAGAACCGCAAGGTGAAGACTTCTCCATGTTTGATGCTCCTCATTCCCCCCCGCATGATACTGCTGCGGATGCGGGGGTTAATAAAGAATCTACCAGAAACCCTTCTATTAAATTGGTGCCTGAGCCCTCTGCGCGGGCAGAGGATACTGGGAAGGGACCTGCGGCCCATATCTTTGATACGGTGGATTCTCATGATAATCTGATCTCCCCGCAGGATACCGATGATCTGAACCTGAAGTTTGCGGATGCTGAAAGAACAAATCTCCTGCTGCCGAGAAGGCTTCCGGTTCTGCTTCTGGTGGTGCGGGTTCTAAAGGGGCTCCTATTCAGCCTGACGAGTCTGAATTGGAGTTCTATTACCGCACCTATACTGAAGACCGGGCTGTGAATTATCATCGTCCCCCTTGGAATGTGTTGCAAGGGGATGATATTTCTGCTGATCCCTTCGCGTGTAGGGAGATTTTGGGTGGTTTGGGCACCCCATTTGAAGTTAATCGGGCCCGCTGTTTGCCACGTGAGCTCCGGATCAATCACCTCTCATCCATGCTTGTAAGGAGTTCCATAATGGTGAATGCCATTATGGAAGACTACAAGGTGCTGGGACGCAAGGAGGAGGAAACTGCTCGGTTGCGGGCTGAGGCTGAAGAGTTGGTTAAGGCTGCGCGTGAGGGTTCGGAGCAGCTTAAAAGAGATAAGGCTGCCTTTGAGCGCCATAAGCAGACTGAGGAGTGGGCCGCAACTGCTGAGCTTAAACGGGTTCGTACCCTTGCTAAACTGCTTTCTGATGAGCGCAAGAATTGGAAAGAAACACTTTCTAATGAGCGCAAGACTTGGAAAGAATCTTGGGCCAAACAGAATGAAACCCTGTTTCATGTTCGTTAGGAGCTGACAAACATCAAGGCAGCGAACGCAGCTCTGAGCAATGAGAAAGCTGCTCTGGTCAAGGAGAAACTTGCTCCTGAGGTGGCGGCCAAAGAGGCTGAGGCGGCAGTCAAAGAGGCTCAAGAGGTGGGGGTCCGCACCTCCAAGGCTCTTGAAGAGGCAAACGCTGACCGCACCACCTTAAACAAGACTGTGAAGGACCTCCAGGTATGAGTTTCTCCTGCTCTTGAATTTGTAAATTTATTTCATAAGTATGATCGGGTATCTTTATATACTTGTGTTTTCCTTGTTGAAAGGCTGAAGTGCGGAGCCAGGTGGCCATTACTGAGGAGGTCACTGCCTGTGCTGCTGAAGCTGAAGCGCGGGCTAGGGATGCTGCCGAGGCTAGGGATAGCCTTGCTTCTTCATTTGATCAGCTCTAGGCCGATCGTGAATGGATGCGTGATCATGACATTGGGCATGTAAGTATCCGGTACCCTTGCTTTTGTTTAGGTTTGCCTGTGATAACCTTATTGCTTGTGTTTTGCAGATTGTTAGGGCTATCCTCGACGCACCTGAGAACGCAGCTGGTGTAGAGCAGATTAGGTTGCGTGCGCGGCAGGCTGGTTTTAAAGCTGGTTACAACCGTTGCATCAGTCATATCAACGTTTTAGCCCAAGGAAAATATACCGATGAAAGGTCCGGGTTCCATGGCGTGGACACCGAAGCGCGTCTTGATGCCGCTCTTACGGCGTACAATGACATGTCCATTTCTGCCCTTGTGGAACTAGATAAATGCTTGGATGCGGAAAACTATGTGGACCGCTTGCGGTTGTTATATGCTGATGAAGAAGAGGAAGAGACCGCTGGTGATGGCAAGGGTGGTGTGGAGTCCAGCGGTACAAAGAAGGACTAGGTTGGCCTGCGTGCCCTTTTTTGTTTCCTTTATGTAAATGTTAGGAACCTTATGTAAATCTCTTGTGCACCGCGTAGGTGTAGAAATTTTTGGAATATAAAGAACTGTTTTGTTCAAGTTGTACAAGTGTTTTTATTACTTGCATGTTTGAACTTGTATGAATTGATGTTATTGTGTATAACACTAAGTCTGTATTTGCCTTTTGCATATCTAGGTGATATGCAAGTATGAAGAACTCTACCCGCTGTAAAGCGCGGTTAAGTATACTTTATACCTTTGTAGTATGAGTATTAGTCAATTCCTGTTTTTATCCCGTTAGGGTTTAGGAATTGTGTAGGCTTTGTGAAAACCGTATTTGCATATCCAGCCGGATAGACAGTTGATGTTTTGCCATTGCTGGCCTATTACAATACTTGCGTGTGGTCACCACTCTGTGTGGGTATCGCGAATGATGATTTTGCCAATCTGTTTTTGTAGATACCGCAGAGTGGAACACGCATTTGTAATAGAAGTAAATAAACAATATTGCATTGAATCGTTCATTTATTTATTTGCAAATGGACTGCGGCCCGATAGGTTACATGGTGAATGTAAAAAACATGGCTTACATGTAACAGTGCCGAAGCTGTTGTGCATTCCATGTGCGTGCGATAGTTTCGCCCTATAATGTTTGCAGTTTATACGCGCCTTTGCCCAGGACCTCTTGGATGAGGTAGGGTCCTTCCCACTTGGGGGCAAGTTTCCCTGGGCGTTCCGCGTTAGATGCTTCATTGTCACGAAGGACGTAGTCTCCCGGGTTGAAGGTACAAATGCGGACGCGTGCATTGTAGTACTTTTCAAGTTTGGTTTTGTACTTGGCCTCGTTGATGGCAGCGTTTTCACGCCTTTCTTCCAGGAGGTCCAAGTCAACCCTGCGTTCCTCATTGTTGTCTATCTTGTTGATAGCCAACATTCTAGGTGAGGGGAGGCCTACTTCCGCGGGGATCACCGCTTCAGTGCCATAGACCAGGCTGAAGGGTGTCTCACCGTTACTTGTCTTTGGGCTTGTCCTGTGGGCCCATAAGATACTTGGGAGTTCATCAACCTAGCCGTGTCTGGCTGTTCCCAACCGTGCTTTGATACCTTCGACTAAACTTTTATTGATACTCTCGACTTGACCATTCCCTTACGGATGCGCCACTGAGCAGAAAATGTGTTCAATGTTTAATTCCTTTAGCCATTTTTGAAAGTCATTAGCTGCGAAGTTGGTGCCGTTGTCGGTGACGATGCACATCGGTAAACCGAAACGGCAGATGATATGTTCCCAGATGAATTTCCTTGTTATCATAGCGGTGGTGGAGGCGAGCGGTTTTGCCTCTACCCATTTTGTAAAGTAATCAACAGCCACTATGATAAACTTCACTGCACCTGGTACGTCTGGAAATGGTCCCACCACATCGATTGCCCATTTTTGGAATGGCCATGCAGTGGTGACGGGGATCAGGTTGTTCTTGGGGCGCAAGGTCTTGGGAGCATGCCGCTGACAATTGAAACACTTGCGCAAGACTTTGACCGCATCTAGGTGCATGCCGGGCCAGTAGTACCCGGCGTTCATGATTTTGGCCACCACCATGCGTGGGCCTGCGTGTATGCCACATATTCCCTCGTGTATTTTTCATATAAGGTATGTGGCGTCTTGGGGGTCGACGCATCGTAAGAGTGGCCCCAGGTATGATTTACGGTATAAGATATCGTCTCCCATCTGATAATGACACGCTTTGTGTTGCAACTTACGTGCTTCTGCCTTGCTTTCCGGAGTAACACCTGATTGCAAGTATGCAATGATTGGTGTCATCCAGGATGTTGTACCGTACTGGATGACATTAACTTGGTGCAGGGGTACTGAGGGATTTTGCAGAATCTCGATGCGTACCTCCTTTGCCAGGTGTTGGAAGCTGGTGGATGCAAGTTTTGACAGGGCATCCGTGGGTTTGTTTTCACTCCTGTTGATATGTCGGATATTGAAGGAAGTGAACTTTGACTTCAATTGCAAGGCTTGTTCAAGGTAGAGGATCATGATATTCCCTTTTGCGGCATAGTCGTCGCGCATCTGCCCTGCAACCAGCAGTGAGTCGACGTGTGCTTCCAAATGTTGGACGCTGAGTTTGACTGCCAGACGCAGCCCTGCCATTAGAGGCTCGTACTCTGCCTCGTTATTTGTGCTTTTGAAATCGAGGCGGATTGCATAGGTAAGCTCTTGGCCATCTGGGCTGACGAGTCGTAGACCTGCACCTGCACCATCCTCGTTGGATGCACCATCTGTATATAGTGCCCAGGTTTCTGCGGAGGCTGGTGGTGATGCAGGGTTTTGCTCTCTTCGCATTCTTGAATGCGATCTGCCGGTATCTCGGCGACGAAATCAGCTAGAACTTGGCCTATGATTGCGGGGCGCGGCTTATAGTTCAGTGAAAGTGTGCCCAGCTCAATTGCCCATTTTGCTAATCTACCAGAAATGTCGGGTTTTGATAGGATCGGCCCGATCCTGTAGTTGGTTAACACCGTGATGACGTGGTTTGCAAAGTATCGTCGCAACCATCTTGACGCGTGCACTAGTGCCAATACCAACTTCTCCATGATGGAGTATCTCGTCTCTGGGTCGTTGAGCATTTTGCTGATGTAGTAGATGGGTGTTTGAACTCCTTCTCGCTCCACTATGAGTACCGCGCCTACCGCGTTGTCCGCGGCAGATAGGTACAAAATAAGTGGCTCATCCTTGCGTGGTGCGGTTAGAGTTGGGAGTTGAATCAAACACTCTTTCATCTCCCGGAAAGCTTTTTCGGCCTCTGCGGTCCATTGGAATTGTTCCTTTTTTAAGCAACTCCGCAGGGTCTTGATGAAAGGGTAAGACTTAGCTGCATGGTTGGCTAAGAATCTATTCAGTGCGGCTAGCCTGCCGGCTAGTCGTTGCATTTCTTTCATCGTAGAAGGCGATGGCATGCGCTCGATCGCCTGAACTTTTTCCGGGTTCACCTTGAATCCATCTTTGGTTACGATGAATCCAAGGAACTTGCCTTCTTCCATTCCAAATGAGCATTTCCCTGGGTTTAGCTTCATATTGACGCTTCGCAGAGTTTGGAATGTTCTTTCAACATCATTGAGCATGGTATCTTCCTCCATGCTCATGACGACCAGGTCGTCCATATAGATTTCGACACTTTTGCTGATTTGACCGCGAAAAGTGTCGTTCATCAACTTTTGATAGGTTGCACCCGCGTTGCGCAACCCAAACGGCATTTTCGTATAGCAGTAATTTCCGGTAGGCGTGCGGAATGTCGTTTTATCTTCGTCCTCGATTGCCATCTGTACCTGGTGGTAGCCTTTGTAACAATCGAGGAAACACTTCCATCGAAATGGTGCAAGGTTATCGACCTTCTCGTCGATCTCCGGAAATGCGTAACAATCCTTGGGGCAGGCTTTGTTGAGATCTTTATAATCGACGCACATGCGCCAGCCCCCGGACGGCTTTTCTACCATGACTGGGTTGGACAACCAAGTCTGGTATTTGACTTCCCGTAGGATGCCTGTGGAGAGCAGTTCTTAGACCTGCTCACGCATCGCCTCGTTTTTTGTAGATCCAAGGTGGCGTTGGCCTTAGATCACCGATTTGATACCTGGCAAGGTATTCAAGAAATGCTGCGCAATTTCGCGTGGCACCCCTGTCATGTCCACGGGTGCCCACGCAAAAATATCCTAGTTCCCGAAGAGGAGCTGCTTCAGGCGCGCTCTGATGGTGGGGGACAAGGCGTGGCCCAACGTGACCGTTTGTTCTGGGTGTCTTGCGTTAAGAACCCATTTTTCTGGTTGCGTGTTGGGGGTAGGCCTTGCTATCTTGGCCGGACGCAGCTCGTCCGACGACATCACTTCTCTGCGGGCGTATATTATCGCGACCCCCGTCTCGGTTGGGAAACCGATGGCAGAGTGGGGGACGGATGTGATCATGTTGAAGTCGCCCTGGGACTCCCTCCCGAGAAGCACGTCGTATTTGGAGGTGTGAGGTAAAACCATGAAGTTTACCTCCACCGTTCGTGTGTGCCTTCCGTTGGTAAGGCGCACAGAAAAAGTGATTTGGCCTAGGGGGAATACGGTTTCCCCCGCAAATCCGGCCAAAGGGTAGTCTACTGGCTGCAACCGATCCTTGTCTTCTTGATCGAACTGGTTGAAGCACTGCTCGTATATGATATCGGATGTACTGCCCAGGTCGATGAATAGTCGCTCGGTGCAGTAGTGAGCCAGGTAGCTTGTAATAACGAAGGCGCGCCTGTCGCGCGGTCCGCCTCGGACTTTTGGAAAGACCACTTGTTCGTCTTTCCAGTCATTGTCTGGTATTCTTACCGCCTTGCGCGGCTTTCCCCGTCCTCCATTGATCATGTGGGTTGAGGCCACGTACATGGTCCTCTTACCCGTGGAGGTGCCCTCATTGTGGGGGGTGATGCGCCTGGTTTGATTTTGCGCAACGGGCAACAGATGTTGCAGCTTCCCCTATTTTAGGGCTCGCTCAATCTCCAGTCGGAGACTGATGCAGTTGTTCGTTGTGTGGCCCGAGTCCTTGTGATACTCACAGTAGAGTGCGGGATCCTGGTTTTTCTTGGACTTCATTGGTTGGGCCGGTCGCAAGAACTGCGCGTCCGTAAGAAGGACTTCGCTTGGCGACTGGTTGATCTCAGTCTAGTTACGATCCCGAGATTCCCTCTTCGACACCCTGTTTTCACGCTGGGCGTTGATTGTTGCCCTTGCATCGGGCTAGTTGTTACGCGGGACATATGGTCTGGGATCGCTGCCGCGATTCCATGTGTCCCGGTTGCGCTTGTTGTTGCGCTTGTGCTCTTGGTGGGAGGGCTGGCCATCCGTTTGGGGTTGTGCCTTTGAGACGTGCGGTTTGAGGGACCGCTAAGTCTGGGCGTATGTCTTGACCGCAGCCATGACATCTTCCCATTTCTTAGGCAAGCCTTCCTTGCCGGAGATAGTCATAACCATTTGTTCGTCCTTAATGGCAACAATGAAATGGTTGCGTGCCATTTGGTGTGCAACGTCGCCTATCTCCAGGCATTCTTTATTGTAACGGACAACGAACGCCTCAAGCGATTCGTTGTCTCTGCGCCAGATGTTCATGACGTCCATAGAATCACGTTCATGACGTCGCTGCTGGCTGAAGTGTGCGAGGAACTTTTCTTGCAAGTCCTCGAATGAGGCCAGTGATCCCACTGGCAAAGAATCGAACCAAGCCCTGGCCAGACCTGTTAGGGTCTGGGGGAAAAAAATGACACCAAGTGGGTTCAACCCACCTGCCGTTGCACCCGGCGCCGACGAAGATATTCATGTGATCGTCTGGGTCGGTCGAACCATTGTATTTCCCAATGTTTAATGGGAATTTAGTGGTGGTGACATCGGCGTAGGCTATCTCTGGTGGCGCTTTGCAGATTTCGGCCGCAGATTTCGGCCTGTAGGGTTGGCTCTGGTGGCGCTTTGCAGCGCGGAGGTATGTAGTGCGGGGGTGAGTGGGAGGAACGTAATTGCGTCCTCCCGGTCTGCTGCTAGTGGCGTGGGATTCCCCGCGGTATGTACCGTCGTCCGGATCGGTACGGCCATGCCCTTCATGGTGGGACTGAGGTCCCAGCCGGCTCTGAATGCCAGGACCTCGGTGGGCTGTGGATTGCCGCCTGTTTTCGCCATGAGGGCCCAGGCGGCTTTGTATTGGGCCCCTGGTGCGGGACCCGTATGAGGAATCATCCTCATTAATTGTGCGGACCTGACAGTAAAAGGAGCCGCGGTCTTCATGCCTACTCCTGGAGGCTGGGTGTGTGGGGGCCCTGTCGTCGTATTGTAAAATACGAGCCGGAGGTGTATGCGGTGCCGGGGTAGGACCGACAGGTACTTACGCTTCTGCGCAAGCTCTGTTGTATGTTGCGGCAAGCAAAGCTTGTTGCTGGTCGTACCAGGTATGAAGGTTCATGCCTGGAGGTATCACATCAGCGTACTGTGAAAGATCGCGTCCGAACGTAAAGGAAACGCCCCCTTGCGTTGATGTGCCAACGTGGTCAGCATTTGGGGCTAGGGGAGTGGTCCCCGTAGGCCCTTGGTTTGCGGGGTTTAGGTTATCCCCGGCAGTGTTGTTCAGACGATCAGACATAATCTTTGGAGAGAAAGGGATGGTGGAAAAAAGTGCTAAGAGTAGCGGTGGGCGCCAATGATGAAACAATGGTTAACCGGGTAGGGTTAACACACTGATCTCGTCAAGTAGGGTTAATCCCTTCTTTCCGAGGATCGCTGGCTGGATCGTCTGCTGGTTGGTTTCCTGCACAAGGAAACAAGCCGTGACTCGTAACAAGGAGGATGGGGTGGGGGTGCTCCTTGTTACCACTATCCGGCGTGAGAATAAGTAATTTGCTTGGGAAGCAAAGTGTGATAGTAGTAGTAGTGAGAGAGTTGAGAAGTGATACCTCAAACCTAGTTTGGGATGGGTATTTATAGCCGAGGAGTGAAGGAGGGTAGTTGAGTAGCTAGCCTGACATCGCACAGTCTCCTACAGGTGTGTCAGACCTGTCGGCTACGGTGGTGATGCCACGTCCTGCTGTGGTGTCAGACTGTTGCATATATGTGGGCTGACAGGTGACTGTTCTCAGAGCCACTTGTACTGTGGTGTCAGACCCACTTGCATTGTAGGCAGGATGCTGTGCTGGGCCGCATCGCTGCTTGCGGTAACTGATGTTGTTCCCGCGTTCTTGTTCTAGCCAAGATGGATGCGGGATGCGGTGCCGTGCCGCATCACCGCTTGGTGGCTGTTACTGTTGTCCAGATCCCTTGTCGTGACGAAAATGTTCATAGGATGCGGTGCCAAGCCGCATCGCTATGCGTAACATCCGTTCCGTACTTAAGGTAAGTCTTCTCATCACTGGACAGATTGGTTTCAACCTCTGTGTTCGCGCGTGCCCGCACGGACACAGATAAGTTCTTGCTGGTGGGGGTTTTTGATAAGGGTAATGGTCACTCGCGGTCGTTTTCACGCGAGATCGGGGACCATACCCCTTCACCCATGGAAATCGAATTAAACCAACCCCAGTACCTGCTTTTGACCCAAATGACATCCCTAGAATCTCAGCACCCCCTCCACCAGTTTATGACCCATGGTTTGATGACCTCAGGGATTACCAGCCACTTAACCCAATAGAGGAACCCATGCAAAACCTAGTAGCACCCTATCCTGATTTGGACCCCCTAGACCCATATTTTGATAATGACCAATATGTCTGGGAAATTCTAGAGAACCCCTACCCTCAGGAAGAATCGATGCCCCAATACCATGAGCCCACACCAGCACCCGCACCACCCATGAATACCGAGAACATACAGGAACTCCGAACACTTGGTGAGGAGTTATTAGATAAGAGTGAATGGATAAGACAGATAAGTGAGAGGCTCGTCTGGAAGTATGACGAGCGTAATATGCAATTTTGGATGGATCCCCACTAAATAGTAATAATAATAATTATATAAATATATATATATATGTGTGTGTGTGAGTTGAAATATATATATATATATATATATCAACTAAATTAGATAATCCTATAGCTACGCATGCCTACTAGTATTGTATTTTAAATTTCAGTTGTGGTTTGTATTAGATGCATAACATATAAAATAGAGTAAAAGTCGTAATGTTCGACGATTTTGACCAATCTGTTTGTGTTGTGAGATTATTTACATTTAATATTGAATTGTGATATTAATACTTGGTAAATGTTTATAATCCAGATGGCCAACGATGCAAATCGGGAAAACCAGAATAATGAAAATCAGATAAATAACAGTGTTATTCGACACATTATAACCCAAGAAATTAGGAATGCTCTGCCAGCTATCATTCAAAATGTTATGGAAGCAGAAAATAATAATAACAGTAATAATGGAAGTAAGCGAACACATATTGAACCCAGTCACAGCGTGAACAATGGGCCATTACTTCAAATGCCAATTCCAAAAAGAAGAAGAACCATGTCTTATGGTTGCTCTTATAAAGAATTCTGGTCCTGCAAACCAATAGAATTCTCTAGCAATGAAGGGGCCATTGCAGCTCTACGCTGGTTAGAAAAGACTGAGGCAGTGTGATATTAATACTTGGTAAATGTTTATAATCCAGATGGCCAACGATGCAAATCGGGAAAACCAGAATAATGAAAATCAGATAAATAACAGTGTTATTCGACACATTATAACCCAAGAAATTAGGGATGCTCTGCCAGCTATCATTCAAAATGTTATGGAAGCAGAAAATAATAATAACAGTAATAATGGAAGTAAGCGAACACATATTGAACCCAGTCACAGCGTGAACAATGGGCCATTACTTCAAATGCCAATTCCAAAAAGAAGAAGAACCATGTCTTATGGTTGCTCTTATAAAGAATTCTGGTCCTGCAAACCAATAGAATTCTCTAGCAATGAAGGGGCCATTGCAGCTCTACGCTGGTTAGAAAAGACTGAGGCAGTCTTAAAAATAAGCAAGTGCGCAGAAGAAGATAAAATCATGTTTGCTTCCAATCTATTTAAGAATGCAGCCCTGGAATGGTGGAATACTATTCTCCAGACTAGGGGAAGCGACAGGGTCTATAATATGGAATGGATTAAGTTTAAGAATATGGTTGAAAGGAAGTTCTGTCCTCCTAATGAAAAGGAGCAGATAGCTAATAAATTCTTAAACCTTAGAATGACTGGAGTAGACAGCAAGGGTTACACTACTACATTCTTTGAATATGCTAGAATAGTGCCAACCCTAGCATCACCAGAACCAGTGTTAATCCCCCGTTACATTTGGAGATTAATCAGTGAAATTAGACATGTAGTCAAGGCAGCTAGACCCCAAACCATAGAAGAAGCTGTAGAACTAGCAAATACCTTGACTGATGAATTAGTACGTACCCAAGAAGAAAACCAAAGAAAGAACCTAACTCAAAAGCTTACCCAAGAATTTCGCTACGGTAATTCCAACCGTGGGAAAATATAGGTTCTACTTCGACTCCTTATTGCATGTACTGCAAAAGAAAGTATACTGGAAGATGCTCCACATACTGCAATTTCTGCAAAATATCTGGACATAAGGAAAAAGACTGCAAAAAGAAACCCAACAATAAGATATGCTACAATTGTGGAGAACAAGGTCATATTAAGCCGAATTGTCCGAAACTAGCTCCAGCCATGAACAACAAGACTACTAAGAATGCTAGAGCATTTGTTCTGACAGCCGAAGAAGCAAAGATGATTCCGAACGTGATTGCCGGTACGTTTTTAGTTAATGATGTTTTTGCTAAAGTATTATTTGACTCTGGTGCGAACCAAAGTTTTATTAACACTTCATTTTGCAAAATTCTCAACCAACCATTAACTAAACTCCCACAAGAATGTTTGGTAGAAACAACAAATGGAGAATCCATTAAGATCACTGAAATCTTGCAGGGAGCAAGAATAGAAATTTTAAATCAAAAGTTTCTTGCAAATCTTTACCCAATGAATCTGGCTGGATTTGATATCGTATTAGGAATGGATTGGTTAATAGCCAATAAAGCCAGCATCCTATGTGATCAAAAGATAATCCAAATAAGTTCACCAAAGGGTGAAAATATCACGATTAAAGGAAATAAGCCATCTCGATCCATGAAATTCATCTCTGTGATGAAAACAACAAGTTGTGCAAGAAAAGGATCACTAGTATATATGATTTCCATAATCATTAACGCTAAAGGAAAGGAATTAAAAGATATTCCTGTAGTATCTCAATTTTCAGATGTATTCCCAGAAGAACTACCAGGATTACCGCCAGACAGGGAAGTCGAATTCAGAATTCATCTACTACCAGGAACAGCACCAATTGCCAAGGCACCTTACCATTTGGCACCTGCAGAAATGCAAGAGTTAAAGCAACAGCTAGATGAACTGTTGGAAAAAGGATTCATACAGCCAAGCTCATCGCCATGGGGAGCACCGATCTTATTTGTCAAAAAGAAGGATGGATCAATGCGTATGTGCATCTATTACCGAGAATTAAATAAGGTCACGACTAAAAATCGGTACCCATTACCGAGAATTGATGATTTGTTTGATCAATTGCAAGGAGCTCGATTCTTTTCTAAAATCGACTTACGCTCAGGATATCATCAATTAAATGTACAGGAAGAGGACATTCCTAAGACCGCCTTCCGAACAAGTTATGGCCATTATGAATTTACTGTCATGCCATTTGGTTTAACCAATGCCCCAGCCGCATTTATGGATAAGATGAATCGAATATGTAACCATATTTGGATAAATTCATAATTGCCTTTATAGATGATATTCTCATTTACTCTAAAAGTAAAGAGGAATATGCAGCACATTTGCATGCACTCCTAAATTTGCTGAGAAAAGAAAAGCTTTACGCTAAATTTTCAAAATGCGAATTCTGGTTAGAAGAAGTGCAATTTCTTGGACATTTAGTTAATCATGAAGGAATTCATGTAGATCCCACAAAGATTGAGGCGATTACTAAATGGAAAGTCCCTGAATCACCAACAGAGGTTAGAAGTTTTCTAGGATTGGCCGGTTATTATAGACGGTTTATCCGAGATTTTTCTAGAATAGTCATTCCCTTAACTAAGTTAACCTGTAAGTCCGTTAAGTTTGAATGGGGACCAAAACAAGAAAAAGCCTTTAGAATTCTTAAGCAACGATTAACCAACGCACCCATACTAGCGTTACCAGAAGGAACG
Source organism: Helianthus tuberosus (assembly GCA_030545235.1). Lineage (NCBI taxonomy): Eukaryota > Viridiplantae > Streptophyta > Magnoliopsida > Asterales > Asteraceae > Helianthus > Helianthus tuberosus. The sequence continues at coordinate 9,858,572 of CM060377.1, forward strand.
GAAGACTTTGAAGTCTATTGTGACGCTTCTAAATTAGGTTATGGATGTGTGTTGATGCAATGTCAAAAGGTGATAGCCTATGCTTCTAGACAACCTAAGAATCATGAAGAAAATTATACAACCCATGATTTAGAGTTAGGAGCCATAATTTTTGCCCTTAAGATTTGGAGACACTATTTATATGGAAATAAATTTGTTGTCTTCACCGATCATAAGAGTTTAAGGTACATTTTTGGACAAAAAGAACTGAATATGAGACAGAGACGCTGGATGGAATTTCTTAGTGATTATGATTGTAATATCCAGTATCATGCAGGAAAGGCTAATATAGTAGCTGATGCTTTAAGTCGAAAGTATCATGAAAAGCCAAGAAAAGTGCGTTCTCTTAAATTAAATCTGCAAAGATATTTAAATGAGCAAATTAGAGCCGTACAAGAATCAGTAATCAAGGATGATACTGAAAAATTAAAGGGTATGATTAAGGAATTAGAACAAGGAACAGATGGAATTTGGAGATTCCATAAGAAAAGAATATGGACACCTAAACTAGGAAACCTACGCCACCGAATATTAGAAGAAGCTCATAAGTCTAAATACACGATACATCCTGGAAGTGATAAAATGTATTAAGACTTAAGAAAGAATTTCTGGTGGATAGAAATGAAAAAGGATATAGCAGTTTATGTTGCCAAGTGTCCAACCTGTTCACAGGTCAAAGCTGAACAACAAAAACCCTCAGGTTTGCTGCAACAATTGGAAATGACTGTATGGAAATGGGAATTGATAACAATGGACTTTGTTACCAAATTACCCAAGACACGAAAAGGTAATGATACAATCTGGGTGATTGTAGATAGGTTAACCAAGTCTGCTCATTTCCTACAAATGAAGGAAACATTCGGTATGGAACAGTTAGCCAAATTATATGTAAATGAAATAGTTTCATTACATTGAATTCCTTTATCAATTATTTCTGATAGAGATAGACGCTTTACCTCTCATTTTTGGGCAAGTTTCCAAAAATAAATGGGAACCAAGCTAAATCTAAGCACCGCTTATCATCCACAAACGGATGGACAAAGTGAAAGGACAATTTAAACAATGGAAGATATGCTTAGAGCTTGTGTAATTGATTTCGGAGGAAATTGGGATGATCACTTACCATTAATAGAATTTTCTTACAATAACAGCTATCATACCAGTATCAATGTTGCATCATTCGAAGAACTTTATGGACGAAAGTGCCGAACTCCAGTCTGTTGGGCAGAGATTGGAGAAAAGCAACTATCTGGACCCGAGATAGTGCAAGAAACATCAGACAAAATTATTCAAGTTAAGGAAAGGCTGAAAGCAGCACGCGATCGACAAAAGAGTTATGCTGATAACAGGCGAAAGCCATTGGAATTTCAAGTAGAAGATAAAGTTTTATTAAAAATTTTCCCTTGGAAAGGAGTGGTAAGATTCATCAAAAGAGGAAAACTAAACCCCGGGTATGTTGGACCTTTTGAAATTATTAGAAGAATATGACATGTAACCTATCAGCTACAACTGCCAGATGAAATGGCAGGAATACATGATGTCTTTCATGTATGCAATCTCAAAACGTGCTTAGCCGATGAATCATTAGTAGTGCCTCTTAAGGATATAGAGGTAAATGAAAAACTAAAGTCTGTAGAAAAGCCTCAACAAATTGAAGACAGGAAAGTCAAGAATCTCAAACACAAGAGATTAGTTCTAGTCAAAGTGAAATGGGATTCCAAGAGAGGACCAGAATACACGTGGGAACTTGAATCAGAGATGAAGAGGAAATATCCGCACCTGTTCCAGTAGAACTCGAGGACGAGTTCTAAAACAAGGTGGGGAGGATATAACAACCCTCCTAAAAATTTTCCGACACTCATAAAATATTTCTAATTTCCCCATACATCCTAAAGTATACCCCGTATACGAGATTTGACCCTAAATACCTTTATATATTTAAAAATAAAATATATAAAAAATTCAGAAGTTCCTGGCGGGCCGCGAAGACCTTGTCTTCGTCTTACGCGGGCCGCGACAGCTCAAGATCAGAGCGCACCCGGTGCCGCCACGTGTCACAAACATGTTGGGTCTAGTATACTGAGTCGACCAAGCTAGGCCCTACATAGTCTACGTCGCGGGCCGCGAAGGCTAAGCCTTCGGCTTACGCGGGGCGCGACAAACTCAAATTTCAGCCCTATAAATACCTTCAATCGATCTCAGTCCCAACTTGCTCTAATTTCGTGAATCTCTCTAAAATTCTGTAGTGTAGGCACTATAATCGGGTAGTATACCCCTCTAATTAACGAAGTTCTGCCTCGATGTAAGTATTATAACCCCCGGTTATGTATTAGATACGCTGCCCGATCGATCTAGTACTCCGTAACGGCTGTCGAGGTTCTGCCCGACGTAGTCGTTGGAGTTCTGTCTCGGGGAGAGGTTAACTAATGTAAATATTGGGTTATTATACTAACGCGTGAGCATTGTTTAATTTATTAGATTATAACCAGGAAACCACAGGAAAAGTCTAAACTAGCAATGTGAGTAATCTCCTTTTTGTGAACCTTTTTACAAACTATTTTTACAAAACCTTAAATAATTTTATATATGATTAGCAGTGATTGAGTCTTGTAATTCTTCAAACTGCCGGTATATTGGGGTTTTGTATACAAAATATGGAATACGTTACCATTGGACAAGGAGATAGCCAATGGGTAATATGACCCACCAGTCAGGATTGACAATACTGAATGAGTAATTGTGTAGATATAAACATTGTAATCGCTCTCAATACTGTGAAATGATAAAAATCTGTTTTGATTAAATTGGGATTCACTTATCAGTATTTTCCACTGACAAATGTTTTTAAAACGCGTTTCAGGTAACAAAATGTGAAAGCCAAATAGAAGCCAGCTGGAGAGCACTGAAGGATTGGAAAAATGTGGCTATAAAAATTACTTAAATAAATAAAGATATTTTATTTAATAAATTAGGGTTTATCCCTATAAACATGTTTGTAATGAAAATTTGGGTTTTTCCCAATAAGATTATTGTTATGAAAATGTAGTGTTTTACTCTGATAAATATTTCCTAACTATGGTACTGATGTAAATTCCGCTGCCAAGTAATGATAAACACCGATACCACCATCTCTGAGTAGGCCACGGCAGCCCGCCTCCCGAGGCAGAGGTCGGGGGTTGCGACACATAAACCCTAAACTATAACTCCTATATATGCTAACAAACCTTGAAGCCCAAGAAACATACTAAACTAGAATTGGGACACCAAATAATAATAAAATAAAACTAACATAAATCTTAAATTTTTCAAATAAAATAAACTTAACCATTTAGCATTTTCCAACTTTTGAGTATGACGATTAGTCCCAACCCTTGGTACTTATACGAGTATACTAATTATTAGATTTTTTTTTTTTTTGATAAAACAAAAAGGCATTTGTAGATCAATGATACTTTTAGGTTTAAAAATACATCCATCCAGAATATATAGGCTAAATGATTATTAAATATTAGCATTTGATTTTGGCTATTTGTAAAAGAAAAGATTATTTCATGCTTGTTCTAGAACTATCAAAACAGGCATATGTAGATGAATGATACTTTTAGGTTGAAAAATACATCCATCCAGAATATATAGGCTAATTAATTATCAGAAGCAGAAAAGATTATTTCATGCTTGTTCTAGAACTACCAAAACAGGTCATGCCTGCATGCCAAATTTACCAATAACATTGGTTCATGATTATTCTATGCATGATCACATCTAGTTTTGGATACTGGTAGTATGTTGCATTAATTGACTGTTTCAAATCTGTTTTAGCTCTCAATCATAACTTGTAGACTAAGACTTTTTCATTTGATTTTGACACCCACTATGAGTCAATGCTCATGACTTTGACCCAGTAAGTTGTATTTGATCCTCTGAACTCAAACCCTCTTCACACCCTGTACATATAGCAAGCGTTAATTGCATACCGACACAAGTAAACCCTATCTGCACTTGCGTAGATACATATATATTATATACATACATGATTGACAGTTTTTATGTAATAATTAGTTATATATACCTTAAGAACAGAAACATTTATGGATACTCAGAAGATGATGAGTACAAAACAAGTTGATCATGAAGAAGAAGATAAACCTGCACTTCCAGGTTTTCGTTTTCACCCCACGGATGAAGAGCTTGTCGGGTTCTATCTTCGTCGCAAGGTGGACAAGAAACCGCTCAATATCGACCTCATCAAACAGATTGACATCTACAAATATGATCCGTGGGATCTTCCAAGTATATGATTTCTTCTTAATATTTATATTGATATCTATATTTGTCAATTTACATGTACATATTTTAGGTATTGTGATGGATCTGAACTAAAGATAAAAAACAGCTAGAGTGATAATATGTAATATGTATTAGATGGTAATTAGGGTTTGGAGGTATTTTATTTATTTATTTATTTTTTTTGGATTTATAGTTGATTTCGAGTTCGAGTAAGTTTTTTTCTAGGCATTTTTGAAAGTTCACTTGCGTCTGATAAGTGAACTCAAAGGAATCTAACTATGTTTTTGGAGTTCGCTAATCTGACAAGCTAGCTTGGATAAGGAAAAAACCAACAAACTCGAGCCAACGCTTTGTGACTCTCGAGGATATAAAGGATGCACTACGCTCCTTTGACCAGCGAACTCAAGCCAAGTTTGTTTGCCACACCAACGAGCTTGAGGAGTTCAGTTGCCACCTCAACGAACATGCATCGGTAGCAAAATGCCCAAGATGTACAAGAACTTTCAAAAAATGTCTAGAAACACTTACCTAAACTCCAAAACAACCTATAAATCCAAAAAAAATCATTTAGAAGTCCATTTGATGATGGACATATGTGAAAATATAATATATGTAGTTTTCTTTCAGTTTTGTTGGTTTGCTCATGAGTCTATATATTTCAACTTGATACATAGGTTGAACTTTAAGTATTAAATAGGTCACTTTTATCATCCAAAAAACTTATAATCAATGGGTGGCTTATATATATGCATGTGATTTGCAGAGACAAGTGACGTTGGGGACAAGGAGTGGTATTTCTTTTGTAGAAGAGGAAGGAAGTATAGGAACAGCATAAGACCCAACAGGGTGACTGGTTCCGGTTTCTGGAAAGCTACAGGCATCGATCGACCCATCTATTCGGGTGCTGGTCCTGCTGGATCAGTGTGCATTGGTCTCAAGAAATCTCTTGTTTATTACCGTGGTAGTGCTGGTAAAGGCACCAAAACCGAATGGATGATGCACGAGTTTCGTCTGCCTCCATCGTCTCACACTAACATTGATGCCAAAAGCATCAATCGCATGGATGATAAATCTATCTCTCAAGAAGCTGTAAGTAAGAACAAAACTTGCATATGTTATTTATACTCATATGGGGTGTTTGAATTTGTTTATTAAGACTTCTTATCTACTTACTGCGTCAACATTGATGCGCGATTTGCACCTGCTTATACGCAGTTTTAATAAGCAATCCAACCCCTTAATCGAAAATTAGAATTAAAACGAAAAGAAAGGCTTCAGCGCGATAAACAATTTCCAAATCCGATGTTTGCACCTTCTCCTTTACAAGGTTTTGATAAGTTTATGCAAACTAGTTTAGTGGATAGACAAACAAACCTAATTATACTGAGATATGATTTTCAAAACTGAATATTATTAGAGTAATGCTAGACAAAACTTAGAATAAGATGGAGGATAAGATGAGAACTGTTTTTAAGAAATTGTGTTCATTTTAGGGGAAAATTAGGTGAATGACTATTCTACTAACAAACAAACATTATAACTAGTAAGATCCCGACTCATACGGTAGGGTCTATGGATGGGAGGATGGGGAAAACCTTTCATCTATCCCGAAAAATAGAGAGTTTGCTCCCTTTTAAAACCCTCCGCTCGAAAAACCTTATGGATGGCCTTTAATTGTTTACTGATTATATTAAAAGAATAGTCATTGACGTAATTTACTTTAAAAATGTATCATCGTTTCAAAATTTAAACCTAATAAATAAGTAACTGGTTGTGTCACGTGTCACAATTATATGAAACCAAGATTTTTTTTCACTTCTCTTATTTCACTCATTTGTTTTAAAAAAAGTTAATAATAACATATTTATACGTAATTCTAATCATATTTTATCATAAAATATCAATTTGCAATTTCTAGATCTTCATTATTAACTATTTAATATTTTGTTTATTCAACCAATGTGATACATTAGTTTCTAACCGAGAAAATCACAATAACAAACATTGACCAAAGCCAAAATAAACATAGGAAACGGCTAGCGTGTAGGGGTTTCAAGAAAAACAAGATAAGGCAGAAAGTGACACATGCTTGAAAGGGCTGGGTTGTAAGGGTTTCCACTAATAGAGGAACCCATTGGTGGACCAAGGATATCATGACACGGGCCAATTTTAAGAGAAAACCGCTACGTAGACATTTTCTATAGGGTAAACGTTTAATCCCTAGCCGTTTCCTTCGACTTAGATGGCTCAGACATGTTCTTTTTTAAATTACTTTATGGACTTCATTTTTAGACGTCATTTTAATTCTATAGTGGAATTTGTAAAAGAAGGTTAACGGTTAGCCCTTTTCGTTGACTCTAGCTGTTTCAGCTAAGTCTAGCCGTTTCAAAGATAACGACTAAGGCTCAGATGATTACTAAAAGAAAACGTCTACTTAGCCGTTTCCTTTTAAAAATACCACGTATCATGATATCCTTGGTCCGTGAGTGGATTTCTGTATCATTAGAGATCCCGATAGCCTAACCCTTTCAAGCATGTATCACTTTCTGCCTACACTAATCATTTTCTTTGTTTATTTTGGATTTGTGATTTGGTTACTACTTACTTTGATGATTTTTCTTTCTAACATTGTCTTTTAATATATACGAATTCAACTAGTATTATACTCCATGTATTATTTTTACATAGATTTAGCTGCATTTGTGCCTATTATGCGCAAAAGTCTTTTGTCTTGATGTCAATTAGACCAACAACAACAAAAAAAAGTAATATGTGACATTAGTTGAACAATATTTGCCATTAGATGTTCCATTGGCGCAAAACTTTGCATCATTGATGTTAATCATGATACACATAATATATTTTGATTAGATGTAACAGTTTATGATGGTCAAATTTATAAAATAATAAAAATAATAATATGATTAATATCATCTAGATAATTTGTTTACTAATCAACCTGATGTTTCAAAATGAGAACCATAACATGACTTTAATTACATTAATAATGTAAATGAAACACAAAAAAAGATTAACTAGGAAATTTTAAAAAAAAATGAAGTTAGGTTCAACTAAATTATATATGTTACAAAAATTCTCCTTTTTATTTTTAAATGACTTTCACTTTGGAACAAAGTTTATAACATAAAACTTGTTTGAAATGCTTTCTTTCGATTTCGTGAAATCAAAATGACCAATGTCATATACATAGATGGATACAAAAGGAAAATTTTAACTTTGGCATAATACTAATTATTAGATCGGGACTTACAAATCACAAATAGAATTATTGTTGAGTGTTCAAACTTTTTTTTTTTGTTGAATAGTCGCCATCTGAGGCCGACTGGTGAGCTGCCCCTTGCTACTACACAAGTAGGCATTTACGACCAAAATTCGCAATTGGTTGTATTAAAAATGTTTGCAATTTTGCAATTGTATTACAACTGAAGCCACAATGGTTTGATAAAATAGCGAATTTAGTCATTTGAACTCGCAAAATTGGTGAGTGTTGCACTTCAGTTGCAAAATAGTAATAAATATGATATACGTTGCAAAAAACGTCGGAAAAAAATATAGAAAAATATGAACGTCTATGTTAGATAAAACTATCTAGTGCGGCCATGGACTAGCTAGTTCGATAAAACTAATCGACTAAACCACCTATACCGTCTGTGTTATTGTCTTTTCTATACGTTTTATACTTTTGCGTTAGCATTATTAGGCGTGTGCACGATCATATAAATCCACATGTGGTCTATTTACTAATAGGTTGTTGTTTTCATTGCATTATGCAGGAAGTTTGGACTTTATGCAGAATCCTCAAGAAAAACGTATGTCACAAGAAAACCTTACCGGATTTGAAAAAAATATCTGCTAATAGAAATTTGTTGGTTGATACGAGCCCGAAAATATGCAGTCGAGACTTCACTCATGATATGCAGCATTACGTTAGATTCCAAACTTCTACGATCCAACTAAACCATGTGAAGTATCCATTTTATGACCATCACGAGCAGCAACAGCATCACAACCACCTTACAAATGAGACGCACCACTTGACCGCTATGGGTCCGTTGATCTCAAGTTCAGGCGCATCAGATCAAGCTCCATCTGCATCCAGCTCTTGCTTTTCGGACCAAGATATGAATGATATCACTAAACAAGGAGATTGGGATGACCTGAGGTCAGTTTTGGAGTTTGCATCTGCTGATCGTCCGGTTTTCTTTATGTAATGCAGGCTTGCATGTATTAATATATATAACTCCCATATAGAAAACCCTAGAAAACATATATATCTTAATTGATGTAATATATAATCATGTGTGGCCAACCATGATGACATTTGTCGATTTTCAGTTCTATACAAATAAAGACACCCAAACTAGAATGAATACACATAGGAAAATTATGAGAAAACATAATATAATGAGAAAACCATGATTTCTTTTTTATTTATTTATTTTTAAATGTTCTAAGAGTATTTCAGTAAACTTTCATTTCCTTTTGATTTTGAGAGTTATGTCCATTTAATTAAACTTTCCCTTGCTTATCTCCAATGTTTATATGCTTTTTAAATTTTAAAGATGATCAACCTACCAATTTTCGAGTTTTTTTGCAGAAATAGGGGGTTTCAACCCCCAAAGAGTGCTTTTAGGTGTGATTCAAATTTATGATTGAGTTTAGGTAGTTTGCCATTCTAATCAGCGAAGTTCTTTACATTTTCTGCAGAAACCTGCTACCATCTTACAACTTTCTGACAAACACTTAACCTCGCCTATTGAATCAGCGATCTTAAAAGAACCTCGCTGATTTTATGAACAAAGCTTGAAACCTCACTGATTTGATGAACAATTTACTCAAGGTTCGCTTATTTGATGAACAATCTTGAAGAACCTCGCTGAAGTGAAGCCCAAAGTTGAAGAACTTCGCTGAAGTGAAGTGCAATCTTGAAGAAACCCGCTGAATTGAAGGGCAATCTTGAAGAACTTCGCTGAAGTGAAGTGCAACCTTGAAGAAACCCGCTGAATTGAAGGGCAATCTTGAAGAACCTCGCCGAATTGAAGGGCAAAGTTATCAAGCTTCGCTTTTTTTTGTTAGCAATCTTCAATATCTTCGCTGTTTTTAACAGCAAGTTTAAAAGGTTCGATTTTTAGAAGTGGGTCCTTGTGTTTTGCTATAAGAAATAGAGAATGGTATGTTCGAATTAATAAAGTAGACTAAATTGAAACACCAATTTTAAGTATTGAAACACCTTCTCTTCGAATGAAGACAATCAAATATGATGTTTAAATTACCCAGCAACAAATATTAATAAAACTAGACTAAATTGTAAGCATATAACTAATTTTTAAAGAACGGACATAAACAAGAAAACCCCGTTCGTTAATACAAATAATACTGTAATATTTTAGAATTACTTAAATGTTTGTGAAATACCCAGCTAAAGTCTGGGTCCTCACCACTATAAATACCCATGGGATTAGGGTGTCAACCCACATCAAGATTGAAGTACCAAAAACAACGTTCTTTTTTCAGCTCATCCTAATAACCACAACAACTTTTCTTTTCTCACTTCATCCGATCAATTTTCCGCCAAATTTCCTTTTTTTAGTTAATGGATTCTTTTTGGCCATACCTCGTTAGACTTTACTGGGGACATATCAAGGGACATCTCAGACAACAAAAATTTTCAATGAAGATGGCGTTGAAATGTTGCACTACTTAGCCGGAGTGTTTGAAGGTAACTTCATTGCCGAGATCTACGTTCAATGGGAGGCAGTTAATCCCCTCCGTCATTTGAGTTTTACAAACCTTCTCCATGACATAACACAACGTAATGTTGTTGACCACCAGTTATCCGATGATGATGGTGAAGGAGATGGGCAAACAACTCAAGAACACCACCTCATGCCGTCTGTTGAGAACCTAGTCGGTCCCGCTTCTCAATTTGTCATTGGTGACGACAAAAACGACGGCTTTGATGAGTCAAAAGTTTACAGCACAGAAGACAGTTCAGAAAGTGAGGAGCCCCCCCCCCCCCATCAGATGAAGCCTCTTCTGACGATGAGGCCGCAGTCAACGTTCAAACTGCGTTGACCTTGTCTCATCCAACGCATTCTAGGCCTATCGTTGCAGGTCCACATGACGACCCCCAAGAGGATGAGGAGCTTAGGGATTACATGTGTCCGGATTATGAAGATAACCCAATGGACATATGGAATCCAAAATCAAAACAAATTCGTCTGGGGATGTTTTTCAAGTCCAAACAGGATGTGGACCTTACTGTTCGAGAGTGGAACATTATCCGAGGAAGGGAAATATTCGTGGTGGATAGCAAACCAACTTTATACAAAGTTAAATGCTACACGAGAAACAAAAATTATAAAAACCCTTTCCCTGGTGCTCCTGTTTGCGAATGGCGTGCAACCGCATCAAAACAAAAACTCCAACACCTGTGACAGATTACCAACTGGGCACCTGCCCACAGTTGTTATTCAACTGTGGTGCGCAACAACAATAGATGCCTTAGATCTAAGGATATCGGTGCAAACATCCTTCCACAAATTCGTACAGACATCGCTTTAAAGGTAAAACACATAAGGACGTTGATAATTCATACAGACATCGCTTTAAAGGTAAAACACATAAGGACGTTGATAAAGCAAACCATGTCCGTCGATGTTACGTATACAAAGGCGTGGCGGGGTAGAAGAAAGGCAATTGAGAGGATATATGGAACTTGGGACAGCAACTTTGCGGAGCTCCCGAAGTACGTGTTACGGCTTCAGTCTCGAAACCCTGGTACGGTGGTTAACTGGTTTCATCACCCACATTCGGCTCCAGGACATCCAACATTCAAATATGTTTTTTGGGCCTTCGGTCCCTCTATTAGTGCATTCCGTCTATGCCAGCCTGTAATCTCCGTGGATGGCACACACTTGAAAGGTCCGTACCGCGGCAAGTTGTTGGTTGCGGTAACCAAAAACGCCAACAACTACATAATTCCATTGGCGTACGCTTTGGTTGACGAAGAGACTGTCCATAGTTGGTGTTGGTTTTTCCAAAATTTGAAGGAACACGTCACCACAAACTGTACTAGTAAAATATGTGTTCTATCAGACCGTCATGCTGGAATAATTAATGCCATGGAGAACCTCGAAGATTGGAAGGAACCGAAGGCGTACCATTGTTATTGTCTTCGACATGTAAGAAGCAATTTCAGTGGAAAGTATAAGAGTAAAAGCCTCAGAAAGCTGTGTTGGATGATTGGGAGCACAAGTCAACCATCGAAGTATCGTTGGGCTGTGAGGGAAATACGGATGCTAGATCAGGCAGCTTGGGACTATCTGAACAACATCGAAAAAAGTAAGTGGACTATTGTTCATGACCATAGAAACAGGCGTTGGGGAAACCTAACGACGAACATATCCGAATCTATGAATAATGTCTTACGCGAAGCAAGACTGCTTCCTATAAAAGCGTTAATTCATTATACGTTTACCAAAGATGTATCTGAGTATGCCAGGCACTCGCACATGGCCCAAACCTGCAACACCCCTCTACCCCCTCGCATTTGGTCCAGGTTTAACAAACTGTATTCGGTGGCAATGCAACATGAAGTGTTCGTGTATGATGTCACAGATGCTCGCTACTCAGTTGTTTCAAGGGACGAAGCGAACGATCATGGTGGTAATGAGTACACCGTTGAATACATTCGTAGGTGGTGCTCATGTGGGAAATGGCAAATGCTCAGATTTCCTTGTTCTCACGCCATTGTTGTTTGCTCATGGAGGGATGAGGAACCACACGAGGTTAAGAATTCAAAATTCCACACTACTACCTATCGGGAACAGTACAGCGGGCATTTTTACACGCTAGGCCCTAAGGAAGAGTGGGAAGAACCGCAGTGGAGAATTCAAGGGGACCCTTCAAGGGTTACAACACACCGTGGTAGGGTTCGTGCAAGAAGAATTGAAAATGAGATGGATGTCAACTACCACGACGAACCCCAGGTCCGTCGATGCAGCAGATGTAGAGAAACAGGCCACAACAGGAAGACCTGTGGCCGACATTAATTTATTAGGTTTTTGTGGTTCGTTTGTGGTTTTTAGTGTTATTTGTTCTTGTGATGTCACTTCTAGGCCTATCATTCCAGGGACGTTGATACAGCAAATGTGTATCCTCCTATGTTTTGTGTTTGGTATTTCTGTTTGAATTATGAGTTGGTGTAATTTAACAATTAAGACATTTGTTCCAAAATTCACTAATAAACATTAAACACAACAAGACAAATATTATTGAATTGAAAATACATAAGACAACAGCTAAGGTAGAATATAGAATCAAAAGGATGAATCAGAATCGCTATCGTAATTCTGATACTGCTCCCATGGATCATCACTAACCACTACGTCATCTGATAACGCGTTTGAGTCTCGATCGCTGTCGGTGTGCTCAGTATGCCTACAGTAGTAGTGCTCTCCATACCTGCATATGGGTCGGATAAGACCACGTATGGCTGCTCCCCTTTCGACAACTGAGATGTACGGGCTGCTAGGGTTTTGCACAGAAGAGGGGTTTAGTGGTGCTGCCATGAAGGAAGTTTGATTTTGATTTTCCTGACTATGATGATCTGGACGGTAACAATGTTGGTCTACCGTTGAAGGTCCGGGACGGGCACGCAGCTGTTCAGTGGAGGGGAGCACACTGTTAGGGTTTGCTTGTCGAGCAATATGGTTACGGTTGGGTTGGGGTTCAAGAAAGTTTCGGTTGGGTTGTGGTACAACAGAGTTACGGTTGGGTTCTGGTTCAACATTTGCAGGGTTTGGCTCCCTATCATGTATATGCAAATGAAAATGAATGTGGAATTCGTTATCACCATCTGCCATCCGAATGACTTATGAGGTGAGGTGAAGATGTGAAGACATATTGGTGTGAGAGGTGGTATTTATAGAGAGGAGAAGTCTAGTGGTAATTATTAGAATAATAGTAAACATAATCTACTGATACAATAAACGAGAATAACCTTCGACTAAAGACAATCCCGATGAGGACATAAAGTGCTGATACAACAAACGACAAAAAACATTCAACTAAACACCAATACAACAAACATCCTGCAACAAAACAAGCAACCCTATTTCCAATGGCAGTCACCTCTAGATGATAATTCTGAGTCTGACTCTTCTCCAGAATATGGGTTGTGCCAAACACAGGACCAATCTTCTTCTTTTTCCTCATAGTTCCAAGCATCCTTCAGGACTTCTGGGTCGTAATCCTCCTCCGGGTTAGGGTTGAAATCAAACTCTTGGTTGTCATAAATCCAAACTTTTTTTTCAACGGGGATTTCTTCAACCTGTTTCTTTTTGCCAAGAACGTCCATCTGTTTCGCCAGTTGATGATTCACAACAGGACCGGAAGACGAACCTCCTTCCTTGACAGCTTCTGATTTTTCCGATTTCTTTCCTACCTCCAAATCAGGAAGCTTTGGGGGTAGTTCCCATTCCAAACAAGCTTTGATGTCTTCTTCACTCATGCAGTTGTTTTGGAAGTGGGAGAAGGGAGGTAACCGTTTCTTACCATTCCGCTTATCCATTACTAAGAATTGGTATTGCAAAGAAGAGTGATGAGGACCAATGGAGGGCTGCTTTGCAAGGGATTATATAGAGAAAAAATTAGGGTTAACAATGTAATTTTAGTTGGTGTTGGATGTGGAAACCAAACTGGGTAAACTAGTTATTTTATTAAAATACTTTTTTAATAAATGATGGCCCACTGGTTCCATTACACCTGCCAATCTTCTAGAGATGCCCTCTCCACTATAAATATTGGCACATACCTCTATCTCAAATTGCACCAAACACACCCAACAAGTCTTTACCACATAAAATGGGGGACCCTGAAAACTCGTTCTTGGAGCTGGAGGAAGTTCCCGAAACTCCCCCTGAAAATATCCCCAGTAAGAGACGCCGATATTATCACCCAACAAAAGATTCTAGTTCATGGTCAAAAAATGTAATGGCATTTTATCAAAATGGGGATTCTTCTTTCTGTTATAGTGGATTCCTCGGAAGAAGACAACTCGGCTTGGAATTTGGGGGTGCACTACTTGGATACGAGAACTACGGTTACTTGTCGCCACTAGTAAGTACTTTAAGTATAACTACTGCGAAAAAAAAAAGTCATTAATTGTTATTGCATTAATTGCAGCATGTGTGTGGTTGGGTTACCAGAATGATGAGGTTCAGATGGGTTTTGATAACAAAATCTAGAAAACCAGAACAACTGTTTCCATGGACGATTCTGCCACCGCAATTCCTGGACCTTCTGGGTGACAATCCGAACCACCGTGCGTTACCTTTTGCGATTGGATTAAAGGCACATTACCCTCCGGTTTGGGACATCAATACGGTAACACTTACATAAAATCCATTTTTATAAGAAAATATCCTTAAATTTTTAGTTTTTGTCTCAGGTGTATATTCCACTATGTGTTGACATACGAGACTGGTTCATGGTTCGTGTTGATATGCGGACACTTCACCTTACATTGTACTTCACTGGAGCATGTGGTTCAAGCAGTTCTGATGGGTCCACCTTGATTCAAGTTAGAGTGTACCCAACCCTTCTAAAATTTGAATCACTATTCAAAATGTTTTTGGACCAAATTTCGTACTGGGAACATTCTGGATGGCCATACGTGGAGAAGACAATGGTGACACATACTGAAGTTTGCCAGCATGACAAGGAAAACCCAGGAGCTAATTCTGGGGTCTTAGTTTGTATGCTATTGAGTAAACTAGTTAATGACGACCAGCTCCGGATTGATGGGGATCTTGAAGAATCTTGCGCGAAATATAGACGGGAGATGGCGGAAGAGTTCTATGAAGCACGGTTTTCACCGGCTAACGTGTAATACAACAAAAACTATTTGTAATCATCCTTTATATTATGTTTAAATTAATAAATTATTTGGGCCAGCTTGGTCGTTTTTTAACAAAACAAAAAAATGAGTTTTAACGACTTTCGGGCCCCTTTGAATGAGCCGAAATGCTTTCCGCCGACAAGACGCCCTTGGTCCAGGGACAAATTTACCCCTCCATATAAGTTAGAGACAAACGAACCCGGTGGCGGGAGCCACACGGGTGAGGTAACGGCCACGGAAAAGGCCACGTTGGTCGTTTTTTGACAAAAAAAAAAGTTTTAACGACTTTCGGGCCCCTCTGAATGAGCCGAAATGCTTTCCGCCGACAAGACGCCCCTGGTTCCAGGACAAATTTACCCCTCCTTATAAGTTAGAGACAAACGAACCCGGTGGCGGGAGCCACACGGGTGAGAAAACGGCCACGGAAAAGGCCACGTTGATCGTTTTTTAACAAAAAAAAAAGTTTTAACGACTTTCGGGCCCCTCTGAATGAGCCGAAATGTTTTCCGCCGACAAGACGCCCCTGGTCCTTGGACAAATTTACCCCTCCTTATAAGTTAGAGACAAACGAACCCGGTGGCGGGAGCCACACGGGTGAGGAAACGGCCACGGAAAAGGCCACGTTGGTCGTTTTTTGACAAAAAAAAAAAGAGTTTTAACGACTTTCGGGCCCCTCTGAATGAGCCGAAATGCTTTCCGCCGACAAGACGCCCCTGGTCCGCGGACAAATTTACCCCTCCTTATAAGTTAGAGACAAACGAACCCGGTGGCGGGAGCCACACGGGTGAGGAAACGGCCACGGAAAAGGCCACGTTGGTCGTTTTTTGACAAAACAAAATAAAACATCATAAACAAAATACAAGGATAAAAATAAAAGTCGAATGGCTACAAACAACGCCATTTATACAACTCGTTAGCCATGTGGCGCCGATACTTGATACAAGCGTCTTCAACATCACTGTCTACATGGAGCGACTTGCCTCTTACGAGGTTCTCCATCATCATACAAACAAGCACCCCTGAATTAGCAATGTTACCGTTGTCCTGAGGCACAACATCTTGAACTACACCAAAGGAAAGTTTTTTATTTGTGCGGTATTTCGAGTTTCGCCAATAGTTAATCGGGTCCAAAAAGTGCTTAAAGAAGATCGGAAAAATGTCCATAACGTGATCAACCAGCCATCGTTTTTCATTTCCCCATCTTTTATCAGTCCAAAATTGAGTAATTTCCATGGTAAACATATCGACACGAAATAGTAACCAGTCCTCTTGCTTCATCCATAACGGGATATACAAATAATCAACATCCCAAAATGGAGGATATGGCTCCTTCCTTCCAGCCATGTCTAACGCCCTTAAACAGTCCTTCGTGTAACACACATCTTCATAAAATTGCGGGGGTAACACCGTCCAAGGCAATTTCTTAGACGGGCTTTTTAATATTTTGGACTGTCTAAGACGCATTAGCCTTAAGCTCCACGCTTCAACATGCTGCAGAATGATACAAATAAATATAGTCAGTGCTTGGTATGGGATTAATATAAAAACAAATATATCTTTGTAAGCTTACAAGGTCATTTAGGCAACCGTTAGACTCGTAGCCTAAAAGGCTACCCCAGAAGTTTCTATGTAGCGGTTTTTCACCTAAGAAGCGAGAATAGCAAAATGGAGAATCCCCGTTGCGGTAAAAATCTTCAACATCAGTTGACCATTTCCCGGACTCATCTGTTGGAACACCAAAAATACTACCTTCTACACGATTTTCGACCGGTTTTGTCAGCGACTTATACGAGGACGACCCGGGTTATGTTGGATAACGTTTCGGGTAAGAGAATCAGAAGACGAGGTGTTGGACCGACTGCTTGGACGCCTTAACTTATTTATTATCATACTTGACATTTTCGGGACGGGAAGCGGATTAAGTTGTTCTTCGGAAACTTGCTTATCGCGACGTTGTGCCATGGTTGAGTAATATGAGTGAAGTTTTGTGTGGTTATGAGATGGGAAACTGGGGGTGTATTTATAGTGGTATGAAATAGAACAAAATCTCAACAACTTAATATTTAAATCAAATACTGACAAAATAAAGGAAAGTAGCAACTTAATATTAAAATATTTTATGCTCATGGAAATACAATAGGATACAACAAACTTAGTTGAATGGGGGTGGATGATTAAATAGGTTCAAATCTAAATCAAGTCCCCATTCCAAGGGAGTGGGTTCTACATTTGAGTAATTTGCACGAGGATCTTCCGAACTTTGATGTGGTGGAAAATAATTGAAGTCACCCTGCGTATCCGGAAAAAACGTCAACATTTGTGAGGCGGGGGTTGTATACATCGGGGGATTATTTTGGACATTCGACGTATATATTTGGTTGTCAGTAACCACAGTATTAACGTCCCCACCGATAAGGTCGGATATTCTATTAGCAGCCCAAAAATCTGGGTGGTCAACATCATTATAATTTTGATTCACACCCAAATTACCACTTTCGTTCACAAATGAAGGCCCCCCTTGTTCCATATTGTCTAACCCGAGGATACGCCATTGATCATCAATTTGAGTTTCGTTAACATTTGACGGCCCCCTTGTTCCATATTCACAAATGACGGCCCCCCTTGTTCCATATTCATGCCCCAATTGGAACCTCCACCCTCGTCAACATTTGAACCTCGTTGTTGAACCTCTGCGGACGAGGAATAGGCGTTAGGTCAACAGGGTCTGTTGTTAAGTGACTCGGATATTGTGAGTATCCTTCTTGTCGTGACATTTCCGTAGCTCGATAAGCGGCAGCTTGGGCCAACTCTAGATCATCACACCGTTGTATTACCCCCATTGCATCCGTCTAAATAAATAAATAAAAAAGTTAGTTCACAACGTATTAATTTAGACTTTCTAACATGAATAAATCTAAACTAATATATATATATATACCAGCATTTGGGCACGAGCCCCATCATCTTGGAAACCACGCATTGGAACTGCCGAAGACCTTGGATTTGTCAAATAGAGCACTGTATGGTTCATGAACCAAGACATATAATCGTCTGCGACCGGATAAGAGGTGATTGTTTCTCCCTCAACAACCGAGTCATGACGATGGTACCAAGCATAAAGATAAACATCGTGTCGTATGGTCCAGTCCCAACCAGTTTTCCCAATCCGGGTCGTTTTATGCAGTCTGGCAAGCTCTTCAACGGTTAATGGTATACTGGGAGGTATATGTTGAACTATGCCAAACTGCCGCATAACCCGTTGCGAGTAATGATGCTCGACATTTTCCCAGTAAATCAGCGGGCATGTGCTCCTCCAACTAGAACTCCCACTATTGCAAATTTCCGGGAGTCTACCGATAACATCATCGTACGGTGTCCAAATAAACTACATTAAAAAATTGAATAGTTTAGAAACAACTACATAAAATTATGTGTATTTTCCTATAACTAGCGTACCATCTCCTCGCGAACCGACTGAAGTTGAGATCGATAAGATCTAAGACAGTGTGGGGGCGTCAACATGATTAAGGTTTCCCTTCCATCTACAAAAAATAATAAGTGCAAAAAATTAATATTATATATTTAAGTTTCTATAATTTATTCATAAACAATTTTATACTTAATCAGCTTACAACATACCGAGCAGCTAAAGGCGCGTCGTAATTAAACCGGTGGTAGGGCTCCGGTGCAACACAACGGATCCTCTCCCAGGCCCAGACTTGCAGAATTGACATTGGTCCGCTAACGTTTACGGCATCGGGTGCTGTAACGTTACACAGGTTTCTGTAGAGACAGCTTAAAACAGCACTGCCCCAGCTAATATTAACACACAAACTTAAATCCTCTAAGTATTGTAAAAAATGAAGATTAATCCAGTTGTTCGAATTATCTGGAAAAACTGTACAACCTATTAGATAAAATATTATTAAACGTGCACGTATAATGCACTGATCGTCCGTAGCCTCAACTTCAGAAAAAGTAGAATCTAACTCAGCGATAATACGGACAAAACTAATTCGTTTACCGCTGAGTTGATTATTCGTTGGAGTGAACCCAAGCAGGCGTTCACACTTCTCCGCAGCCTCAGAAAATGTGAGGGTGTTATCCGCCCCACATACCGGCACCCCCTCAATTGGCAGGCCCCACAAGACGTTAACGTCATGTAATGTGACAGTTGTTTCACCCACAGGAAGATGAAACGTGTGGGTTTCAGGCCTCCACCGCTCAACCAACGCCGTTATTAAAGTGTGGTCTATATAACGGTACCCACTATCAAGCAACCCACCAAACCCTGCTTCACGTATATAACCTTCCACACGTGGTCCTATAGGCTTTTGCCTCACCAACTTCCAAAACGAACGATCAGCACGCTTGATGTTTATGGATGATCGGAATTTTTCCGGGTTATTATAAACCTCTAACGCACGGTGTTTCTTGTGTAAAAACAAAACTTCGTTACTGAGAGGACCAGGATTCAACTGATAACTCATTTTTAACTTTGAGATCTTCTTGTGCGTGCTTAAACTGGGGTGAGGTTTTGTTCTTGATGGTTTGTGTGAAAGTTTCTTAGCTACGGTTTTTAAGTTTGTATCAATAAACCCCATTGTATGTACGTATATGTAGCAACAAAGGTCTCTTGATTCCATTGATGATCTGATAAACAACCAGATTCTGCAACCTACTATTCAGAATTTTAGGGGTGATTAGATGGCTCTGTTTAAGCTACTATTTCCCTCTGCGTATCAGAAGGTATGGTTAAAAGAATGTTGGAACACTCAATTCAAATTGAAGAGACTACTCTATGCAAAAATACTATTTCGCTATTTGAAACTTTGTCATTCACACACACATCTATATTTTAAGTTATCAATGCCATGTGGGTGATGGAAGCCAGACAAAAATCTGAAAAGCATTCCATGTGAACCTGCTACACCTTCAAAAAATAATCACCAAAGCTTTATAGTATGCTTATAAAATCAGCGAACCTTGGTAAATTTGCTTATGAAATCAACGAAGCTTGATAACTTTGCCCTTCAATTCGGCGAGGTTCTTCAAGATTGCCCTTCAATTCAGCGGGTTTCTTCAAGATTGCACTTCACTTCAGCGAAGTTCTTCAACTTTGGGCTTCACTTCAGCGAGGTTCTTCAAGATTGTTCATCAAATAAGCGAACCTTGAGTAAATTGTTCATCAAATCAGCGAGGTTTCAAGCTTTGTTCATAAAATCAGCGAGGTTCTTTTAAGATCGCTGATTCAAT
Organism: Helianthus tuberosus; assembly: GCA_030545235.1. Classification (NCBI taxonomy): domain Eukaryota; kingdom Viridiplantae; phylum Streptophyta; class Magnoliopsida; order Asterales; family Asteraceae; genus Helianthus; species Helianthus tuberosus. The sequence goes on from CM060377.1 coordinate 9,879,078, forward strand.
AGGCAAGGTTAATTGTTTGTCAGAAAGTTGTAAGATGGTAGCAGGTTTCTGCAGAAAATGTAAAGAACTTCGCTGATTAGAATGGAAAACTACCTAAACTCAATCATAAATTTGAATCACACCTAAAAGCACTCTTTGGGGGTTGAAACCCCCTATTTCTGCAAAAAACTCTCTCCCAATTTTCATCATTATCAAATCTTCATCAAGTTCCAATAATCTTCGTCTTTGTCATTCCTTTTTTTTTTAATCAAAGAACAACCTAAACATAACAAAAAGAAAACCAAAATCATTAACTCAACCAAAATCATCACTATTGTGCAACGATGCAAGGCATGATGCAACGTTTTTTCGACATCTACTTATTGATTTTTTTTCATTCTGTTTTTTTTTTTTTCTTCAACAATCAACCAAGTTCTTCCATACTACCAGAGTTTTTTTCAATAATCAATTCAATACGATGAACATGAAAAACACTATGAACATAAAGAATACGATATGTAATTTTACTATAACATATATGTAATTTTGATGCTAAATATATGTAAGTTATCATTTTACATATATATGTGTTTTGAAGAACATACTAGAGCTACACATATGTAAATCTAGTGTATCCACGAAGAACTTCAAGAACACATTGGAGCTACATATACCTAAACTGTTAAAGCTACTCACTTTTTCAATTTAATATCAAACCTTTTGTTCCTCCCTTCCTTATGGTTTGTTTTTTTATTTTGCATGTGTTGGGCTATTTGGATTCTTAAGTGGACTATCCTATCCCATTGTTCACCATGGTGTAACAAAGTGGTACAACTCCATATTTGATGTCCAAAGTAGGATGTATATTCTCTTTTCATAAATCTTTTACAACATGTTTGTTTCTGGTTTCATCTTGTGGAAATCTTGTACCAACCTTGCTCCCAATCAAACTCATGGCTGTAGGGCTTGTGTATGGTTGATTTCCAAAGGATTAAAGGCCTAAAACCTCACTTAGCTACTTCCAGAAAAGGTTCAAACAACCTACAAAGTGTTGAGACCAATCTAAGTCTTCAATCCTCAATATTGTAAGGCTTGTGTTTTGGTAAAGTGTGAACCATGGAATCTTTGGTTTTCCAACTGTGTTCCACTACCTCACTTGATTGATTTGTTAGATTATCTTCATATTACTAGATCTCAAAACAATTTCCAAACAAGGGGATAAGGCTACACCACGTCCCCAAACACTCTCCATGTTTGGGATGCACGCATCTAGCTAGTTCACTTGGTTGTTTTTAGATCTAGTAGTTTATGTTCCTATGTTCCATGACCATCCGAATCATCCTTGTGATGATTTGTGTATTGGTAAACATTCAGGTTAATGGATTCTTCCAACCCATGCATGATCATACTTGACTAGCCTAACGTTCGGACTACTAAGAAACTATATAAAATATAAATATAAATATATATATATACACACACACACACAAATCTATGAATTAAACGAACCTAAGACACTAACCAAACCATGGTTAGATGTCAAGGGGAGCATGATTAAAATATCTTGATGTGAACCCCTCATAATTTTGGACTTCCAATATGCAAACTTACACCTATGAAGAACACTACAATATGGTGTCCAAATTTGGGAATTTCGTCAAGACGAGTTTTATGTATTTTGATACTAAGTAATCATTTTGCATTTTGCATTCTGATTCCAAACTCCGTCGAACTCATACGCTCGTTTATCCTTGTAGGATAACTCAGCGGTCTCGTTCAAACTCTCAAATGCATCAACTCACGTACGCGGGATTTACTACGCAAACCAAGAGTATACTCGATCTCATTTAACGTTTTACACACTTTGGGTGCAACATGTATACAATATCATAAACTACACACTCACGATTAAACTTGTTTATACACACGCTCTATCCGTTAAAACATGATACTTGTTATATTTTTGTTACTACATGTCATGCTTATACTTGTGTTCTATAAACTCGTTAACTTTGTAAGCATACCTTGACAATTATAGCGCTATAGGATTAACGCATCGCTCGTATTCTTGTGGTATTGTTACTTAAACTATGTTACGGCCTTGTCGTTTCGGCGACAAGGATATGCACGATTGCGGTATACTTTGATTTGACTTATAGTTAACACATGCTAGTATGTTAAATAACAGTATGCAAATTACCATGTTAGATATGAGACAACTTTTAGACACTATTATGCTATGTATACAAACTTGTATACTCGTCAACTTTTGTTGATTTTATTTTTATACATGATGCATGAAACTAGTTAATGATGATCGAAGAACGTACTTAGGGTGGATTAGAAACACACCTAAATTTTAAACTTATGTATTTGTTTCAAGTTGTTATGCTTAATTGCCTTATGTTGTACTTACTATTTTCAAGCCAATGTATTTTCCCGTTTAGTATGAATGAAATTCTTAATTATTGTCACAATTAGAAAGTTATGATGTCTCGAGCAATCATGTTTTCGTCTCACTCTGATGTTTCTGTCATCTGTTGGGGTGTGACATTGTCAATGTCTTTGATCTTTTCGAACCATACGAAAGCAAAAATGTTTCCCCTGGCATCCCTATTCTTTGGCATGTAGGCGTCCACGCTAAAGCCTTACTGTTTGCACTCCAACCATATTTATGTGCTAATTGTCTCTTCCGTGAGGTTTGATAGGTAGAAAGTTATGGCCTCCCTCTCCCATTCCTTCTTCTTCCAGGATTTCCCATGGTAAACCTCCCATCCTTTTTCTTCTTTGTCTTCGTCTGGGGTTTCTTTCTCACACTGCCGGTCGTTTCTCTCTCCACACCCTTCTCCTCATCTCTCGATTTTTACCTAATATTTTGTACTTTTACCTATTGGCCAATGGCTAAATACAATCACCATATTATTCAATGATGACTTGTAAAGAAATTGAGTTAAGTAAATACATGAGAAACATATTTTTTACCTAAACAAATATGCTTGATGAAAAAGATTTTATAACCTTGCTTGATATGTTTATAATCAACATATAAATTATCAAAAGAATATAACTAGAAAGAAATAAGAATAAAATAAAGTAAGATTTTTTATAGGTATTTAAAAAAAAATGGTGAACATGAGGTCGAACCCGGTCTCTTTGTTTTAGAACCAAAGGTGTAACCAAGTGTGCTATACGCCTGTTTGGTTTTATAAATGAAATGCCATTTATTTAACAACTAATAATTTAATTTTGATTAGTCGTCAAAATTTGGTTCTTTTTCTTGATAACATTATAAATGTAAGATACACCAATATTTGTGCTACCCGGAAATGGACACTGATATTCGTGTTTATAGTTTTCGATTGATTTAAACACGTATCAATATCTTTTTTTGGTAAATCACAACCTGTTCGTCTTGGAATTTCTCGACTGATATTGGTCGGGTTTCCATCGTAAAGTGCGGGTAATTTTAGTAGTTAATTATATATAAATCGATATTTTTGACTTGTTAACCTTCTTTACTATAGTTTTGAAAAAAGTAACAATGTTTTAAAAAAAATACTTTTAAAAAAATGCGACGGCTATGACCTATTAGTAGGAAACTAATACTTTAATATCATTATATAATTAGGTTAAATGAAAAGAAGACCTTGGGGAACAAGTTTATACCTTGGGGACAAAGTTTAAAGGATAGTATATAATGATCAAAATACAACTCCACAAGGGAAGAAACAGAAAAAGGTAAAGAGTAAAGAAAAGCTCATCAAGGGTACAAGTCTAGAAGGCATATAGTACAACCCATGTAAGCTCAAATAAAAGGTATGTCTTATCAGTTTTAGTTAGTTTTATTTTGCAAATCTAAACTAATTGTCGATGATATTAGAAGAAGCCTTTGCTATGAAATGATGTTCTGTAGAATGATAAGTAAACAACTCATAATATCTTGTAGTTTATAAAATTGATACAACATTAGATGTGTGAGCATATTTATTTATTGACCATCAAAATAATTGATACAGTTTTATAGGTAGTCAATCGCTTTAGATATGTTTACAGTCACAATTTTATATTTAAAATAGAGTTAAATGTCATTTTAGTCTCTTTGGTTTGTGTTATTTTGACAGTTTAGTCCAAAGGTTTCATTTTTTGCTTGTGGGTCCAAAAAGGTTTCACCGTTGCCATTTTAGTCCACTGGGTTAACTTCATCCATTTTTTCTGTTAGCGAGAAGGGCAATTCGGTCATTTTATATGTAATTTTGTTAACTAGAAGGGCAATTCGGCCATATACATTGCCCGAATTGCCCTTCTCGTTATACATAATTCTTCAATTCTTTATATAATTTTTTTGTTTTTCATCTCTAGCTCCTATCAAATAACAATAATTTCTATATTATTTTATAAAACAATTTTTATTTAAAAAACATAAGTTTATTCATAAAACATTTTTATAAACTTAACATTTGTGTCATTATTTAACCCGTGTAATATGAATTAATTAATCGAGATGTTTTGACTTTTGAGCGACTAAATATGTGATTATTTTTTGGTGTACCTATTGACACACCCAATAAGCTATTTGCACACCAAAAAGACATTTTTTGTCTTATATGCATACCCTGCAGTGTCGAGCTGTGGTCAAAAAGTGGCGGTTTGGTCCGGTCAACTAGAGAAAAGACTGACGGGTGTCTGACGGGTCTGTTGACCGGACCAAAACGCCGAGCTTTGGCCGCATTTTGGTCCTGTCAACCAGAAAAAAGACTGACTGGGTGTCAGTCTTTTGTCTGGTTAACGCGGCCAAAGCTCGGCGTTTTGGTCCGGTCAACAGATCCGTCAGACACCCGTCAGTCTTTTGTCTGATTGACCGGACCAAAACGTCGCACTTTGACCACAGCTCGACACTGCAGGGTGTGCATATAAGACAAAGAACCCCTTTTTGAGTTGGCTATCTACACACTTAGTGTGTAGATAGTTTGTGCCTTATTTTTTCTTGTTCGAGGAATACAAAACTTATAATATATGTTTTGGATATGTTATTAAAATGTTAATTATAACAAATTGTTAGTCAAGAAGAAATTAAGCATAAGTTAACATAGAATTCCTCTTGCTTTGTCACCTTCTTGTGAGTAAACACCTAACCAGCATTTTATGCTTATTAACTGAAGAATTTTATTTCATCTAGGATAGCAGCAACTTTGGAGGAACAGTTTGTTGGTGACACAAAAATTTGGCAAAATGGTAATTTCACTTTAGCGGCGGATCTAGGCCACTTTTGTGGGTTCCCAGGAACCCATTCGGTTTGGAAAAATAGAGAAAATTAGTGAGAACCTCTTATGATTTAGAAAAAAAAAAAATAGTTAGAATTTGTGAGAATCTACTAAAAGGAACCCAGTGAAAAAAGTTTCTAGATCCGTCACTGTTTCACTTGAACCAATTTCCTCAATTTATTTCACCATATCATGAACATTCTAAACCTTCCATACCTACACAGGTGAAGTTCACAGCTGAAGAGCTTCGTAGGATAATGGATCGCAAGCACAACATCCGTAACATGTCTGTAATCGCACACGTTGATCACGGTAATCATTATTAACCGAAGTCATTAAGGCCTTGGGCCGGCCCTAGCTTAGTTAATTGTGTTTAGGGTTTTCCTCTTCTTGTCTATATATACTAGATCTCTCATTATGTAATTTCATCATAATACAATACAAATTCAGTTTACATTGTTTATTATGGCATCAGAGCCAGTCTAACCTAATTGCCGCCAACATCTCTGCCTCTCTTAACCTTTCTTTTTCGATCGGCTTTCTTCACCGATCGTCCTCCATCTTGCAGCCATGACACCTCCGATTGCCCCCTTCACCAAAGCAGATAAAACAGCAAATAACTCTCACAAGTTTGCTTTTACCCTTACACCCACAAACTATGCCAATTGGCAGGCCATGATTCATCCTTTTCTTGTCACAAACGATTTATTCGGATACGTTGATGGCTCTATACCCTGCCCGCCAGAACTGGTCCAGCCTCCTTTAACCGAAAAATCATCTTCAGAGACATCTGAACCAGTCCCTAACCCTGGTCATCGAGCATGGATATCGAATGATGCACACATCCGCATGCTGATCTCTTCTACAATCTCAGAAAAGTGTTTTCAACATGTGCAGACCACAAAAACTTCTCGTGAATTATGGGAAGCACTCAGCCGAACCTATGCACCACAAACATCGGCTCGAGAATTTACTATCAGATCCCAGTTTTTACGTTTACAGATGCATGGTGATGAAACTACAACTGCGTATCTTGATCGAGCACAAGAATACGCCACCGCTCTTGCAAACATCGGTAAACCTATGGATGAAAAAGATATACTAATGCTTGTTGTTTCAGGTTTACGTGAAGAATATAATGGAGTCAAACAGATTCTCTTTTCTCGTGACTACACTGCTGTCTTCACTGAACTCCCTGCGCTTCTTGCTGATCACGAGTACATGATCAAGAAGCCAATCTCTGATGTTCCTCCGGTCCATGCCTTTACAGCTCATACTACACCATCGTCATCCATTCCTGATGAAACACTGCAAAGTCTTCAACAACTTGTTACAAAGTTAGGTTTTCAGCTTCAGCCACAATCATCTTCATCTTCTGCATCCACGGCCAATTCTAATGGAGGCTCCTCCTCCAGCCCGTCGGCCTACTACACCTCTCGTGGTAGGGGCCGTGGGGGTAATGGTTTCAATCGTGGTGGTCGTGGTGGTCGTGGTGGTCGTTTCACTCAATCAAGGGGCACTTCTTACAACCGAGGAGGTTCTTCACAGTTTTCATGGGCATCAAATCAAAACACTGTGTACGGGTCGTGTAATAGGTGTGGCATTGGCCATCTTCCTACCCATTGCCCAAACAGGGATCCATCTACTATTCGTTCAAGGCAACCTATCTCTAACTTTACTGATTTCAGGTCTCAAAACTCACAATCTTGGATTACAGATACCGGCTCAAATTCACATGTTTCTCCAGATATGCAAGGGTTCGATTCTGCCCAGTCTTACTTCGGTGAGGACAACCTGCACGTTGGTAATGGTAAGGGTCTTCCTATTCTTCACATTGGTTACAAAAAAATCTTTTCCCCATCTAAAACCTATCATCTAAAGCATATTCTTCATGTTCCAGATATCAAACAAAATTTACTTTCTGTCCAAAAATTTTGCTTTGATAACAATGTCTATTTTGAATTTCACTCTACCTTTTTTTGTGTGAAGGACACGTTTACACATCATACCCTCCTCACGGGTCCAAGTGACGGTGGGCTCTACTCCATTCGCTTTCCGTTCTCGCAGCCAGTTCCTAAAGTCGCATTTTCAGCAAATAAAGCTTCCACAACCACATGGCATCAACGATTAGGGCATCCTCATTTTAGTTTATTCCGTTCTATGATTTCAAAATTTGATTTACCTGTACTAGACAAGTCTTTTAACATTCATTGTGAATCATGTTTAATTGGAAAATCTTCAAAGTTGCATTTACCACCTTCTGATTATAAAACATATAATATATTTGATCTACTCTTTTGTGATGTTTGGGGTCCTGCTCCTGTACCCTCATTTGATGGCCACAATTACTTTCTCCTAATCGTTGATCATTTTACAAAATTCATGTGGATTTTTCCCATAAAACAAAAATCGGATGTACTAGACACTTTTAAACGCTTTATAATAATGGTTGAACGACAGTTCTCCACTAAAATTAAAGCGGTACAATCCGATTGGGGAGGAGAGTTCCGACAACTCTCTTCATTTTTTAAACAAATTGGCATAAATCATCGTATCTCGTGTCCTCACACAAGTGAGCAAAACGGCACGGTTGAACGACGACATCGACATGTCGTTGAAACGGGCCTTACTCTCATGGCCCAATCTCGTGTGCCTTCTCGTTTTTGGCATTTTGCATATGACACCGCGGTTTATCTAATCAATAGAATGCCATCTAGAACCACCGCCAACCTTTCTCCTTTTGAACAACTTTTTAAAATTAAACCCGACTTGTCCTTTTTACGGGTTTTTGGATGCCAATGCTTTCCCCATCTTCGTGCGTACAATCCAAACAAAATGGATTTCCGCTCCGTCTCGTGTGTTTTTCTAGGCTATAGTCCATCCCATCATGGCTATCGCTGCTTCGATCCGATTCATGAACGTTTGTACATCGCACGTCACGTTCGGTTTATTGAAAGTGCCTTTCCTTTCCATACACCGCCATCTGAACCAACAACACAACCTACACCCACCTCTAATCCGTATGTCTCCTCTTACCCGGATGGTCCTACTTTTCCAACCGAACAGCCTACTCCGCCACAAACCAGTGCAGCGGCTTCTTCATCTCCACCTTCATCTCCTCACACAACCGCATCTCCGGTGGCTGATCTTCCTGATCCGCCGCCTCCTGAAACTTCCTCATCGGCTCCTGTCGGGCAGCCTCCATCTCCACCACTACGAACCTATTCCCGTCGCACATCATCCACAATTCCCGCATTCAATCAATTCACTTCCACGGATCAGTCTCAACCCACTTCCACTCAGCCGTCTTCTACCTCACAAACAGATTCAAATCAGCCGCCTCCTAACTCAAATCGTGCTCGTCCCAGCCACCTTTGTCAAAACGTGAAACCTCCACAAAAATATAATCCTTCCGCTTATCATGCAACCACTGAGCCAGAAACCGAACCCGTAACCTTTACCAACGCAAATGGCAATCCTCAGTGGCGTAAGGCTATGGCCGAAGAGTTCTCTGCACTATTAAAGAATGGAACATGGACATTAGTTCCTCGTGATCCAAATTATCATGTTATAAATTGCAAATGGGTGTACAGGATTAAACGTGATCAAACAGGGGCGGTCAGTCGATATAAAGCACGTTTAGTTGCCAAGGGATACAATCAACAAGAGGGTGTTGATTATAACGAAACTTTTAGTCCTGTTGTGAAACCTGCTACCATTCGTACAGTCTTATCTTTGGCAGTTACTCAGAAGTGGTCACTCAGACAATTAGATGTTCAAAATGCTTTTCTAAATGGTAATTTGCAGGAAACAGTGTATATGCAGCAGCCTCAAGGATTTGTTGATCCTCATTACCCAGATCATGTGTGTTTGCTTCGCCGTTCCCTTTACGGTCTTAAGCAGGCTCCTCGGGCCTGGTTTGAACATCTTTGTTCGGCTCTTGGTTCGCTTGGATTCTATGGCTCTAGAACGGATCCTTCACTGTTTATATATTCACATCATGGGACACTTCTTTATATGCTCGTTTATGTTGATGACATTATTCTTACAGGGAACAATGACAGGGCTATTGATCAGGTTGTAAAACGTCTTGGCGCCACCTTTTCTTTACAAGATATGGGCCCTTTGTCTTACTTTCTCGGTGTGGAGGTTGGGCGTCAGGGTTCTGATATTATTTTATCTCAACGGAAATATATTCAGGATATACTTGCTCGTGCAAATTTGTTGTCGGCCAAACCTGTTCCTTCTCCGTGTACTACCACATCATCCCTGTCTCTTGGTGACAGTCCAGCCTTCTCGGATCCGGTACGGTATCGCCAACTTGTGGGTGCATTACAGTATGTCACTCTCTCTCGTCCAGACATCTCCTTTGCTGTTAATAAGGTTTGTCAGTTCATGCACTCTCCCACAGAAAATCACTGGTCTGCGGTTAAAAGGATTTTGCGGTTTCTTCTTGGAACCATCAATCATGGTTTGCTGATCTCTCATTCATCACCGATTCATCTTCATGCCTATGCTGATTCGCATAACAGTTACATTCAGGCTTACTCAGATGCAGATTGGGCTGGTTGCCATGATGACCGTCGATCCACGGGGGGATTTGCCATCTATCTCGGGAATAATCTAGTGTCTTGGTCTGCCAGAAAACAAAAGACTGTATCGAGGTCATCAACCGAATCTGAATACAAAGCTATGGCCGATACCGTCTCAGAGCTTGTTTGGCTTGAAACTCTTCTTCGTTAGTTACATGTTATAATGAAGGCTGCTCCTACCCTTTGGTGTGATAACTTGGGAGCTACTTATCTTTCCAGAAATCCAGTTTTCCATGCTAGAACCAAACATATTGAAGTTGATTATCACACTATTCGTGAACGTGTTGCTCGGGGTCAACTGATGGTTAGATTCATATCTACAAAGGATCAGATTGCAGACATTTTCACAAAACCACTTCCGACTGATCGATTTGCTTTACTAAAGACCAAGCTCAAAGTCAGTTCCCGCCATTAGCTTGAGGGGGAGTATTAACCGAAGTCATTAAGGCCTTGGGCCGGCCCTAGCTTAGTTAATTGTGTTTAGGGTTTTCCTCTTCTTGTCTATATGTACTAGATCTCTCATTATGTAATTTCATCATAATACAATACAAATTCAGTTTACATTGTTTATTAATCATTTACTTTCATATATAATCAACTGCAAGTCTAAACAGACACCGCCGACACACTATACATACACCTACGGGCCGTATTAATGTAGTACACTTGTCATATGAGAGGGCTAAAATAATTATACGGCCTGTATGAGAGTGTTTGCCCACATATATGATGTGTACAAACTATTGACATAAAAATGCATGCTGACTATTGTTGTTCTATATTCAGGTAAATCTACGTTGACTGATTCTCTGGTTGCTGCCGCCGGTATCATTGCGCAAGAAGTCGCTGGAGACGTGCGAATGACCGACACGCGTTCCGACGAAGCAGAGCGTGGAATTACTATAAAGTCCACAGGAATCTCCCTCTACTACGAAATGTCAGATGAAGCCCTCAAAAGCTTCAAAGGAGAACGCAATGGAAACGAATACCTCATCAACTTAATCGACTCGCCTGGCCACGTGGACTTCTCGTCTGAGGTAACCGCCGCCTTACGTATCACTGACGGTGCATTGGTAGTCGTTGATTGCATCGAAGGCGTGTGTGTTCAAACAGAGACCGTCCTCCGACAAGCCCTTGGTGAAAGAATCCGGCCGGTTCTAACCGTCAACAAAATGGACCGGTGTTTCCTTGAACTCCAGGTTAATATATGTGTTCACAAGTTATTCATGAAATTTTATGTTTCTGTTCGTTTGTTAACGAACTGAACTTGTTCGTGTTCGTTTATGTTTGTTTGTTGATTTTAGACAACGAATATTGATGAACACAAATTAACAAAAACTAATGTTCATGAACACAAATGGAAGCAAACGAACACAGCATTCATGAACACAATATATAATGTACTGACACTTATTAAATATTTTATTTGTCGAAATTTTGAAGTATTTAAATAAACTATAAAAACGAAAAACACTAATGAACTATCGAACACGTTACCAAACGTTCACGAACATAAATGAACGAACGCGGTCTCTGTTCATGTTCGTTCGTTTAACTAAACGAACAAAATTTCTTGTTCGTGTTCGTTTGTTTAATAAACGGATAAACACAAACAAACTTCTCGCTGAACATTTTGGTTCGTTTACATCCCTAAGACCATGTGTAGTGGGGCGTTTGTTTTAAAAAAATTCAAAAAAAACGCCCGAACACGCCCCCATCCCATTACACCCGGGCGTTTTCCGGCGTGTTGTTTGTCAAAATTGCATGCGGCGTTTTTTAAATAACGCTAAGGAGGATGCTGACTGGCCAATGGGAGTGCTCCAAGGGTAGTTTCATTTATTTATTTATTTATTTATTTTTGTTTTTTAACCTTCTCTCTATAAAAAAAATAACTGTTTAATGATTGGAAGGGGCGTTATTGGGCATTATTCCCACTACGCCACTTTTGCAATAACGCCCAATAATGCCCCCATGCTGACTGGACTGCCACGTGGCGCAAAACGCCCAAGGGTGGGGGCATTATTGCTCAAACGACTACGCATGGTCTAACCCTAGTATATTATTATTTGACTTATCTAGTTTGAATATTATGATAGGGGTAGGGATCCTGTACATTAATCCAGAAATGTGAGAAGTGTATTATAACACTATATATAACACTATATAACACCATATAAACACCGTATAACAATATGTAACACCATATAACACCATATAACACTATGTAACACTATATGACACTATATAACAATATATAACACTATACATCTATCATAGAAATGCTATCAGACAAACTATAGTGTTATATTCGTTATATAGTGTTATATAGCGTTATATAGTGTTACATAGTGTTATATGATGTTATATGGTGTTACATATTGTTATACGGTGTTTATATGGTGTTATATAGTGTTATAATACACTTCTCACACTTCTGGATTAATGTACAGGATCCTCAATCATTATGATAGATATTCACGTTTTTATTATTATTATTATTATTATTATTATTATTATTATTATTATTATTATTATTATTATTATTATTATTATTATTAACTAGGTTGATTAATTTTAACATATTTATTATTTTCATTTCATTGCAAGAGAAAATAATATTCATAAATACAGTTTTTTAATTTTTTTTAACGGTGAACTTCATGTATAAAGTTTTTCAATTCTCTTGAATTCTATTACAGGTGGATGGCGAAGAAGCATACCAAACGTTTCAACGAGTTATCGAAAACGCTAACGTCATCATGGCGACATACGAAGACCCACTTCTCGGTGACGTCATGGTATACCCGGAAAAAGGAACCGTTGCGTTTTCAGCCGGTTTACACGGTTGGGCTTTTACACTAACCGGTTTAGCAAAAATGTACGCATCTAGATACGGTGTTGACGAGTCAAAGTTACTAGAAAGGCTATGGGGAGAGAATTATTATGACTCCATAACAAAAAATGGACCAAGAAGAATACGGGTTCGGATACTTGTAAACGGGGCTTTGTCCAGTTTTGTTATGACCCGATTAAGGAAGTTATAAACATGTGTATGAATACTATGAATGACCAAAAGGATATATTATGGTCCAAGTTGGTTAAACTTGGTGTTGGTATTAAATCTGATGAGAAAGAGTTAATGGGTAAGGCTTTGATGAAGCGTGTGATGCAAAACTGGTTACCGGCTGCGACCGCGTTACTCGAAATGATGATTTTTCATCTTCCGTCGCCTCATACGGCTCAACGTTATCGGGTCGAGAATTTGTATGAGGGCCCGTTGGATGATGTGTACGCGAATGCGATAAGGAGTTGTGACCCTGATGGCCCGCTTATGCTTTATGTGTCGAAGATGATTCCGGCTTCTGATAAGGGTCGGTTTTTTGCTTTCGGACGGGTGTTTGCTGGGCGGGTTGCGACGGGTATGAAGGTTAGGATTATGGGCCCGAATTATGTACCGGGTGAGAAAAAGGATCTTTATGTTAAGGGTGTTCAGAGGACTGTGATTTGGATGGGTAAGAAGCAAGAAACGGTTGAGGATGTTCCGTGCGGGAATACGGTCGCTCTTGTCGGGTTAGACCAGTTTATTACGAAAAACGCGACGTTGACTAACGAAAAGGAAGTTGACGCGCACCCGATTCGCGCCATGAAGTTTTCGGTCTCACCGGTGGTGCGCGTGGCGGTTCAGTGTAAGGTAGCGTCGGACCTACCGAAGCTAGTCGAGGGTTTAAAACGGCTAGCGAAGTCCGACCCGATGGTGGTTTGTACAATCGAGGAGTCGGGTGAACACATCATCGCGGGTGCGGGTGAGCTTCATCTCGAAATTTGTTTAAAAGATCTTCAAGAAGATTTCATGGGTGGGGCCGAGATCGTGGTTGCGGACCCCGTGGTGTCGTTCCGTGAAACGGTCCTCGAGAAATCATGTCGAACTGTTATGAGCAAATCGCCTAACAAACATAACCGTTTGTACATGGAAGCTAGACCTTTTGAGGAAGGTTTAGCCGAGGCGATTGACGAGGGGCGGATCGGGCCACGAGATGACCCGAAGGCCCGTTCGAAAATCTTGTCAGAGGAATTCAAATGGGACAAAGATTTAGCTAAAAAGATATGGTGCTTCGGCCCGGAAACCACCGGGCCCAACATGGTTGTTGACATGTGTAAGGGGGTTCAGTACTTAAACGAAATCAAAGATTCGGTTGTAGCGGGGTTCCAATGGGCATCAAAAGAAGGTGCGTTAGCCGACGAAAACATGAGAGCGATTTGTTTCGAAGTATGTGACGTCGTACTTCATGCTGATGCGATCCATCGCGGTGGTGGTCAGGTTATCCCGACTGCCAGGAGAGTCATATACGCCGCCCAACTAACCGCCAAACCCCGCTTGCTCGAACCAATCTACCTCGTCGAGATACAAGCACCGGAACAAGCCCTAGGTGGGATCTACAGTGTGTTGAACCAAAGGCGTGGGCACGTGTTTGAAGAAATGCAAAGGCCCGGTACACCTTTGTACAACATTAAGGCTTACTTGCCCGTTGTCGAGTCATTTGGGTTTTCAGGTGCATTGAGGGCGGCTACTTCAGGTCAAGCCTTCCCGCAATCGGTGTTTGACCATTGGGAAATGATGTCTTCTGACCCGTTGGAACCGGGGTCGCAAGCTAGCGCACTTGTGGCTAGCATTCGCAAGAGAAAAGGGTTAAAGGAACAGCTCACTCCCCTCTCTGAATTTGAGGACAAGCTGTAAGTTGGTGATTAAGAAAAGAGGTTAATAAATAAGATAATATTATTTGTGTGAGTATTATAAGTTAGTATCTTTAATAGTTAAAAGTTTTCTGTTAATGTTATGACAATATGACTATATAGGGTCATGATGTCTTATTTTCTGTAAATCTGTAATGTGTGTTTAATTTCATATGTCGAGTTTGTGTTAAAGTTTTCAGTTTTAGTCTTGTTTAAGTTAATCTTTGTGGGTTTCTATTATCCGTTTTAAGCATCCGAGTGGAGAACATGGATCAAACTTGACCGGGTCTATACGGACCGGGAATCGGAAGTGAGGAGAAAGGGATACCTTCTTGGATCGCTAGTGGCGGGTCTTTTTGTTAAGAGTTAACTGTCATTTTCGTCTTTGTGGTTTGGTGGAAAATGACATTTCAGTCCAAAAAAAAATCCGCGTCAGTTCCGTGCTCAACATTTTTGAAACGTGTCACTTCAGTCCAAAAAGATAACGCCTTGCACCAGTTCCGTCCTCAACGTTTTTAATGGCGCGTTATCTTTTTGGACTGGAGTGGCACGTTTCAAAAATGTTGAGAACAGAACTTGCGCAATTTTTTTTGGACTGAAGTGACATTTTCCACCAAACCATAAGGACGAAAATGGCAGTTAACTCTTTTCAAAAAAATTAAAAAAAAATAAAAATAAAAAACAGTCTAAAATGAATTGCTTTTGCAAAGTGCTGATATAAGTGGCATTTTTCCCACTGATAATTTGGTTTCTTGTTAAGTGTAGTTGAACCCTGAAAATTACTAAATAACTTATAAGCTTATATTAGAACCCATCTTTAAAGTTTCTAGGTCCATTCTAAACGGGCCCAATAGCCTTAAAACCCTACTCCAATCACTTTCGCGGTTCAGTTAACAATTAAAGTCCTTGTTGTCCTTGTTTAAGTTCTTTTTCTAATAGCCGTTCAAAAAAAAGTTATTTTTTCTGATAGCAAAACATAAAAAATGTATTTATGACCGGCTTGGGTTGACGTTTGTGTTAATGATAGTTACCTTTAAAAAATGTATTTATGCAAATCATGTGTCATGGTCTCTATTGGATCTAAGCATGTGCATCCAATTTAAACACAGGGGTCGTGAAACACTATTAAATATAAATGTCGTCTACATTACACATATCTGAGCCAGCATCAAATTGAGTGAAACATGAAACGTGATTCTACATAGCACATGTTTTTTATATCAAAACCCTACCATGATAAATACATCGTGATAACAAACTTTGTTAGGTTGGTTTTGATTGCACTTGTGGATGAATGCCCCTAGAGAAAGAAAAAGACACTAAGTTAGGTTGTAAACGAGTCGAGCCGCTGATGAACTACTCGAGATCGGCTCGCTAAAACCATAAATTGAGCCGAGACGCTTGTGAACTAATCAAGATTGGCTCGCAAAAAAACTTGAATCGAGCCAAGCTAAAACGAGCCCTAGCTTAAGCTTTTATTAAGGCTCATTTAACAAAACGAGCTCGAGCCCGAGCTTCACATGTCAAGATCGAGTTGGCATACGAGCCTAAACGAGCTTTTTTATTTATCTAATTTTTATTTAATATATTAACTATACATTTATATAATAACTGGTATCATATAAAATTACAATAAAAATAATTAACTAATATATTATATTATACAAAAGTTATAATTATAGATACATTTGTTAACTATTACAAAAGTAGGGGAAGGTTCATTGGGGAACACTAAAAAAGTGGGGAACAGCGGGGAACCGACTCAAACGAACTCCGATTGGACTCATTCCAGCGGCGTTGGAACCGGCTCATCGAACCCTAACTAAGATCTCTTAACCCTAAACCCTAAATCCTAACTCCTAAACTCTAAACCCTAAAGCTAAAAAATAAGACTAAAACCTAAGCTAAACCGTAAAATCTAAACTATAAACCCTAAAAGCTAAACCCTAGAGGCTAAACCTAAAGCTAAACACTAAATTTAAACCCTAAGCCTAAACCCTAAGGCTAAACCCTAAAAGCCAAACCCTAATATATTTAGGGTTTAGAGGTTATGATTTAGGTTTTAGGGTTAGGAGATCCTAGTTAGGGTTCGACGAGCCGGTTCCAACGCCGCTGGAATGAGTCCAATCGGAGTTCGTTTGAGCCGGTTCCCCACTGTTCCCCACTTTTTTAGTGTTCCCCAATGAACCCCACACTACAAAAATATATTCATAAAATTTAATTAATTAACAAATAATATACAAGTTAAGCCGAGCTTAAAAAACTATTAAAAGACCGAGCTCTCTTAACTCAAGTATAGTGCGCTGATGGTCGGCTCCACATCATCATCATCTAGCGACACTAAACATCTTCAAGGTGCCATGGGGGCATTAAAGGGTGAGACGTGATCGCGGTAACAAACATGATAAGTCTGTGAAACCCATGGTTTTCGCCAATACAATCACACACTGTATAGAGTGAGGCGTGATCATTACACTACTACACACAGTCTTTAAGTCAAACGAGTTGAGTCGAGCATGAGCTTACGATTAAACTTTAAAGCGAATTTAATAATCTTTACATGTGTGCAGATTCTACGACCTTGTGGACCCCTATCCCGGTATCTCCTCACAAATCCCATATTTTGTCATCGTTTTGCTACCCCATCTTCTCTTTCCACCGGTACCTTCACCGGGACTTGCATCATTCCACAAATGTGATTCCGTTTTCTCTACGTTCTCTACAAATGACTTCCACCTGCATAAACCACCCTCACACCGCCCTCTCGCCGGACAAATTCCTCCATATTCCACCGCCATACACCGCCGGAAAAATGCATGACAACAACAAGCTCTCAGATCTACCAGAAGAATCAGATCCAGAACTTTCCGATATCGTTGACTTTGAATTCAGACTTGATGAACCGGTCAACATGCTTCCTGCCGATCAACTGTTCTCCGACGGTAAACTTTTTCCGTTAAATTTTCCGGTTAGTTCTAGTTCTTCCGTTGTAACGGAACCGTCAGATCCACCGGAGATTAGTCCGATAATTAACGGCGTTAGTGTTGTAGATTCGTTTTTGTACACTCCGAAGGTGCCGAAGTGTTCGAGTAAATGGAAAGAGCTTCTCGGTTTGAGAAAACTGTATCAAAACAGCAGCAATACGAAGCTAACGACGTCGTCTTCATCGTCGTTACAGTCTTCCAGTACCGGTACCGGTAACGGTAACGGAAGTACTGCTATCAAATCTATCAAACACTTTCTGTACCGAAGCTCAAAACAGTCAACCGATTCATCGGTTAACCTTCCGCTACTTAACGATACGGATAACGAACCGGCGACGGTGACGTCACGTCACTCTCTGTCTTCGTCATCTTCCGGTCATGATCCAGACGAACTTCCTCGTCTATCTCTCGATTCCGAGAAGCAATTGAAGAACACAAACCCTAACCCTAACAATCCTCCGAGGATGAAACTGGTGAAAACGAAAACGTTATCGACCGACGGATCCATACGTGGAGTTTCGACTGAAAGTCCTCGAATGAATTCATCTGGAAAAATTGTGTTTCACAGCTTGGAACGAAGCTCGAGCAGTCCGAGCTGCTTCAATGGCGGATGCAGGTTGAAAAACAGAGGAATGGAGAGATCATATTCCGCTAATGTTAGAATTACTCCGGTTCTCAATGTTCCGGTTTGTTCGCTTAGAGGTTTTCCACTTTTTTCATCATCATCATCTTCATCGTCTCAAAAGCATGAAGGTTGTTCGAGTAACAGCAACAGCAATAACAGAGCAAGTAGGAATCAACAGATGAACAACAAGAGTAAAACAGATCGATCTTAATCCAGATTATTAAACAGGTAATTATTTCTATTTCGATTTCGATTATCAAACCTGTTGATTAGTTAAGTAAAATCATGAATCATGATCTAGTGTTTTTTTTTTTTATGTTTTGTTACATGATTTTAGGGATTTTGAATTTGAATTGAATGTAAATATCTGGTGTGACTATTTTGTTGTTTGTTTTGAATCTAACTTGTGATTCGGCATTTGTTTTTCTTGACTGGTCTAAATTGAATTGAATTGAAATGGTTTTGGCATCTTTTTGTGGTGTGGAAGAACGAGACAGTAGCATGTTAGCTCTGCTCTGCACACTGCACTGAAGCAGTATATTATTAATAGTACACTTTATTTTTTATTTTTTTTCTTTTTAGGATACGAATACTGCACCAAACTCTGCTAAAAGTTAATTCATAGTGAGCATTGGTACATTTTAATACGTGGCCATGTGTATAGATATATTATTTTAATTTTGTATTTATTAGGGGTGTAAATGAGCTGGGTCGATATTGAGCCCGACTAGGCTCGTGGTGTTTTTATGAAGCTCGAGTCCGGCTCGGCTCGGCTCGACTCGACTTTGTTCGAGCTAATTTGAGAACAACCTCAAACAGACTAAAAGCTAGGCTCGCCAACGTTATCATCATTAGTATTATATTATATTTTATATTATATATAAAAAATAAAACTTTGTTTGGGCTCGTGAGCGAGTCTACACAGGCTTTGTATTTCAGGTTCGAGCCTGGACTTGATTTCGATCTCGGGCTCTTTAAGGCTCGGCTCGTTCGAGCTTTTAACCAAGCTGATAACGAGTAGCTCTCGAGCCTATGGGCTTATCTTATTTACACCCCCAAGTATTTATGTAATAGTTTCCATGTAGAAAATCATTAAAATTATTTTATCTTATACTTTGCTTTGCTATATCATGGAAATGTCATTGAATTTCAAAAATATGGCCAAAGTTTATTACCTTTTATTTTTATTTTTATTTTTATTTTTATCTGAATCTATTGGGAGGCTTTAGTTTTGAAATATCTACTTTTCATATACACTTTTATCTTACATTATTACTGAATACAACCTATTGTTACCTGGAGAGTCACTGTCACTGTGCTAGAGTTTTTGATGTTTGGTACCTTTTTTGATATATTTCAAAAAAGATGTATAAGTAAATAAATATCTTTTTTCCTAGTTTTAACATGTATTTACATCTTATTATGAAATATATTTTTACACCATTTTTTTTTTCAACAGCGATTCCTAGATTTTCGAAGATAACACACCGAATTTGTACACTTTGGTTGTGTAACAAACTAATTAATCACCAGAATGTCTCATTGGGAACATGTTTTATACCGGTTAACCTTTTAAGACTAATGGGTATGGGGGTCGGCTAGCCCCGGCTAGCTCCGGCGCCGAGCCCCCACACCGCCCCCCTCCGCTTCGGCCCGGCCCAAACGACTCACCCACGCCGAATGAGACGAACCACCATTTCACACTTTTCAATATATTACCGTTTTTCAACGGTTATTTTTCAAAAAAAAAAAAAATTCTATTTTTCTATAAAAACTCTCCCACTTTCACCATTTTTCCCCACTTTCAACCCACAACCCTCTCATTTTTATACCATTTTCTCTCCACTTTTATAAAAAAAATTTACGTTTTCATCCACAATGCCATCTAATTCTTGGTGGTCCTCGTCTTCGGATGAGGAAGAGGAGATGTTTATCGCGAACGTTGTGCTACGGGCGGCAGAGATTCTTATCGAGGAGGAAGAGGAAGACGAAGAGGAAGACGTCTCGTCTGAAAGCGTTATTACCACACGAATACGAGTTAACAGAGACCGCCAAGGTTTATCATTAATAAATTTTATTATCCTTATTTCCTCGTATTTATATATTTTTTACGACAGGAGCGCAAGAGAAATTGGTGAACGATTATTTTTCGGATGCACCCCTTTACAATGCCGAGATATTCAGACGCAGATTCCGAATGAGTCGTCGGTTATTCACACGGATTGCTGATGATTTGGCGGGGCTAGACCCGTTTTTCACGCATGCAAACCTTCAACAGGATTTGGTAGAACATATTTGGAACAACTTTAACGTAGCGGACGGTGACGAGGACGAAGACGAGGACGAAGACGAGTAGTAATTTTTAATTTTTATTTTTCGGTAATATTTTTTTTTTAGGAAATCTAATTTTTTTTTATGTTATGAAATGAAATTATTTATGTTGTTTTATGTTGTATTTTTTTATTTTTATAAACTTTTTTATTAAGTTAGTAAATTAAAACTTAGATAATTATAAAATAATGAGGTGGGGCCCCATCCCCCACGAGCCTCCATCCCCCTCAAATATGATGGAGGCTCATCCCCCACGAGCCGCCTACGTGGCGCCTACGTGGCGGCTCAACCCATTCAAGCCTACCCTAACCATACCCATTAGTCTAATATTTGCATTATATAAGAGCATCCAACAATCCGCATTATTGGACTTCATACTTGAGCAAAAATGGTCATAAAAGCGAATATGTATCTAATAAATAACTAAATGGTTGTGTCAAACATTGGACCTCATGCTTGAACAAAAATGCTCATAAAGTGAATATGTATTTAATAAATAATTAAGAGCATTCTCATCCAATCCATCAAATTATACATACATTCCACTAAAAAACAACTTCTATATCAATATATTTTCACTAAAAACAAATATTTTTTCTCTCTCCTTTTCAATTAAATAATATTATCATCACATTTTTCTCTTTCCTTCACTCACAACCACTTTCAATATATATTAAAAAAATTATACTGGGTGAACAGTGTCCCCCCAAATATACAGATAAACAGTAACATTTTCTCTCTCCTCCACTCACAACCACTTTTTTTACCCTTTACAATATCAAATGTCACAGTTCTCTAAACACAAGATTTTGTTTTCTGTTTTTTCTTTTATTTCACTCATTCATATCCAATTTCTTATTTAAAATATGTTATTTTATAGTTT
Source organism: Helianthus tuberosus (assembly GCA_030545235.1). Taxonomy (NCBI): domain Eukaryota; kingdom Viridiplantae; phylum Streptophyta; class Magnoliopsida; order Asterales; family Asteraceae; genus Helianthus; species Helianthus tuberosus. Next base: position 9,900,464 of record CM060377.1, read on the forward strand.
ATAAATAGAGAAAAATGCTTGGATAGTCCCTATGGTTTGTTCATTTTTCATCTTTAGTCTCTAACTTTCTAAAATTACACCTATAGTCCCCAAGATTTTGAATTTCGTTCCCGGATAGTCCCCTAGCGTGGATGAGAGTTAGTTTTTAATGTTAGGTGCTTTTGAAATGACAAAAATACGCTTGCTGTCAAATTAATAACTAAAAAGTTAAAAGAAATATAATTAATATTTTACAATTTATGTGGGACCCACCACCCACCCTATCCACTTTATCTTCCCCACTCCACACCACTACCACCATCTAACCCCCCCCCCCCCCCCTAACCGTAACCACCACTGCCACTGCCACAACCACCACCGACCGCCATCATCAGCGGTGATCAATCTTAAGCAATTACTTCAGCAAACCACCTCCCTAACGGCTCAGAGATACTGAAGAAAAGTGCTTGCAGAAGCTTGTACTGCAAGTAATCCAGTTTTTCGACAATTAGTTGACCCTTCTGTCGCTATGTGGCGTATCCCCTCATGTAGGATACATGGGTCAACACTGAAATCAAGTCAGATCATGTTGAATGAATTCTCACCAGAAAATGATTGCTTTATACTCGGACGCTTTCTTCCAATCAACGTAGACAGGCAGAATGAAGAGATAATCAGTATTTAATGCTGATGTCAACATTTAAATCAACAGCTGACAGCTTTTCAAATTGAGCATCGTAAAGTAGTTGAATGAAAGCACGCTGAAAACGGGTGTCAACGGACATATCTTCCGTAGTTTTGGTTTCGAAACTGTCGATGGTTGGATCCTCCTCGTCAAAGTGATGATGATACTGATTAGTAAGATCATAATCTACTCGCATTTCCTCTAAAACGCTTTTATGTTCAGCATGTAAAATTGAGTCCAGACATTTGAAACATATATATATATATAGATAGATAAATAGATAGATAGGGCCAGGATCATTTCAGAACCATAAATATTTACAGAACTCGCAGAACTCCTAATAAACAATCTTTTTATTTATATATTTTTATGTTTAGGATAATTTTATCATTTATTATGTGTATTTTTTATGATTACATACATGTTAAAAGTAATTTTATTATTTTTTATTTATAAATTTATAATTACACATATGTAAACTAGTTTTTTTACATATATGTAATTAGTTATTACACATATATATTATTTGGCTATTAAACATATGTAAACTACTTTTAACATGTATGTAATCATAAAAATACGTGTAATAGATGATAAAAAGATTCTAAATAAAAAAATATATATATAAAATGATTGTTTATTAGGAGTTCTGAAGTTCTGCAATTATTTAGAGTTCTGAAATGAACCCACCCATATATATATATACATATATATTTTTATTAGTTATTTAACTCTTATAAATATTAGTTATTTATTATTTAATTATTTATCTCTCGTAATATATTGGTCTCTAACCTAGTTAGTAAATGAAAATAAATAGTTTATATGTAGTATATGTATTTATATTATAAAAAGATAATTATTTCGAAAAAAAAATTCAAAAAAAGTTTATAAATTAATAGTTTATTAACAAATAATTTAGTATGATATATTAATATTAAGGTGACATCAAATTAGCTAAAAAATATCTAGTTCGACATGTTGATTTGTATAGATTATCCATGTTATTATTAACAACAAACACATTGTTTGGGTTTATCATTCAAAAATTTAAAAGCAATTGTGCTTGCAAGTGTATTGGTAATACCATGACTTTTTAAAGTGAAGGTCATTGGGTTTTTAGCTTCACCTAGAACAAAACTGCTCTGGATTGAGCTAGAGATTTCACATCTCCTTTGGAATGGTGGCGGGTCAGGTTACTAGCGCCGTCTGCGTTCGTGAGCGTGAATATCGGCTTTTGCCATTAAGTTTATTTGGTGATCAGCTTTTGTTAATATTTAAAAAGATAATTAAAAAAACAAGGGTAAATTACTTTTTGAGTCCCTGTGTTTTAGGAGTTTTAACAACTTGAGTCCAAAATCAAAATTTTAACGCCCTGAGTCCCTGTAGCCACTTTTATTAACTATTTGAGTTCAAATTTCTAACACTGATAGAATTTTTTGGTTAAGTATTGTTAAATGACCAAATACCCTTATAGTTAAAAATAAAAAAAAAATTATTATTAGATTTTTATCTCTCTATCTTATATATCTCTCCCCTTAGAGCATTCACATCCATCCCACTATATTTTCACCCTAAATTACACTAAAAAACATTACATTTTCTCTCTCCTTTTTAATTAAACAATATTTTTTATACCTTTATCATTATCTTTTCTCTATCCTCCACACACAACCAATTTCAAAATATATTAAAAAATTATAGGGGGTGAACAGTGTCCCCCCAAATATACAGATGAACAGTAACATTCTCTCTCCTCCACTCTCAACCACTTTTTATACTTTTTATATTTTAAAAACACCACACTGAAAATATGATGTCTTGGATGTGAATGCTCTTATCTCTTTCTCTCTCTCTCTCTCTAAACATTATGCACCCTTCATCCCTCTCATCTTTATTTCTCTCTCTAGACCACCTGCATCCCCTCCACACCACACCACCACAGCCACAATCTCTCTCTCTCTCTCTAAACATTATGCACCCTTCATCCCTCTCATCTTTATTTCTCTCTCTAGACCACCTGCATCCCCTCCACACCACACCACACCACCACAGCCACAGCCACCTCCATCACCAACCACCGCCACAACCACAAACCTCCAACACAGTTACCGTTGTCACCGTCGCATCACCACCATCACCAACACCTACGTCGCACCACCACCACCATCACATCATCATCATCATCGCCACTATCCCAAATCACATGTCCAGAATCCCTCATTTGGTATCCATCAAAACCACAAATTTTGTCACACCCTGGCTTTGCGGAAGCGTGGTTATTTTGGTGTGACTTCTTAATACCATAGCTTAACCATAACAAGCTATATGAAATAAAAACCATGCAAGATCATCCATTAAAATAAGTTTGAAGAGTAAAGAACCACTACATTGTCTTAACGGATATCACATCCTAACAAACATAAACAGTGTTCAAAAGACACAACACCAACAAGAAATAAACACAGCTTAAGAACTGTGACTCGTCCAGGAAAAAGTCACATCCCTTAAACTCGGATGACCTTGAAACTAATGCAGCGGGAAAACGTGTCATACCGCGCCAGATCCTTTAATTCCCTGAAATACATGTAAGTTGAAAAATCAACAATAATGTTGAGCGAGTTCATGTGTAAGTGAGTATGTATAAACCTTTGTAAACAAGTCTGTATGTATGAAAATCCCTGGTATGTAGCAATCAAGGAAAAAGAGATCGATTAATGTGTAGCTAATACATTAATAAGTGAAATGGCCTAGGAAGCACTCAAACCTGTAACGCGTATTTCATACCGGTCCTTCCGGCGGAACGACATAGTCACCACATGCAGCCACACGCTGGCTCATGTGTGGGGCTCACAACACCCGATAGATCTATCACTCATGCCTCTCGGTCCTTATACAAGGATTAATGGTCTTACGATAATAGCCTATCCATTCACATGATCTAGCAGTAAGTTCCTTAGCTAATCATACCGTGTATAAAACGTTTGTAGTAAATGTAACATGTATTTCACCCCCGAAGTATAAAAACTGAAAACAGTTAAGAGAAAAGGGGGACATGAACTCACCGAAGTGCGTCTCTAAAAAGTAAATTCCCTGTCAACCTGCTGTGCGACGACCTACACGTACTAACTTCTATTAGACGGGCGGCCGTGCCTTAGCTTAAGGTTTAATGTCTTTGGGAAATAGTTAGGCAACTATTTCGTAATTACACTTCGTAATTATTTGGTAAATATATTCCTTCCCAAGGATGGGGGTTTTTAATACATGTGCGTTCGTATAACTTCGAAATATATTATTAAGTCTCACTTAATCAAATATATTTTATTTCATTTGTCTAAAATACTTTATTCCCAAAATATAAATATTTTTCCCAAAAATATTATATTTTATTACATACCATTTTCCAAAATAATACTTTGTCAAAATACACACTTATGTGTATTTTCTGAAAGTACGTAAGTTACCTTGTAAAGTTCGGGTGGTATTAGTAATACCGGTGTAACTTAAATATTTATTGTGAAGGCGTTCGTATTATTTTGGAGCCGTTAATATTTAGTAATATTATTTTTACCCTAAAAATAATATTTACGTAGTTCACAAAATAATCGCAAAAATTTACACAAGTGTTGTTATGAAAATATATATTCTAAATATATATTTTAGCAAGTTTTATTTATAACAATTCCACCTCCGACACTTGGAAGTTTCGTAATAAAAATCGTGGCGAAAGTTAATTGGGAAAACAAGTTAAAATATATCCATAACACTTGTGATAAAAATATTTACAAGTGTTAGATTTTTGAAAAAATTTCGCCAGAGTTTCCTCTGTAACTGGAGGTGGCCACGCTTACAAGCGTATCATTTTCTTTTAAGATTTCAAATCAACAATGTTCCCAACATCAATCAACAAAGTTTCATCATCAAAATAGTCAAAATAAATATAAATCGCAAGACACATGAACTTGTGGTTTGTGCAAAATATATAGTAACTTTCCCCATATTTTTAGTAGATCTTTCTATAACTAAACTTGGTTTCTTTGAAAACCTTGTTTTTAAAGAAGACACGTCTTTACAACTTTTTGTCAAAAATTATAAAAATAATTCTTGTTTAAAACTTTTGGTTACACAAGTGTCCACACACTTGTGTGTTCACAAAAATCACTTTTGTTTTAGGGAAAGATCCGGCTTTCAAAATATGATTTCATTTGACACTTGGTTCTTTGAAAATACCACTTGTAGATCTTTAGATCCACTAGTTTAGAACTCTATTTCATAAGAAAAATTGTTTTTACACAAGTTCATGGTTATAAGTAATTGTGTTCTTCATCTAACCACTTTTCATACTTTAACATACTCTAGGTCATGTTCCATAAACATGACTTAGTCGGGTTAGATGACGATCCGAGCTAACACTAGCATAAAACAACACTAAATAATCATAACAAAACAAGTCTTATAAGTTTTACACCAATATTCATCTATTAACCACTTTGTCTATATTATTTTAGTAGACTTTAAATTTTGTTCTTACATGTTCATAAATTTCAACCGTCAAAATTCTTATTAACCACTTTAGAATAGATCAAAAAGGCGTTTAGAGTCACTTACTACTAGCTCGAGGCTAGGGAAGAAACTAGACGAAAAATAGGCGGTTAATAGCGATGTGAAGAGGTCCTCGCGGTTCCGTAAGCACCGAGCCTCCTTATGCGTGACCCTTCTCCTTTGTATGTAAATAATATGCAAGATGGAAAATTGAAAGTGATGGATGGTGGGTGTTGGGTGCTTTCGGCAGTAAGCAAAGAAGGAAAGGGAATAATTTTTTTTTGAAGTGTTTGCAAATGAATGATGATTATCCTCTAATTATACTTATAGTCCATATTTTGCTTTTGCCCAACAAATAAAATGCCATCTAGATATAGAACATGGGTTATTAAAATAATCAAAATTGTGGTGGATGTTTCCCTAGGGGAACCGAATGGTTTGGGGGGTTGGGTTTATAGTTCAATTTCAATTTTAAAGTTAGTGATAGTTAGTTAGTTTAGAAACTAATTTAGTGTATTAGTGTGTTGTAATATATATAACGGGGGTTAGGGTATTCGGGGACCCTAACTGGCTCAGAAAAATAAAAACAATGTCAATGACAATATTTTATGTCTCGGGTTAAGTCCGGTTGTACGGTTGGATATTACTCCGTTAAAGCGCTAAATAATTATTTAAAGTGCCGTTGATATTATTTTTAGTGACACAATTTATTCTCGACACTTTGGAAAATGTCTAGTAATATTTTTCCAACTTTTTGCACTTTACTAGTTTAGATAAATGCTGAATTTTTATTTAAAGTGCTGAATTTTGTACTTAAAGTACGTTTTAGGCACCTCCGGTCACTGTAATCTCATTCCTAGTGACGCAGTTCTACAACCCTTATATCCCTACACTCACCACTAGTGTAGCAAACTATCTCAGGCTCTTACAGGCCTTAGAGGCAGTACCTGCCTGGTGCTAGTTATGACAGCACGTTTAATAGGTTATCCGATCATTGTGCTACTGTGCTTTTGGTGCATCAAGGTTGTCACAAAGGTGCTGTAAGCAAAACATGGAGTGACAGCAAGTAAAGTATGATGCAAGTAAGTACATGTATCAGCATTCAAGTAGCAGTTTATCCACAAGTTCAAGTAAGCACAGTAATTAAGCAGTAATTAATTATTAATTAAGTCGTACGGATACCTGGTTTAGTGAGGGTTGTCACAAATTTCCCCCAAAAAACCCACCAAGATCCACCCCAATTCACCCACAATGGGCAAAGGTGGAACCCTGACTCAAGGTGTACTAAAAAGATCATCCTTTCCTACACCTACGTTGTCATATGGATCTTTCTCAGCTTCACTGTCATCGTCTACAACAAGTACATTCTAGATCGCTTTGCTTTCATAACAGAATAATTCTAACAGAAGCTGTGAGAAGTCATCCCTTTGCTTTCATAACTGAACCTATGCAATCTTTTCAATTGATATTTACCAGCTTAGCATACACTAGATTGACAAGTTTTTTCACTCATCATAACATAAACCCACAACCCCAACTAATCCATAAGTCACCAACAAACAAAACAACTACATATCTTGTACAAACTTTAAAGGGGCATTTCATCGAGCACTTGGTAGACACCCAAATATAAAAGATAAAAAAAAAAAAAAAAAAAACCAGTCTGGGTATTAAAAATCTTGAAAACTTTAGCCGAAAGATAAGCCTCAATTCTCTTGAAAAGCTGTAAAAGGTCTTCCTTTGTGTAATTCGCCATGCCTGAAGGTATACAGATTCTTTTTTAATGTTATGAACGCTCACTCAAAAGAAGAATAGTGAAGAAAGATGTACGATAAGAAAGAGATAAGGGGGCGAGAGATACAAGAGAGAGAAATCTAATAATAATTTTTTTAACTATAAGGGTATTTTGGTCATTTAATAATACTTAATCAAAAATTTTAACAGTGTTAGAAATTTGAACTCAAATGGTTAAAAAAAATATCTATAAAGACTAAAGACGTTAAACATTTTGAATTTTTGATTTTGTACTGGTTATCAAAAACTAATTTACAAAAAAACAATTGTCCTGGATGCGTAAAATTGCGGGCATTCATGCTTTTTTCTTTTGGAAGCGTAGAAAAAGTGTTTGTGATGATGACCATGATTTGACATTGGGAATGTGTAACGACCATGACATAATACCTTCTTTTTCCTTTTTTAATTCTTCACACTCATCATTCTTTTTAATTTTTTTCACACTCATCGAACACATGCTCTAGATAGATAAAATGTGAAATGTGGCACTGAATTAAAAAGGGTATTGTTAAATGGGCAAATAGCGAAATTGGCCAAGACTTGGTCAACTTTTCCAAACTAGCCAACTGAAACGTCTCATAGAGACGTTTCACGAATTCCCACACGTCTCAAAGACGTTTCCTCATCAGCCATTCACCGAAAGCCACGTGTCCACAAGTGCTGCTGAGACGTTTCAGAACTTTGCTGAGACGTTTCCCAAGCTGAGACGTTTCAGAACTCTGCTGAGACGTTTCCCAAGCTGAGACGTTTCAGAACTTTATGAGACGTTTCCCAACCTGTAATTCCTTCATCTTCTCCGACGAGTCCTCCGGCCACCATCACCTTCGTCGTCCAACCCCTCCACCACCTCCGTTAACCTGCAACTCCTCTCCGACGACACCTCTTCTTCTACGGCGACTAACGTCACCACCACATTGTTTCTTCATCAGGTTAGTACCGGTTTTGTGGTGGGTGGTGGTTGTGGTGGGCGGAGAGTGACGATTGTTGGTAGGTGATGGTGGTGGTTGGTTGGTATGTGACTGTGCCGTGGTGGTTTACGGTGGTGGTGGAGGGTTGAGGTGCTCGGTGGAGGGTGGTGGTGCTTGTGAGGGTGGTGGTGGTGGTGCTCGGTGAAGTTCACCTGAAGGGTTTGTGTTTGTGATCCGATCTTGATCAGTGGGATAAAGAAGTGTGGGTGTCAGAGACATGATGTTTTGAATTTGGGGAAGTGGATTTGTAGAGAGAGAAAGGGGAGGAAACGTACAACAAAAAGGAAAAGTGTGTAAGCTAGACTGAAAAAGTGTGTCCACACGCTGTTCAAAAAAAAATGATGGGATTGGACACGTGGCTTTGGGTGAATGGCTGATGAGGAAACGTCTTTGAGACGTGTGGGAACTCGTGAAACGTCTCAATGAGACGTTTGAGTTGGCTAGTTTGGAAAAGTTGACAAAGTCTTGGACAATTTCGCTATTTGCCCTTGTTAAATATACCCAAAAAGTCAACTTTTTTTTATTTTTCCCATAAAGTAGAAACATTGGAAAGATGCCACTGACAGAAAGTTTACTTTTCCTCATCCCTCCTCAGTTTAGTTTTCCTATTTTATTGAGAATTGTTCTTATTGTATTCTATTTCGTTTTTACTTTTTTTTTAAGGGTGTTACTTGATTGTGAACATTAGGCCATATGTAATTGTTTTATTTTTATAACTGGTATGTCAATAAATGTGGCTGTTATATCGCACGTATATATGAGATCTAACTAACTTTTTTTTATTTTTCCCATAAAGTAATGGTTTATTTACAATTGCTAAACAAGGTTGTCCGGGTTCGATCCTAACAAAAACAAATTGTTTCTCTCCTTTTTTCGGGCTAAAATGATTACAAAAAGAATTGAAGAAACATTTATAAAATCTTTTTTTAAATCTCTCGATTCCATTTTCAAAGTTTACCATATATTTTTTCCCTTCAACTCTTGTTAAGTAATATAATATATTTATAAAAAGAAGTAATTTAATCCAATAAAATTAGGAGTGACAAAAGGTAACTTTTCAATTGTTTTAATGTTTGCACGTTTACTGTTTTATTAGAGACTCGTTATTTATTTATGATTAACTTTTTCACTTTCGTATTTATAATAAAATGTCTTGATTATTTATTTATTTATTAATATTGATATTAATACTAATAATAGTATAACAAAATATAAAAAAACAACAAAAGTATTATAAAATAAAATAACATAAAAAGATAATCATTACTTTTGACTTTATAATAAAACATAATTATTACTTTTTACTTTTTAATAAAATAATATAATAAAGTAGTTAATCATTACTAAATTTGACTTTTGGGTATATTAATCCTTGTGTTGGGTATATTTATCACACCCCATTGAAAATCAAAGTAATTGGGTAAAATATTATTTAGAGTAAATTACTATTTTGGCTTTGGTGGTTTAACCGGTTTAGTCCTTACTGTTTAAAAAAAATATTTTGACATATCAGACTCTAAGATTGTATTTTGTAATGGGTTTTGGCTCCTAACACTAACTATGTTATATTTTTCCAGTTAAGCCCAGTGGCGGACCTAGATGTTTTTCCATGGGGGTGCGGAACATTTTTAAAATTTTTAGGCCCCTAGGTATATAAGTAAAAAAATCGGTTCGTATCGGGTCGGGTCATGTAAAACAAACGAACATCAAACTAAATTTATATAATCATAAAAAACATGTCAAACCTTGTTACAAACATAATTAAAATGTCGATGCCCTGCGGGTTTTCATTTTTTGAAATCTATCCAAAACATCATCTAAAACTAATTTCTTAAGCAATTATTTCTCTATATAACATAATGTTTCAATTTTAATTTTCAACTATTCAAGCCCTAGAAATCATAACGTAAGTTGTAATCACCCTAAAAATATATAAACAACATAATCACCCTAAAAATCATCTAAACAACTATAAACAACGTCAAAACACATAAAATTTCAAACCTATTTAATAACTTTATTACCCTTTTTTCTCCTATAATATCAACCAAAGTCATCAAAATAACAAAGAAACTTACCCGTGTTCGGATTCCGGTTAGATTTGGTGTCGAACGACGGTGGTATGGTAGCTGATTACGGTGGTCGCCGGCTGCTGGACTGTTGTCGCTGGGTGATGTTGTTCGTTGGCAGTGTAGAGACGCAAGAGAGGGAGAAAATTTCTAAAGGTTTTGGGCTTTAATTATTTTATTATAGTTTGAAATATTGTTAGGTTTGGTTAATGGACTAAGACTTAGTGGGCTAGCTAGTTAGGAATTATAAGTGGGTAAAGGTATGGGTATTTGGGTTTAGTTAGTTAGGTATTAAAAGTTATATAATTTAGGTAGTATTTTTTTTTTAAAATAAGAGTTTACTAAAAAATTTAAAATATAAATTGATAACACTTTTTACCTAAGGGGTGCGGACGAAAAATTTCAAGGGGTGCGGTCGAAAAATTCCAAGGGGTGCGGACGAGATTTTCGACGGAACTTAGCACTAAATTTTTTTTTCCCAGGGGGTGCGCCCGCCCACCTTGGGCTGGGCTTGGGTCCGCCCCTGGTTAAGCCTAAGGGTATTGTGGTCCTTTTATAGCCTAGGGTAATAAAATAAAGAGTAAATTGCACAAAATGTCCTTTACGTTTAACCAATCTTGTTGGTTTCAGCCTTAATCTTTAAAAGTTGCCAAAACCAGCCTTTAAGATTAATTTTCTTGCAGGTTTCATCCTTTATCACCAACCCAGTTACTAATCCATGTTAAATGACCTCACATGCATAACATGTGAGGGTAAAACCGCCTTTTCATCTCTCTCTCTCCACTTTATTCATCTTCAACCTCCAAAACCACCATAGCTTCAACACTCCAAATTTTTTCTGTTTTCAAATTACCCCAAATCCAGCAGTTTGCATACCTGATTGTTTAGAACGAGTTCGTGTGTAACGAGAAATACCTCTAAACACATCTGCTTCCTGCTGGAGCTTCTTATCATGGGCAATGTTAGCAGCCCGAATAGCATCCAAATCAGGGTCCCAAGAACTCAAACTCGGGCCTTTACCTCTACGAAATTTCCCACTTTCCTTTGGGGATACCGATTTGGGTTTGTTTCCATTACAATTCCTTGTAGGAGTGTCCCTAGACTTGTGAATCGTATCTGGAATTGGGGAATTGGGCGTCGATTCAAGTTCTGTAGGAGCCTAGTTGACCTCAGACGATCCTGCATCTAGGGGTGTGGGTATCACTGCAAACGGAGACCCATTTGGGGGATCAAACGTACCTGGAGTGGATCGATTACACTCCAAAACGGAGTGCTGGGGTACCGATTTCTCAAGATTTAGAGCCCCATCAGGCCCTTCATGGGTTTTCTTCAGAGCGGCACTCTTCAATGTGTAACACCCTTGTTATTATTTTAAAGGTTTTCGTATATATAACTAAAATAAACATGTAATTACGATTAAGGATCCGTAGAAAATACGAGTAATTTAAATCTTTTGCAACTTAAAAGTTTACAACATAATATAAATAAGTTCGTCGTTTAAAATGACAACGAAACGCCATGCGAAAGCTTGTATCTTGATTGTGTTCGGTTCTCAATGAGCTTGATCTTCATCCGTAAGCTTACTAAAGTTTACCTGTAATCAAAACCAACACAAATGTTAGTTTTGATACTAATATAACTAGTTTTATCAAGTCCCTTTTTAACTAAGTAAACAAAACAACAAAATTTGCAGGTTTTATACCCGTCGCGTCGCGCGGCGTGATTTTGATGTATGGTCGCTGCCGCGACTAGTGTCGCGTGCCGTGACGGTGGTGACCCCCACCTGTCACGCGACGCGAGACCCCCAATTCGACAGAAAGTTTCTCAATTTGTTGCTGCACTTGCCCAGCTCAAACTTAACCAAAATCTTAACTTTAAAACTCCATAACTTTTGTTCGACTCATCCGTTTAGCATGATTCTTTCTCCCACGCGTCCGCAATTTAATTTTCCGTCATATGGGGTTATAACCCTACACCCGAGCTGATAAAATATGGGATTTCAAGCTCTCGGCATGAAATCGAATTACTAAGACTTTTGACCCATTTAGGGGATTTAAGCTATCTAGTCTAAACTAACTCTTTTATTTTCACATTTCGTTATTCCACCCCTAAAGTATATGCTTATATTCCACCACGACTACTTTTGTGGTATTTTAGCATACCTAACTTATTAACCTAAATTTACCTTTCGGTTAGTCATTTTACGCAACCGACCCATTTTAGGCATTTAATCCACGAATGTTTATGCCTATAACTTGTATTCATGTATAATGATTTCCTAATCAAAATGCAAGTTCCTAAACAACCCATATGGGTCGTTTGCCCGATTTACCCATCAAGGGCGTTTTGGTCAATTTTAGTCCCTCATTTAACGACAAAGGACTTTCAATAGGTACTTGACCAAAATCACTCGTCTAATTACAATCTTATTTATGCGTACCTGGCTCGGGTCGACATTTTGACCCGTTCTAATACCTTGTCTCAATAATTTGCTAATTCATAGCATCGCTAATACACAAGCCGTTTTATCCTGCGAGCATAAGACTCGACAAACACTTATTAGTCATTATATGTCAAATGGTATTAACATTACCATTTGACTCGTTTGGTCTAAACAACCAAACATTTTGCGCTTATATATAAATGATATTTATTTACCATTTTGTTAAGTAATTCGTTTCGGATTCTTCACCATTTAGTTATGTCTCTTAAATCCGTTTCTTACACCTTTGACTCAACATGGCTTATGCCGCTCCATTTATTCGTGACTAAATCACCGTTTTCTCATTTTAATTCGTTTAGGCTTACTTATAAAGTAGCCATTCGAAAACTTATTTTATTTATTTCATTACATGACCAAATTACCATTTCGACCCTTTTTACCATTTAACATGGTTTTCGTCTTTTGATATGTTACGGCCCGTATCTTTTCGTGTCGGAACCATATTTCGAATATAACCTTGGTTGTATTTATAACTTATAAATAAATACATGTCCTACAAAAAGTGTGTAAGCTTTACTTACCTTGCATCTCGAATACGTTTTTCCTTTATGTTTGACTTGATTTGACCCGCTTTCTCCCCAAGCTTCCACCTAGCTCGTTAAGCATCAAACTATCATCATCATTCACAAGGTGGTTAGATTAGTCATTATAACCACGACTATTCCACCTTACGTATTTTCTATGTCAAAACTACTATTCGACTCCGTCCATGGTTAGTTTAACTTTTCAAAAGTTAACTACCCTTAATTATATGATATGTGCATATAAGCTAAACCGACTTCATAATTAAAATTTGTATTACCCCACATCACACGTAATTAGTCGAACTAGGAAATTACGCGTTTGATTCATAATTTCAACATATGAACATTCACTTAGGCATTTTAACAAACACCTTGTGGGCATAATTTATAACATCAACAATCAAGTTTCATAACTAGTTGTTTAGCCAAGCTTTAACATTAATTAGGCAAGTTCATATCACTGAAAATAGGCTGTTTTTGGTGACCTGTTTAACCTGTTTACAAGTCTTCAAAAATTATGATTTTTTTATGTGACGTACCTCCCGAAGGTTTAGGCCTTGTGTTAAAATTTCAAGATCTAACTCTTTACCAACAATTTGTAAAAATTCATTTACTAAGCTGCAATCAGATTCGTCACCTCTGACTGCAGCTTACGAAAAAATTCATTTAAAATTTCTCGTTTATCTGATTGACGAAATTCTAGTTGGAGATTTTTGGAATTACCTGAAGCTACCTACAGTAAAAATTTGAGGTCATAATTCAATTCTTAAATTGAGTTATGACATTCGTAATGGGCTGCAAATTCTGCCAGAAAACGCAACCTGAACCTTCGATACCGAAAAATTCATAAAACATTCAATTTTCGTCGAAAAAATGCAATTCCAGTGGGGTTTTAAAGATATTTCCTGGAATTAAATTTTAGACTCAAGAAACACATGTTTTTGTCACGTTTTGTCCACGTTACAGCCAATACAAGTCGGCTGTAAATTCTGATCAGAAGCTGTTTGAATTCAGCTTTCAATTAAAGCATGTTTATGACATTATCACACTATTTTTAGCAATCAAAATCTTAAAAACATCACATACACGAATTTAGCATCAACATCTGAATTTACTTCATGGAACTCAAATTACACTAGAATAACTATCAAAATCCTAGTGTTTAACATGTTTCTACAAAACTCACTTAACACCTTCAATGGTGATTGTGGAATTCTCAAGCATTGAGTATAATTTCAACAATCTAAGGACTAGGGTTTATTCCTAGACACTATTTCATTCTAATTTCATCCAAACAACATTCATGCAATAGTAATTTCGAATTATAAATGGATCATCCAGAATTTTGAATGGAATCAAACAACGAATTTTGACATACCTTGTGATCCCCTAGGCTTGGTGATCACTAATTTATTAAAAGCCCCAAATTTTAGCTTGATTCTCCTTCGATTTGGTTGGATTTTATGAGTTTTAGGGTTTTGGAAGAACCCCCCCTTGGCTCCTGGTCGTTCCTGCGCACACACACACACTTAGAGTGTGTGTGTGTGTGTGTTGTGTTTTATTATTATTTTTAATAAAACATGTTTGCCCACTTTGCCATTTTAGTCTTTCATGTTTCATTTTTGATCATATAGGGCTATAACTCATAGTTTATCACTTAAATCATATTACTTAACTAGGTTAATTATTCCTAGCCAACTTAGTAGGTTCGGGAAGTTAAAAACCCGTTTTATTTTAAGTCCCGTTAACTCGGGCTCCTTATGAACTTTGTCTTCTCAAGTCGTTTGCTCTCTTTTTATTTATTATTAGGCTTATTTATTTGAATCCTAATAATTTCCAGGTTAATCTTTTCTGCTAACGGTATTCTACCCGCTCTTTAGTATTAACGGGGTTTTATTACCAAACACGTTTTCGGGGTGTTACAAGTCTACCCCCTTAAAGAGGTTTCATCCCCGAAACCTTCTTTATGTAGTTCGTTGATTAAACCAAACGAACTTAGCTTCGTTTTCAAGGTTTTCCTTCTTTTCGTTCTATATGGATCATTTGTATTGACGTGTACGTCTTTCATGTGTATGGCCTCATGGGCTGTAACTTTTATCATGTATTTCTTATCCTTGTTGTCTATTTGACCGAGTTGTCATTTGATCACCCGGTCACTAAGTCTTTCAATATTTTTACTTCACACTAATCTTATATTGATGAACGCTTTACATTATTCCTAATCTTATTTTGACTTCAAATGGTTTTACCGGGTAGACTAATTAGTCGCCTTCACTTCATACCCTATCACCCGGGTATACTATTTCGCCATCATCGGCCTTATGTGTTTTTAAGATTTTCTAAACCACCTCATACCACTTATGTTTTGTTAAAACGTTGCTTTTGACTAAAGACTAAGTTTTTAGTTTACGTTTCCTCTTTGTCTTACCTCTTTCTCTCATTTTTAGGAATGTTACTTCTGAGGATCTATTATTTTCCATTATTATTTAATGCGGCGAATTATAACTATTTCCCACGCTTAACCCATATGACCCGTAGGTTCTTTCTCTTAGCCTCGTAGGCTATTTATTTAGATTTTTACTTTTTTTTTTCCAGTTTCACTGGGTTGCGTTATTCCTTTCTATGCTTACCCATAACCCTTTATATAGATTTGTTAACATCTCGCGCTTTTATTTACTCGGTTCGCGCTTACTTTCATTATCAAACGTTATTCTTGGTTTAACTCGTTTGACTCGTTCGTGTGAAATTTCGTCACTTGTGAACGTCAAACTTCGTTCCTTATTCGACCCGTCCAACTTTGAAATAGTTGAACATAATCATCAAAATTTATGTTTGCAACCTTTCATCGTCTTTTGGTTATAACTCGCAATCCGAGTCTTTTGACTTTCTGTTTCGCGTTCCCGTCTCTTGGTTTACGCATACTTTCAAAATCCTACCCATCTATCGGGTATTTTACCGAAGTCATTATCAAAGCAGCTGTCCTGGTATGTATTAAGACTTCGTTTTAATTTATATGGTCGTCTTAGCGAAATCCATCGCTTTTATTTTATCACGTCCTTTATTCTTTATTTAATTCCTTTGACTTGTCCGTGTGCATTTCATCACTTGTGACAGTCAAACTTTTATCCCTATGCCTTAGCATTCCTATTAGTCGGTCTGTATTTTCATTTACCTTGATCCTTGTCCCTTCTCTCGGGCTCGTTATTCTAACGTAATACGCTTCCGTCATCTGACTTGCGTTTACGTTTAATATCAAACATCTTATTTGTTTGATTCATTTGGGTACCTTTTTAAGTTTGTCCCATTCACCCCGTCCTTATTACATCAGATGTAAGTATGTCCACTACAAAAAGTTCATGGTATCATATGCCACTGCTTACTTAGCCAGAGTAAGCGTTTAACACATGACACACATGACCTTTTTATAGTTTTCACATCACGCCCTATGTAAGTAACGCCTCTATTTATTTCATATCTCTGACTACATTTAGTAAAACTTTATTTAATTGCAAAACAACAATCATTAGTTTTACTAGTTTTACATTTGAACATATAGAATGTTTTCCTTTCTATCGAACTATTATATAATCACATTCGTTAATGTGATCGCTACTTTTCTCAATAGCATTATATTGAGAGTTACACACTTGGATAATTACTTCCATCCAAGTTTTTAAATAATTTAATCCTGTTATTGTTTTGTTATTCTTTATTGTGAATAACACTTCTTTCTACTTATTTACTCTTGGAAACTTCATCTTGAATAGATATCCTATTCAGATTTTCTAAGTTTTATCCTATATATGCAACCGTCATTCTCTACTTGTTTGTTGCATATTACTATTTGTGCGATAATTTAAAACGTGCACCTGGTAATTCTTGCCCTAACGGGCCTTCCATGCCTTTATCCTTGTTCACGATCATTACGCGATTTAGATCCTTGATGAGTATGCTCTGCTCGTCATACCTCGGACCGTTTCACCGTCATGTCTGTCACTTATTACACTCTCGCCATCTTCAGGTGCGAGTATCCTTCAACTAAACATTTACAAAAGTTAGTAATTTCGACATTAATAAACGCTCGTGTTGTAATACAAGGCTTTTCACTATACGTGTCAACGCACGTAATTTCGTCATCTATATCAATCATTTTAATTGGGGTAACGTGTATTACACGATAACCCTATGTGTTGTTTACAACACTTTAGCATGCTAAACCATTAACATACATGTACTTACCGGATTTGTGATCAAGCCTCGAACCGAACACACTTTATTCTTTTAACCTTAAGCTCTGATTACCAACTTGTAACACCCTTGTTATTATTTTAAAGGTTTTCGTATATATAACGAAAATAAACATGTAATTATGATTAAGGATCCGTAGAAAATACGAGTAATTTAAATCTTTTGCAACTTAAAAGTTTACAACATAATATAAATAAGTTCGTTGTTTAAAATGACAACGAAACGCCGTGCGGAGGCTTGTATCTTGATTGTGTTCGATCCTTCAACGAGCTTGATCTTCATCCGTAAGCTTACTAAAGTTTACTTGTAATCAAAACAAACACAAATGTTAGTTTTGATACTAATATAACTAGTTTTATCAAGTCCCTTTTTAACTAGGTAAACAAAACAACAAAATTTGCAGGTTTTATACCCGTCACGCCGCGCGACGGGATTTTGATGTATGGTCGCGTGCCGCGACGGTGGTGACCCCCCCTGTCGCGCGACGCGAGACCCCCAATTCGACAGAAAGTTTCTCAATTTGTTGCTGCACTTGCCCAGCTCAAACTTAACCAAAATCTTAACTTTAAAACTCCATAACTTTTGTTCGACTCATCCGTTTCGCATGATTCTTTCTCCCACGCGTCCGCAATTTAATTTTCCGTCAAATGGGGTTATAACCCTACACCCGAGCTGATAAAATATGGGATTTCAAGCTCTCGGCATGAAATCAAATTACTAAGACTTTTGACCCATTTAGGGGATTTAAACTATCTAGTCTAAACTAACTCTTTTATTTTCACATTTCGTTATTCCACCCCTAAAGTATATGCTTATATTCCACCACGACTACTTTTGTGGTATTTTAGCATACCTAACTTATTAACCTAAATTTACCTTTCGGTTAGTCATTTTACGCAACCGACCCATTTTAGGCATTTAATCCACGAATGTTTATGCCTATAACTTGTATTCATGTATAATGATTTCCTAATCAAAATGCAAGTTCCTAAACAACCCATATGGGTCGTTTGCCCGATTTACCCATCAAGGGCGTTTTGGTCAATTTTAGTCCCTCATTTAATGACAAAGGACTTTCAATAGGTACTTGACCAAAATCGCTCGTCTAATTACAATCTTATTTATGCGTACCTGGCTCGGGTTGACATTTTGCCCGTTCTAATACCTTGTCTCATTAATTTGCTAATTC
The DNA here is from genome assembly GCA_030545235.1 of Helianthus tuberosus. NCBI lineage: Eukaryota > Viridiplantae > Streptophyta > Magnoliopsida > Asterales > Asteraceae > Helianthus > Helianthus tuberosus. Next base: position 9,918,965 of record CM060377.1, read on the forward strand.
ATAGCATCGCTAATACACAAGCCGTTTTATCCTGCGAGCATAAGACTCGACAAACACTTATTAGTCATTATATGTCAAATGGTATTAGCATTACTGTAACAACTCTCACCAAAACTCTTATTTCTTATTTTATTTTTTTCCAATAGTAAACCCTAATTGAGACCCCCAAGTAATATTGTATGACCCCTAAAATTTTCAGAACAATCGGAATCAGGATCAGGGCCCCTAAAACTCAAGGGGGGTATTCCCTAATTGATATTATCCTTACAGTTTTTCGTAGAAATTGAATTTTATCAAATCATCGACTCAGCTAAGCTACAAATACACGGTGCTACCCTATGCTAGGGGTGCCCCTCGCGCCACGCGAGGGTGCTGTTTTTCCAGTATATATAGAGGGGTGTGGCACTTGAAGTTTGGCGTTGGTTCGACGTTAAAATTCATTTCGTACACTGAGATATCATCTAACCAGTTCAAAACACACACAGCACGAAACGCTGCTGCGACAACAGGGTAATAACTCGATCACTGATATGATTTAATGTCCGATCGATAAAAACCAATCCGATGGATGTTTAAGTGCTGCCCAAACTCGGGCTATGCTTTGTCATTCGCCGTGAATTCGATGGATGTTTAAGTATCGCACTTTGTCATTCATTGTGAAGGTTTTGAATCTCGTGAGTTGTCGTAAAAGTTGTATTAAGTTACTGACCTAGTTTTCGTGTGCATTGTTATTTGAATTAGGTTAACCAAGCTAAAATCAGTAGGCTAAACGCTGCCCGTTTAAATCTGCAATGTGAGTCATTATCTTTTTATCAAATTGCTTTACAAAAACCTAAATGTTTTCAAAGTTATAATTACAGGGATTAAGTCTTTGTAATCTTCAATTACTGCCGGTATGTGGGGTTTTGTATACATTACTTGTTTCCCGTCACCATTGGACAACGGGTTAGCCAATGGGTGATCTGACCATAGTCACAGATACAGTCAAGTGACAAATACCGATTTGGGGTAATTGGTTGATAAAAACAATGTAATCACCCTTAATACTGTATATTATAACAATGTGTCGTTTTGTGCAACTTGAGTGACTCGCTAGTATTTCCCTGCTGATAAAACCTTTTTAAAACATGTCTCAGGTGATCTGCTGTGATCCCGGAAAAAGTGTCGTGTAGCACTACACGCTTGAAGAAGTGGCTCGATTAAATAAAGAAACATGTTTTTGTAAAATAGGGGTTTCCCAGTGAAATCACCTTATTGTAAATTACGGGGTTTGTCCCGGATTATGAAATAAAATAATCGGGCATTTTCAAGTCTTAAACGATCCTGTTAACACTTCCGTTGCCATATTAAATAAATACCACGGGGTTTCTGTCCCACGGCTTCTGGACCGGGTCAAACCGGGCCGGGGGCCGTGACAGAAAAAGGTGGTATCAGAGCCACTGATTTAAGCCAATTAAGTATTTAGAAATACTTAATTTTTTTTATTGCTATTCTGTGATTATGTGAAAATTCAATTTACAAAATTTTAACTTAGAATTTTGTGTGTTTCATCATATCTGCTAAACAGCATGAATGAGTTGTCTGAAGCTCTTCAGAATCTCAATCTCCATTTGTTAATGTGGAAGTTTCCAGAGACTTTTCCGGTTATTGGGCCGAAATTGATGAACCTATGGAATTCCAAGCTCGACCTCCGGAGAAACCAAAACCGAAGAAGAGAAGAAGATTCGTGGGCTAGAGGCGTGTGCGCAGGAAGAAACCAGCAACTAAGAAAGTTGCCAAGACTGAGGATCCCAAAGATAAAGGCAAAGGAATAGAGATTGGGGAAAGTTCCAGGCAAGACCAGGAAATGCCATCCTGGGAGGAGCTGGATCATAAACTGGCACTTAGTGACCTCATCGGACCTGCCAATGCAAACCTCTTTAATTACCCAGCAGAAGCACAACTTCCAGTTGATCTAGTGCCTGATATCCCAGATCCTATTATCCACTCCCAACCTCTACCAGCAGAACTAGAAGAGTGGTGGACCACCGACTGGCAATTTCAGAATCTCCTAAATAACCCTTATACCTTTTTCCCTCAGTTTGACCCAGAGCCTGCACCAAACCCACCGATGAGCAACGAGAACTTGGCTGAACTCCGCCATTTTGGTGAAGAGCTGGTGGACGCAGGGAATCGAATCCGGGAGGTGGGAGAACAGATCTCCTGGAAGTACGACGAGAGGGAACGTCGCTTTTGAGATGCCAGCAGATGGTGATGATGTGGTGGTGGTTGTATAATAATAACATAATAACAATAGTAGTAAAAATATAATCCTGTAAAATAACTTAAAAATAAAACTTGTGTAACATAACTGGTGTGTACGGACGCATATTAAAACATATAAAAACGGAAGTCGAAAAATCGACAATTTTGGCTATACGTGTTAACTTGATTATGTGCGGTTGTTTTATTATGTTTGGTTGTTATTCATTTTATGCTAATAACTTATATATATTAATTACCAGATGCAAAACGCTGGTAATGAACAAGTTAACGAGGGTAACCAATCCGCGCAAAACCATGAAGATCAATTTCTGAATAGACAAGATATAGAAAACATCGTTGCTCAAGGAATAGTCAATGCTATTCCAGCAATTCTTGCTGCTGCACGAAATCCAGTTGAACCTCAACAAATTATTCCTAGCAAACGTACTCATGAAGACAACTTCAGTAATAGCGTAAATGGAGGCGGTAACATTAATAATAATAATAATGATAATGATGTATTGCAAGCCCCAATTCTCAAAAGAATGAAAGCTGCAACGCCTGGTTACACTTACAAGGAATTTCTTGCCTGTAAACCCGTTGAATTCGCAGGCAATAACGGGGCGACTGCGGCGCTGCGTTGGTTGGAGAAAACCGAGGCAGTAATTAAAATAAGCAAATGTGCCGCGGAGGATAAAGTCATGTACGCTTCTCACCCTTTCAAGGAAGAAGCATTAGAATGGTGGAACACGGTATTACAAGCTAAGGGAAGTGACATGGCCTATGCCATGAGTTGGGAGGAGTTTAAGCGTCTGGTGGAAAGAAAATTCTGCCCAGAATATGAAAAAGAACAAATGGCAAACAAATTCCCGAGCCACCGAATGGTGGATGTTGATTGTCGAGGGTATACTTCGAAGTTTTTCGAATATGCTCGAATTGTGCCTACTCTGGCTTCGCCAGAACTGGTACTTATTTCTCGCTACATTTGGGGTTTAATTAGTGAGATCCGTGACATTGTCAAAGCTGCGAGACCCCGCACGATTGATGATACAGTGGAACTAGCCTACACTTTGACAGACGGACTGGTGCGTACGCGAGAAGAAAATAAAAAGAAGGAATTGGCTCAGAAAATTACCCAAGGATTTCGTGTGGGTAATAATAGCAATTTCAAGAAAAGAGGAACTGAGCAATCTTCTACCCCGCCGTTCTGCAGGAACTGCAGAAAGAAACATTTTGGAAAGTGTAAAGAAACCTACAACTTCTGCAAAGTTGTAGGACATCGTGAAGAAGATTGCAGAAAGAAAACAAGGGTCTGCTATAACCGTGGAGAAACTGGGCATTTCAGACCAGAATGCCCTAAATTGGTCAAACCAGCAGATAACAAAGCTAAACCTACTGAAGGAACTACCAAGAAAAATGCAAGAGCCTTCCAATTGACCACGCAGGAGGCCGAACTTATTCCCGACGTGATAGCTGGTACGTTCCTAGTTCACAACGTTTATGCGAAAGTATTATTTGACTCTGGTGCAAACCAAAGTTTTATAAATACTTCATTCTGCCAAGCTCTTAAGCTATCCTTAACAAAACTTAGGAAAGTTTTTACAGTAGAAACGGCCGACGGAAACTCTGTTAATATAGACACGGTTTTGCAAAAAGAAATTATAGAACTTTCGGGTCATAAATTTTCTGCAAACCTATTACCTATGAATTTAGCTGGATTCGATGTCGTACTAGGAATGGATTGGTTAGTAGCCAACCATGCTTGAATCCTTTGTGATAAGAATTCCATAGAAATTCGTGCACCCACCGGAGAAGTAATCATGGTTACAGGAGATAAGCCGCGTAAACCCATGAAGTTCATTTCAGTAATGAAAGTTGCTAGTTATGAACGAAAGCATGGAATAGTGTATATGATTTCGGTAATCATTAGCACTAAGGGTAAGGAACTTAAGGAAATTCCTATAGTCTCAGAATACCCGGATGTATTCCCAGAAGAATTACCAGGATTACCACCAGATAGGGAGGTAGAGTTTAGAATTCATTTAATTCCTGGAACTACACCCATAGCAAAGGCACCCTATCGGCTAGCGCCCACTGAAATGTTAGAATTGAAAAAGCAATTAGATGAATTGCTCAGTAAAGGATTCATACAACCCAGTTCATCCCCTTGGGGAGCACCAGTGTTGTTCGTAAAGAAGAAGGATGGTTCGATGCGAATGTGTATCGATTATAGGGAACTGAATAAGGTTACAATTAAGAATTGATACCCATTGCCTAGGATTGATGATCTTTTCGATCAACTTCAAGGAGCTAGATATTTTTCTAAGATCGACTTGCGCTCCAGATATCATCAATTGAAGGTACAAGAAGAAGACATACCTAAAACTGCTTTTAGAACTAGGTATGATCATTACGAGTTTACAGTCATGCCCTTTGAACTAACAAATGCTCCTGCAGCATTTATGGACATGATGAATAGGATCTGTAAACCGTGCTTGGATAAATTTGTAATTGTCTTCATCGACGATATACTTATTTATTCCAAAAGTCAGGACGAACATTGTGAGCACCTGCTTGCACTCTTAACTTTGTTAAGAAAGGAAAAGCTTTACTCTAAATTCTCGAAGTGTGAATTTTGGCTACAGGAGGTGCAATTTTTAGGTCACATGGTGAATCACGAAGGTATTCACGTAGATCCCTCCAAGATAGAAGCGATCACCAAATGGAAGGTCCCACAATCAGCTACGGAAGTTAGAAGTTTTCTAGGATTAGCTGGATACTATAGGCGCTTCATTAAAGAGTTTTCTAAGATAGCTGTGCCATTAACTAAGTTAACCTGTAAAACAGTTAAGTTTAAATGGGGACCTAAACAAGAAGAGGCTTTTAGGATTTTGAAACAAAAGTTAACAAACACCCCAATCCTTGCCTTACCAGAAGGGACAAAAGATTTTGAAGTTTACTGTGATGCTTCTATGTCACACCCCGAATTTCCACGTGTTACCGGTGGGCCCGGTAGGGGAGTATCGTGACGTGGTTGGCAACATAATAGTCAAACAACACAATATTTAAATGCACAGTGGAAGCAAAGTATAGATTCATTTCAACCAAACGATATTGTAATATTAAGTATCACAAGTAGTTGAATATAAATCCACAGGTAGAACAAAATAAAAGGAAATAGTGTTCAACAGTCTATGACATCCAAGCTCGCGAGACTTATTGTGGATGCTAGGAGACAAGCCAGCCTATTACGCGTAGTACCTGCACTTAACCTTTTTAAGAAAAATACGTCAGTTTACACTGGTAAATACAATCAACCGACTCATTTTGAAAAGAGTTTAAGAAAATGCATTTAAGGCACAAGGCACAAATAATATTTTATAACTTGGGTTACTTATTTAATTATATAAACTTGTAAAGGATTTACATGTTCCTTATGCGTTCAGTAGCCCGGATCGAGCCGGGTTAAAGATCAATAGACACACCACTTTATTTAATGAGACACTGACAGGTGTACGCCTACACCTGAGTGCTAAGGTCGTGGCCATTTCGTAAAACGATGCCAGGGATATCTGGGACACGGTCATTAACCCCCAAAGGCTTTAAGCAAACAAAACAATTTAAACGAAACATCTCAATACTTTAACCATCATACAATTAAAGATTCAATGTCCGACCAAGCGGTATTTTATATACCGTACCCCAAGCCCGTATAGGGAAATAAGTTAAAAGTATTTACCTGAGCAAGTATAAATCAAAATCATCAAGTGCAAGTATCTTTTACTGGTTCTCCTAATCTGGAACGAAGGTTTATAATAACCTATTAGAATCCTAACGGGTCTTTAGTTAAGCTTAAGCTTAGACCGGTTAGTTTTAAAGATACGGTTCGTACGCACGATTAAGCGAAGACCGGATAGAATGTGATTTAGACCCGACAAGTTTGAAGACTTTCTTAATATGGGTATATTATACACATTCTGGATTTTGAGATAAAACCGATAAGGTTTGACCCGTTTCGGCTAATTTATGTAAACTAGTTACATAAACCGAACCGAACGCGTATGAAGCGCAACGGTTAACCATAAGAGTCCTAAACAGGTTTCCTAAGTTAACATGCCTTAAATATGTTGTGATATCAGTAGGATACCTTCCGTTATGCCCAAAACGAGTTTATTCTCATATTAAGCCCCGTAGGGGTATTTTGGTCATTTTAAAGATTATAAAAGGAATTAATTTATCTTCTGTGATCCGGGTCTGATGAAATCAGTAAAATGGTTTATTTTAACAGGTTATAACATTTGGTTATAAGTCTTATATGCCAAAATAGTTTTAAACCCTAACTATGCGTATAATACGCGTATAAAGCCGTTTTAAGCGACGTACGGGTTAAAATAGGATTCTGAGTTTCCTGATCAGTTAAACAGGTTCAAAACACTACATTTAATATTTAAAATCAGTAGCAATTGGATTGGCATCAAAAGGATTTGTAAAACTCATTTTATGGCCGAAAAGGGCATATTTGGTATTTACCGAATTAAGGCGATAATCCTAGCTTATGATCAGTTTAAAAATAATTGAAAATCTTCAAAAATCCCAAAATATTATATTACATCAGTGGGTAAAAGTTTTGGTGTCAAAAATGGGGTTTAGATAGGCTTTACGCTAATGACGCCGATTAATTACTAAGAAGCGTTATAATTACGTCATTAAGCATAACTCCTAATCTAGACCTCCGACTGATGTAAAAATTTACAGACATGTTTAATAATCAGTAACTAAGATTATTTTACTTTCATATTTCCAAAATTCTTGTTTTATGGTCATAAGGGCATTACGGTCAATATTTAAGCGATTAACGGAAACGTCGGACAATTAAGGATTTATGTGGTATAAACGCAGAGGGTTATACACACATGTAACTAGGTCCTAATGGAACTTTAAGGCATGTCTAAACCTATCTAAACCGGGTCAGAATCGAGGTCAAAGCAGAAAGTCAAACTATGTGACTTTCGGCTCCGAATCGGTTCAAAACAGAAAGTTGTCGAATCAAACAAGCGTAGACAAGTTTTTATACTTATTATCAGGTTATAAGAATGATAAAACAGGTTACACGCCTTCTGTATCGTTAATCATGCGTTAAATCGAAAATAACAATTCTGTTGACTTTTTCTAATTACCATTGACTCGACAATCGACCTAGTTAGGATTGGAATCAGTGGGTGCCCTTTTAAGGGTTTAAAGCCCACATGATTACCAACTTATAACAACTTTCTATTCGAGAAAACCCTGGACCGTTTGTGTTTTATCGTTAAGTCAAACCGTAGTTACGACGGTTTGATTTCTAGGCTATAAACTAAGCATAACTGAAATAGAGAAGATTAAGCATACTTACACAAGTCTAATGATCGATTTAGGATGCTTGAGAATGGTCCTTATGCTCCAGAAACGTTCAGATGAAGAATGGGAATGGATGAACACAAAGTTGACAAAATGAGGCCTTATCTAGTGTTTGTAATCACCTTAGATTGTTGCCAAGCAAGTCTAGGATGATCCAAGATGTGAACATGTGTCTTCTATAGGCTATAAACCACTTTAGGCAGCCCATAGAATCGAAATCCTGAGGTTTAAGTCGGTTAGAATGCTGGAACAGCCACCTATGAGTTTTTTCTGCATCTGGCAGTCTCAGGCGGCCCGCTTGGGATCTTGATATATGGTAGGCGGGCCGCATGGCCCTTCTGATCAGGTTAAACATGTTTTTCGTTATTGCATTTTGGTCCTTGGTCCCCCGAAAGGTCGTTTTCACTACAATTCTTGCATTATGAGGCTTCAATATTAACATATGGGGGCTTTAGGGCTTATACCATCTTTGTTAAGTCCTCGGGTAACTTTGTGATCACCCGAAAAGCCCTAAATTTCAATGTTAACGATTCTAACCCTCACACACGAATTTTATCACAACTTTCTCATACGGTAACGAAACTTGGTGAAATTTTTATGGTACATTCTAGTGAGCATAATTAATCGTTACAAGGCTTCGGGTTTGCTAAAAGGTCACTCAGAGGTATATCTTAACATGTTGACACAGTTAATCCCTGTAGTTTGTAATCTCTCACTTACTTTCACAATTCGCTTCGTATGATCCATGACCCATTCGTTTAAGGTTATAAACATCATGTAGGGGTATTGTAAAGTGTAATTATTCATTGTTGACACTTTGAACCCTTATATTTACATAGTTTCATTGTTTGTCAACTTTAGTCCTTCAAGAACATTCTTTCACGCGTTCAAACCTATGACACGTGTCAACACATTATAGAACGTAAATTTTTGAGGTGTTACATCCTCACCCCCTTAAAAGAAATCTCGACCTCGAGATTTACTGAAATAGATAAGGGTACTTTTCTTTCATCGTGGACTCAACCTCCCATGTATACTCGGGACCTCTACGGGCATCCCATTTGACCTTTACAATCGGTACTTGCTTCCTTCGAAGCTTCTTAACCTGTCGATCCTCGATCGACAATGGTTTTTCCACAAATTTCAAGCTCTCATCTATATGCACATCTGTATGGGGTATGACCAGTGATTCGTCAGCGAAACACTTCTTCAGATTGCAGATGTGGAACACATTGTGTATACTACTGAGCTCTTCAGGTAAGTTTAACTTATAGGCAACTGACCCGACACGTTCGATAACCTCGAAAGGTCCTATGTATCTCGGGCTTAGCTTGCCTTTCTTACCAAATCGCATCACTCCCTTCCAGGGTAACACTTTAAGTAGGACTTTGTCACCTACTTCGAAGTGAAAATCCTTACGACTTGGATCAGCGTAACTCTTCTGCCTATCCCGGGCAGCTTTGAAACGGTCACGAATCTGGACGATCTTGTCCGTCGTTTCGAACACTATCTCTGGTCCTGATAATTGGACATCTCCAACTTCTGCCCAACAAATGGGTGATCTACACTTTCTACCGTATAATGCCTCAAAAGGCGCAACCTTAATGCTGGTATGGTAGCTATTGTTGTAGGAGAATTCGATTAATGGTAGGTGCTTATCCCAGCTACCACCCAAGTCAATTGCACATGCACGAAGCATGTCTTCCAACGTTTGAATAGTACGCTCACTCTGACCGTCAGTCTGAGGATGATAAGCCGTACTAAAATTCAAACGTGTGCCCAAAGATTGTTGGAAGCTTTTCCAAAAGTGTGACGTGTATCTAGTATCTCGGTCAGAGATAATAGACACAGGTATGCCATGTAAAGCTACAATCTTATCCACGTACAGTTGGGCTAACATATCGGAGCTGTAGGTCTCCTTAATGGGTAGGAAATGTGCTGACTTAGTCAGTCGGTCAACTATCACCCAGATGGTGTCATTTCCTTTCCTTGTCTTGGGTAACTTGGTGATAAAATCCATAGTTACCATTTCCCACTTCCAAGTAGGAAGTTCAGGCTGTTGTAGCAAACCTGACGGTTTTTGATGTTCTGCCTTGACTTGCGCACACGTCAAGCATTTAGCTACATAGGTAGCTACAGACTTCTTCAAGCTTATCCACCAATAGTTTGCCCTTAGATCCTGGTACATTTTATCAGCTCCAGGATGAACGGAGTATTTGGAACTATGGGCTTCCTGGAGGATAACATCTCGAAGTCCCCCATAAATTGGAACCCATATTCGTCCATTTAGTCGTAAAATTCCGTCCTTGCTAAGTGTTAACTGCTCCTCAGTTACCCCTAGCTTTTCGTTAGGATAGTTAGCTTCCAACACAGCTTCCTTCTGTGCAGCTAACAACCTTTCAATCAAATTGTTCTTTATTTCCATGCGCTTGGCACTGATTCTGTCACACCCCGACCGCGTAAAACAACAAATCGCGGCGGAAACATCGGGGCGTGTTGCAACAGAATTAATGTTTCATAACCATGGATACCAAAAAGTGTTTCGTTTTATTAAACATTGAATAATTACATCGTCTAGAAATCTAAATACACAAATTAAACATAGTCTATCATTGTTATTGAGTCACTAAGGCCTTGTCCAGTCCTATGTGAGCATGCATCTTATCAATCGATATCATTCAACAATACCTGAAACATATGTGAAAACGAGGTCAGCAAAGAAATGCTGGCGAGTACATAGGTTTTGTGAAAATAAGATTCATGACTTCTGTTTAAGAAAATGTTTAGTCATGAACCTTGTAATTTGCTTTGCCTTTGTAAATCATTTGAAAAATAATAAGTTCAGGTGATATGTATAATAAGAGAATAATGCATGATTAAATGAATAACCATGTAAAATGAGTTTGTATAAGATAAGTTGTTTGTAAATAAATGTCTTGTGAAAAGTATGTTACTTGTATAAAATGTTCTATGTCTCAAACTGAAATGATTCAAATAACGCTACAATATGTAATACCATACAAACACTTATATATAGGAAGTACCAGCGGCGTATCCACCATGCTTGTATCATATTCCACACGCATTGTTACTTAATCACTTAATCAAACCAAACCACCAAAGTAATGTTCATGCCCAATGTAAATCATGTAATATGTAACCAAAACCCAACCGTATATCGCTTTGAAGCCAATCGTTTACCCAATCGTTAAAACATCGTGTGAAAACCAATCGTTTACCCAATCGTTAAATTCGTTTTAGGTCGTGAAACTACTTAAATGGTCGTCTCGCTAATAACATTCAAACCTTCTTGACTCGCATTAATAAACCCTTACCAAAGGATAGATTAACAATTCGCATTAATAAACCCTTACCAAAGGATAGATTAACAACTCGCATTAATAAACCCTTACCAAAGAGTAAATTAACAATTACAGATTCAGTCGCTACCCACAACACCCACACATAACTACGGGTGTAGCAAATAACGGGACTTGTCAGATCCTATGGTACCATAACCTAATACTGGTCGGCTTGATCATTGCTAATGAATGTCATTTGTTATGTAAATACAACCAACAAGTTTGTTCACTTTTTGAAATCGTTATTAGTTTTGTATAAATCGTCTTAATCGTTTTTGAAACCATCGTTATAACATCGAAAATCGTTTTGATACCATCGTTAAAACCTTGAAAACATTTAGCACATATGAGTCACCCCAAAACAATTGAAAGCAGTAAAATAGGGGAATAATGTACTCGCCTGAGAATGCTTGTAGGTCTTGAACAACAACCAAACAAAGCTAGAGGGAGCACGGAATCAGTCGGCAATCTAAAACTATATAAATAAACCGGACTTAAATCGGGAGATCGGACAGGATGAGGCTTGGTAAACCAAATGAGTATTGGAACTCATATGATATGGTTTAACAAGGCCTACATACTACAATGAAACCAAACCTAAGTGCTTTCGACCCATTGCGACCCATTAAGGTAGCTTATGCTACTTTAACGCGTCGTGCGCGTGAAACGCGTTCGGACCGCCTAACTAGTCCTATGACAAGTAGAATATGCCTAAACATGTTACATAATCAGTTATGTGACAAAAGTTTAGGTTACATATGCTTAATTACCAATTATACATGAAAAGGGTATTCTGGTAATTTACCTAAGGCATATAAACTACCTATCATACAACTACTTAAACGATGTGACCATAGGGTATAACCTCGGAAGGTTATTCCCTACCTACTATGGTCACCTAATGTATTTGGTCGGATCCTAATGATCGACCAAACTGGGTCGGGTTCGAGGGTATAGGCGATTTATTAGATCGCCTACCCTATGACCCTAGACAACGTGATAATCAGTGGGCATAGTCCCAAGGGACTATGACCAACGTGATTACAATCACGTTGCGAAGTTCAAACGAACTTCGCATTGACCATAAGCTGGTCAACGCTGAAAGTCAAACAAAGTTTGACTTTCTGACTCTAAAAGCAATAAAATAAAGAAAAGAACGAAAGAATACTTACGAAGGGTCCCCGAATGCTAATCCCGATTCAAGAATCTCAGGTATGAAACAATGGTTTCAACTTAGAGGTTCTCAAATCAGAATTCTTGTAATTTTGAAGCATGGGGGTGGGGTATTTATAGTAAAAGGTCCACCGTTAAGATCGTTTCATGGAAAACGTGCCTTAATCCCACCCGTACAAGTGTCGGGACCTTATGGTGACCAAAATTTGATCCTTATCAGCTGACTAGACAAATGAGAATGTGTGGTGGTGGATCAAACAGCTGCAATCTGCTGTTAGAAACATTTAATCTGGTCAGAAGGTCTGATGCGGGCCGCCTAAGGATGTTAAGATCCTGAGGCGGGCCGCCTAGGAGTCACAGATCAGAACAAAGTTTCAGAAATGTCAGTTTCAGTCCCTGCACGTGTTTAAGGCCATTTCCGACACTTCTAAGGCCCGTAAAGCCAACTTTAAGGCCCTAAAATGTTGCCTAAACATTGAGGACATGAAACATGCTCAAAAATATGCCGGGTGTTGGTTCGTTTGGTCGTACGAACGCGATGTTCGCTTAATTACGACGGAATGCGCATAGGCGCGAAAAACGATCCAAATGGCGTGACGAATGGATTTTTCTTATGCCAAACACTAAAATAAAATGTTTTAGTGCTTACATAAATTTTTGGATGTCCGGATGTATTCAGAACGTAAGTTATGCGCGAAAATGCAAACTTGTGCACTTTTTGACACTTTTAGTCCCTGAATGACCCAAAAGTTTATTTTAGCATACCGAACCCCTCAAAGCCTATTTCTAAGCTATGTAAAGGATATTTATGGTATGTTTAACTTATGGTCATGTTCCGGAATGTCTGTTACAGTTCAAATTGGCATACTTTCGCAGTTTGTCAACTTTAGTCCCTGTAAGCGATTTAACTTTGATTTTACCACACCAAACCTTCCAAAACTTATATCTAAGTTATGTAAAGGTTATTTAAGGTATGTTAAGCCTATTTCACTATTCCGGAGTGTTCGTTGCATTAAACTGGTTATATTTACGCATCCGTGCGCGTATAACCTTCCAGAAAGCGATTTAGAGCTTGAAATCGAACAAGAATTGATATGTGCAAACGATACACATATTTTTACAAATCCCAAGTATGAAATACAATATTTCATTTGTTTGGCATTTGTTTGATGGCCGTGGAGGCACAGGTGTTACAGATTCGGATGGGTTTCACCTTCTCCTTCCGACTCAAGGCATCGGCGACTACATTCGCCTTGCCGGGATGGTATCTTATTTCACAATCATAATCATTCAGAGTTTCCATCCAACGGCGTTGCCTCATGTTCAAGTCCTTTTGGTTGAACAGATGTTGAAGGCTTTTGTGATCAGAATAGATCACACATTTTATTCCATATAAGTAGTGCCTCCACAGTTTTAGTGCGAATACAACGGCACCCATCTCCAAGTCGTGGGTGGTGTAATTCTTTTCGTGCACCTTTAACTGACATGAAGCATAGGCAATGACTTTGCCTTTCTGCATAAGCACACATCCCATCCCTGTGTGTGATGCATCACAATAAACTACAAACTCCTCTATTCCATCAGGCAATGTCAGCACTGGAGCATTGCTCAACTTTTGTTTCAGAATATCGAAGGATTCCTGCTGCTTAGGACCCCAATCAAACTTAATCTTCTTACGTGTCAGCGAAGTCAGGGGTGCAGCAATCCTTGAGAAGTTTTCAATGAATCGCCTATAGTATCCTGCCAAACCTAGGAAGCTACGTATTTCTGTAGGCGTCTTTGGCTCATGCCAATTCATGACAGCTTCAACTTTAGCGGGATCTACTTGGATACCACGCTCACTAACAACATGTCCAAGAAATTGGACTTCCCGAAGCCAAAATTCACACTTCGAGAACTTGGCATAGAGCTTTTCTTTATGAAGTAGTTCCAGAATGCAGTGAAGATGCTTCTCATGGTCAGCTTGGTTCTTTGAGTAGATAAGAATGTCGTCGATGAAGACGATGATGAATTTATCTAAGTGCGGCTTGCAAACGCGATTCATGAGATCCATGAACGCGGCCGGTGCATTAGTGAGCCCAAAAGGCATCACTAGGAACTCGTAATGACCATAACGAGTCCTAAATGCTGTTTTGTGCACGTCTTCATCTCTAACCTTCAATTGATGGTAGCCTGACCTCAAGTCAATCTTCGAGAAGAAACTTGCCCCTTGAAGTTGATCGAACAGATCGTCGATTCTGGGCAAAGGATACCTATTCTTGATAGTGACCTTATTAAGCTCGCGGTAGTCGATGCACAGACGCATCGATCCATCCTTCTTCTTGACAAATAAAACTGGTGCTCCCCAAGGAGACGAACTAGGTTTGATGAAACCTTTGGCTAGCAAATCATCTAGCTGCGTTCTCAATTCCTTCATCTCTGTTGGTGCCAACCTATAAGGCACCCTTGCAACTGGTGCTGATCCAGGAATAATGTCAATTCTGAATTCTACTTGCCTATCTGGTGGCAAACCAGGTAGTTCTTCAGGAAATACTTCGGGGTATTCAGAAATGACGGGGATATCCCCAATCTTGGGCTTCGGCTCATCTATAATCACTTGTGCCATGTAGATGACACAACCCTTCTTCAAACACTTAGAGTCTTTGAGTATAGACATTTTCTCGGGCAGCCCATACTGGGTATCTCCCTGGATAGTAAGTGATTCACCAGACGGAGTCTTGATCATCACTTGCTTCTTATTGCAAATAATCTGGGCCTGGTTATGAGATAACCAGTCCATACCCAAAACTATGTCGAAACTGGCTAGTTTTAAAGGAAGTAGGGACAAAGGAAAAGAGTGGTTCTTAATGGATATGAAACATCCATCTAATAAGGTTGAAGCGGTTTCTAAAGTGCCATCTGCTAGTTCCACCTCATACTTCACACTTAAAGTCTTAACAGGTAATTTCAACAATTCACAAAACTTATTATCTACGAATGACTTATCAGCGCCTGAATCAAATAACACTCTCGCATAAACATCATTTACGAGAAAGGTACCTGTTATCACATTGTCGTCCTTGACGGCTTCCTTAGCATCCATCCTGAAGACCCTAGCATTGGTCTTCTTAGTCTCTTCGGGCTTCTTGGCGTATTTTGGGCAATTGCTCTTGATGTGCCCCTTTTCATTGCAACCGTAGCAGGTCGCATCCTTTATCTTTTTGCAATCCAAGGTTTTGTGTTCCTTGGACTTGCACAACCCACATGCAAAAGCTTTCAATTGTGAATTCGAATTCGATTCATACCTGCACTTCCCAAAGTGCTGCCTCTTGCAGATTTTACATCTGGGTTTTTCACCCGACTGCTGACCATCCTTCCTAAATCCTGACCCCTTCTTATGGTCATTGTTTCCCTTCTGCTTCTTGTCTGAACGTCGTGAGTTGTCATCCTCACGCTTCCTCTTTTCGGTATCAGTGTTCCTCTGCGATCTCAGCCTGACAGCATCCAAGGTAAGGGACAACGATATGTCCGCTACTGACCGAAAAGTAGTTGGTCTGGAGGCCTTCACACTTGCTTTGATCTCCGGGGCCAAACCCCCAATGAATCGAGCTATACGTTTAGGCTCCGGAGTTACCAAATATGGAACCAACCTTGACAAAGTGTTGAAACTGGTAAGGTAGGCCTGACAGTCTAGGTTTCTCATGACCAGCGACAAGAAGTCAGATTCAATTCTCTCAACCTCGTGTTGAGGGCAGAAATTTTCCTTGATTAGTGTCATGAACTGTTCCCAGGTCATATTGTATAATGGGACTTTCCCTGTAGCTTGGATCAAAGATCTCCACCAAGCTAATGCTTCTCCCTTGAAAGACTGTGACACGAATTTCACAATATCCCTATTATCACAACCACTAATATCCACAACCGTATCCATTTCGTCCATCCAAGTCATGCAATCTACCTGTCCTTTTTCCCCAGTGAAATCCCTGGGTTTGCACGAAACGAAGTACTTATAGGAGCAACCCTTATTACGGGGTTCTTGATTCCGTACGACTCTTTGAGATGGAGCACTCCTCTGGTTTGATGAGTGGTGAGAATTACTGTTGTGGGCAGTGTGGGTCCTGGAGGGTGTTCTAGAGTGTGGTGCAGATTGGGTCCTTGCATGGGTACCACCGGATTCATGGAGCTGTCTATCTATAGCTCTATTAACCGCATTATCTATCATTGCCTGTAATTCTGCACCCGTTACGTTTACTCGGGCATTATCATGCTCTCTCCCTGGGTGACTGTTGACCTCATTTGAGTCTGCCATGTAGCTTGAACTGTTACATATCGACATCAATTTATTGGTGAGTTTATTATAGAATTGTCTTTTATGGCAATTTATTAACCGTGGTAAACATAGAGCATATATGGTTAATTTATTACTCACATAAATTTAGGATTTCTAATATAATTTATCCTAATTATAAAACAATAACAGTTTTATTAGCACATAAGGCCTAGTCACAGGGACAATTTAGATCATAAGCTATGATTCCAGAGAATCAAAGCATGAAGGTTTGAACAAAGTTCATTACCTTTATCAGACAGAGTCACAGACTATTACTGTCTTTTGTCTCATATGAAAATTGTAACACCTCGAAAATTCACGTCCTATAATGTGTTGACACGTGTCATAATGTTTGAACGTGTGAAAGAATGTTATAAAAGGACTAAAGTTGACAATCATGGAAAGTATGTGTAAATACGGGTTCTAAATGTCAACCATGAATAAAAATATTGTACATTAACCCTACATGATGTTTATAACGTCAAACGAATAAATCATGGATCATGCGAAGCTAAAAGTGAGAGATTACAAACTACAGGGGTTAAATGTGTCAACATGTTTAAGTTATACCTCTGAATGACCTTTTGACAAACCCGAAGCTTTGTAACGGTTAATTATGCTCACTAGAATGCACGATTTAAATTTCATAAAGTTTCGTTATCGTATGAGAAAGTTATGATCAAATTCGTATGCGAGGGGTTAAAAGCGTTAACGTTGAAAGTTATAACTTTTCGGGTAATAACCGAGTGGCCAAGGACTTAGAAAAGTGGGTACAAGTTCTAAAGCCCTTCTGGTAAATAATAAGGGGTCAAATTGCAAGTAATAATGCTAGTTGACCTTCCGAAGAGCCAAGGGACAAGATGTGGAAACTAAAAAAATGAAAAAGCTGATCAGAAGGCCCATGCGGCCCGCTTTAGCACCTCAAGCGGGCCGCCTCAGCCTCCCAGATGCAGAAACTCGTTTTTTTCACCTGTTCAGCCTTCTAAACGCCATGTGTTGCCCTTAAACCCTTCCAAGAGCCCCCTAAACAACCCCTAAACACTTAGGGACACTTGTTGAAGAGTTGTGGTCATTGATAGACTTAGATGTCAACAAGTTATGGTGATCTAAACACTATAAATAAGACCATTAGTTGCAACATTTGATTATCCACCTTCATCTGCATTTGTGGAGCATTTCTGGAGCTTAGGAGCAGATCCAAGACATCCCTACATGTCACGGCCCTCGACCCGGTTTGACCCGTTTCAGGAGCCGCGGGACAGAAATACTGCGGTATTGATTTAATTGAGTTTAACAGCGGAAACAGGATCGTTTAAAGCTAAAAATTTTCCCCGATTATTTTATTTCACAATTCGGGATAAAACCCCGATAATTTACAATAGTATGATTTTTCTAGGAAATCGTTATGTTACAAAATTTATTTCTTTATTTTATAATGAGCCACTATTTTAAGCTTGAAATGCTCCCCAGCACTTTTCCTGAATTACAACAGATCACCTGAAACATGTTTGAAAAAGGTTTTGTCAGCGGGAAATACTGAGTGAATCATTCTATTTACTAAAATGACACATTTGTTATAATTTACAGTATTAAGAGCGATTACAATGTTTCTGATATCAAGCCAACTACCCACGGTATTTGTCACTCGACCCATTGGCCCATTCGTCCAATGGTGTCTGTGACTATGGTCATATCCCCCATTGGCTGCCCCAATGGTGACGATTATCAAGTAATGTATACAAAACCCCACATACCGGCTGTAACTTGGTGATTACAAAGACTTAATTCCCGTAATTATAACTTTGAAAATAAACATGATTTTGTAAATAGATTTGATAAAAAGAGAGAATGACTCACATTGCTGATTTAATATGGTCAGAGTCTAATCTATGATTTAGCCTTGTTAACCTAATATAAATAACAATGCACACAAAACTGGGTTAGTAATCAATCCAGCAATTACGATAATTTACGAGATCAAATTCTCACAATGAATGACAAAATGCAATACTTCATCCATCGAATTAACGATGATCCGTTAAATTAACAACGAACGACAAAGTATAATACTTTATCCATCGAATTAACGATGATCCGTCAAATTAATGACGAACGATAAAGTATAACCCTAATGTGGGCGGCACTTAAACATTCATTGGATATATTGATCGTCGGATAAATGAATCGTAGCAGCGATTGTGCTAATACCCTGTTTTGTAGCAGAATTTCGATACCCGTGTGTGTTATTTAGAGTATTCCTGCTATAACTTAGAGTATACTTCGAATTTTTCCGTCGTTTCAGTACCAGAATTCAAGTCCCAAACCAACCTATTTATACTGAAAATTTTACCCCGTCGCGTAGCGCGACTGCCTACCCCTTAGTCGTCGCGCTACGCGACTGCCAACCTATATTCGTAGGGTAGCTACGTGCATGGGTAGGCTTGCTGAGTTGGTGGATTTCGAAAATTTGATTTCTACAGCTCACAATTTGGATAATCGTCAATAGGGTTTAACCCCCCTTGAGTTTTAGGGGCCCTAATCCTGATTCTGAAAATTCTGAAAATTTTAGGGTTTGTTCAGAATCACTTGGGTGTCTCAATTAGGGTTTCCTTTTGGACTAATTAATTTAATAATTATGACTTTTGATGAGAGTTGTTACACTACACGTGCATAGGACCCTTGTAAGTACCCTTGACCTTCCTCGATTAAGTTTTAGCCTAGTTTTAGCTTAAAAGTCAAACCGTCGTAATTAACGGTTGACTTTAAGATTAATCACAAATGGTCCAGTGATTAGTCGAATCAAGAGTAGTTATATGTTGGTATTTATGTGGGTAATAAAACCTCAAAAGGGTTTCCCCTGATCACCACTCTAACCAGGTCAAAAGTCGGGTCAAACTTATATTTAAAAAGTCAACAGGAAGTCTAAAATGCCATTTATGCATAATTAACATTGTAGATCATATACAACCTGTTGGATCATTGTTATAACTTAGTAATAAGTGTAAGAACATGTCTAAACATGTTCAACCCGACAATTTCCTGTTTAGACCCGGTTCGGAACCGAAAGTCACATAGTTTGACTTTCACTTTGACTTTCAGTTCTGACCCGCTTTAGTATGATTTGAAAATGTCTTAGAGCTCCTTTAGGACCAGGCTACATGTTAGCACAACCCTCTGTGGTTGGTTCATTGATTGACCCATTCATTTACGCGTTTCCGTTAATTGCTCATATGTTGACCATTATGCCCTTATTATCTTAAAACTTGATTTTTGGAAATGTAAAAGAGTAGAAACTTTAATTACTGATATATATACTTGTATGCAAAGTTTGACATCAGTTTGAGGTGTAGATTAAGAGTTATGCTCGTTAGCGTAAAATGAACGCTTTATGTTAATAAAACGACGAAATTAGCGTATAGCCTAGTTAAGCCTACTTTTTAGTATCAAAATTAATACCCACTGATGTAATATATTATTTTGGAATTTTTGAAGATTTTTAATTAATTTTAGGCTGAGCATAACTAGTAGTCGTAGGCTTAATCCAGTAATTGTCGGTTTTGCCCTTACGGGCCATAAAATGAGTTTTACATATCTAAACGACTCCAAACCTTTTTCTACTAATTAGATATGTTAAATAGATTATTTTAAGCCTCCTGGAAGTATAAAAATATCAGCTTTATGTATCGAACCCGGTAATGGCTTCTAATCGCCTAATTAAGCGTTATTAACGCATAATATGTACTAAAACTATTTTAAACATACCAAGGGTGATACCTACTGATATTTGAGGCAAATTATAATATTTTAACAGTAAGCAAAAGTTGTTTAACTCAGACTTCAGTTTCGAGCTTTACGGCTTATGTGAAATTACCAAAATGCCCCTTCGGTGCATAGTTTAGTTATAATTGGTAAATTCACATATATACTTTAACCTACTGTTATAACTTATCAAAATAAGTATTTTTGCTGATTATATCAGACCTGTAACTCAGGTAAATACTTAAACTCTTTTATAACCTTTTAAATGACCAAACTACCCCTACGGGGCCTAGTTTGTGTTTATATACGTTTCGGGCATAATGAAAGACATCTTACTGAGGTCACAACATATTTGAGACATAATTAACTTAGGAAACCTGTATATGGCTCTCATGAATACCCGTCACGCTTATTACGCGTACGGTTCGGTTTATGTAACAAGTTTACATATATTAGCCAAAACGGGTCAAACCTTATTGGTTTTATTTCAAAATCCAGAATGTGTATGAAATACCCATTTAAGACAAGTCTTCAAACTTGTCGGGTCTAAACCACATTCTATTCCGGTCTTCGCTTAATCATGCGTCTGAACCGTATATTCCCTTAAGACTAACCGGTCTAAGCTTAGGCTAAATTAAAGACCCGTTAGCATTCTAATTGGTTATTTATACCATCATTCCAGACTAGAGCATTTCGGTAAATGGTACCTATGCTTACTTAAGTGAATACGGCTGAGTTATTAGATTCTTGCTATTTAAGACAGGAGCTAGCTCAGGTAAATACTCTTAACTTATTTTCCCTATACGGGCTTGGGATACGGCACTATAAAAGTACCGTTTGGTCGGGTGTGTAGTTATTTAAATCGGATTGTGATTGATGTACTTACAACCCGTTTAATATGTATTATTTGGTGTATGGCCTTTGGGGGTTAATGACCATGTCCCGGATATCCTTGGCATCATTTTACGAAATGTCCACGACCTAAGCACGGGGTGTAGGCATACACCTGACAGCTGCATTATGTAAAAACTGGTAATCCACTCCGAGGTATCATCCTTGTGGGCATTATACCGGAACTGGTAATCCACTTAGAGGATGATAGCCTGTGGGCATTATACCTGTGGCGTGTCAGTTAATCTAGTCCGGCCCTAACGGACGACAAATAACTAAAACTGTATACAAGATTATATACAAATAATTTTCCCAAGTTAAAAAGGTTAATTTTGCCTCTGTGCATTTTAATCAAATTATAAAAGATATTTTGTGCCTCGTGCATTCAAACCAATTTTCTTAAACTCTTTTCAAATGAGTCGGTTGAGTGTATTTACCAGTGAAAACTGACGTATTTTCCAAAAAGGTTAAGTGACAGGTACTGAACGAAATTGGCTGGAAGCTCAGGGCGCTAAGAAGGAATCTTGCAAGTTCTAGGCGTCTAAAGTCTGTTGAACAAATGATATGTTTTAAGATCCGCCTGTGGATCCTTTACTTTCCGTTGTAATACTGGATATTACTAAATTCGGATTTGTAATATATAATTTATCTTTTGCTTCCGCTGTGCATTCATATATATTGTGTTGTTTGACTATTATGTTGCCAACCACGTCACTATACTCCCCACCGGGCCCACCGGTGACACGTGGAAAGTCGGGGTGTGACAAAAATGAGAAGGGCCCGTAGGCATTCCATTACCAATGGATGGTAAAAAGAACTAATCATATTTATTAATGATTTAAACCATGATTCAGAGATCATTTAGTTGGGTTTGGAATCCCTGAAAAGATCCATATATAATAATAACACGTGTGTTTTTAATGAATCAAGTCTGCCAGGAGTGTTAACATGTTTTCAGATGTTAACAGGGATTTGAATCTTTTTAACGGGTTTTACCATCTTGGCCAGGTCTTAAAATGACATGTAGGCTAGGTTGCACCTTTAAGATCCTAAATTAAAATAACATAGGCAGATAGATTTTAAAAGGAATGATTCCGATTTATTTATTTCATATATAATTTAATTATGCATAACATAGCAAAGATGAAATTTATAAACTTACATTCCATTAAAATTTAAAAGTAGTACACTTTGCCCTAAACGGGACTTTTCACATAAACACTTGCCCACGCAGGAGCTATACAGATAATACATGTCCTCACAGGGACTGTTTACAAAAGTAAATGTCCACGCAGGGACTAATAGAGACAAGTCCACATAGGGACTAAGTACAAAGGTAGATGTCCACGCAGGGACTACATACACACATAAATAAATGTCCACGTAGGGACTTGATTTAAACAAGGAAATACAATAATACATATTGGGATTTAACGATCCCGTTTCTTCTTTCCCTTCAGCAAATTTACCTAACCACTCATGAATCCCTCATTCTTCTTACGCTCTCTCTGGAGGTCTCGCTCAACCCTGCCCAGTCTTTGACGGAGATCCTCCTGCTCTGGTGGAGAAAACCGTGGTGGCTGGTACTGTGGCGGCGGCTGAGCAGGTACTTGATACCCTCGAGCTGGATGTCCTATTCCCCAAGGGGTTCCATATGGTCCCTCAGGGTTTTGGGCAAGGTAGTTTGCTGCCACTAGGTATGGGTCGGCCTCGGCATAGTTATAGTTATGGTATGCTGGCGGTCCGTAAGGGTTGTAAGCTGCCGGAGCAGTATAAGCAGGAATAGGGTGGCCAAAACCCGGTGATGGCGGTGCAATAGGTGCCGAATTCACCTCTGAAACTGGAACTGAAGGTCCACCCACTTGTGGGTCTTCATATATAGGCGGGTAGTGGCTGCCGCTAGAGTGTTGAGGGGTACTGAAATGAAACTCCCCTCCTCGTGATGACATCCGTGCGCCAGTCCTCCTACATCTTGGTGGTTCTGGAGGCTCTAGATGAACTGGCGGCGGTGGAGGCGGTGGCGTGACTGCCTCGAAACGTGGATCCCCAGAGGGATCTTGCTGCTGCTGTGGCGGCTGCTGGTGAGGCGATGAGTGTTCAGATGGTGTATAGTACCAGTCACATCGTTCGAACCGTGCCATGTGACTATCCGGACCTTGGTATGGTGTTCCGTGAAAAGACGAACCGTCTGAGATCACAAAAGGATGGTTCAGGGATCCGGTTGAACCCTCGACGGGAACTGTGTCCTCGTCCATATCTTGATCACCAGAAAAGTGATCCTCCGGTCCTAGTGGGTTAAAGCCCACTTGTTCCGGTAGGTACTCTGCTGGGTTAAACTTGCCCTGAAAGACAGGAGTAGGGTCGCGGAATGAATCTTGCGATGAGGATCGCTGTAACGGTATGTATGAAGGTTGCGGGTTGTTGGGCTCATTCTCGGACTGAGGCCCAAAGGAGTGATGATATGGAGGCGTGGAGCTATGTGAAGTAGATCGTCTGGAAGGCTCCTCGTAAATCCTCCAAGGTTCTCGTGGATCTGCACCCCTTGTCGAAGAAGGAGTTCGCCGGCCCGAAGCCCGGCCTCGTGGTCGTTAGGGGCGCTGATCGGCGCCTTTCCTCGATCTCCTCGCCTGAATCTTGGCGGCATTGTTAAGCCTGTTAATATAACAAAGGTAACGACAAGGAAAAAATAAAGGACAAAATTTAAATTAAAATATAAACATTTTGGATTATTCCTAAGTTCTTTGTCTAGACTCGAAGATTTAGGAATGTGCAATTGTGTAACTGAGATTAAACACAAAAGGCTAGTGTTTAATTCACTCAGTGTTGGCTCTGATACCAACCTGTCACACCCCAAATTTCCACGTGTTACCGGTGGGCCCGGTAGGGGAGTATCGTGACGTGGTTGGCAACATAATAGTCAAACAACACAATATTTAAATGCACAGCGGAAGCAAAGTATAGATTCATTTCAACCAAACGATATTGTAATATTAAGTATCACAAGTGGTTGAATATAAATCCACAGGTAGAACAAAATAAAAGGAAATAGTGTTCAACAGTCTATGACATCCAAGCTCGCGAGACTTATTGTGGATGCTAGGAGACAAGCCAGCCTATTACGCGTAGTACCTGCACTTAACCTTTTTAAGAAAAATACGTCAGTTTACACTGGTAAATACAATCAACCGACTCATTTTGAAAAGAGTTTAAGAAAATGCATTTAAGGCACAAGGCACAAATAATATTTTATAACTTGGGTTACTTATTTAATTATATAAACTTGTAAAGGATTTACATGTTCCTTATGCGTTCAGTAGCCCGGATCGAGCCGGGTTAAAGATCAATAGACACACCACTTTATTTAATGAGACACTGACAGGTGTACGCCTACACCTGAGTGCTAAGGTCGTAGCCATTTCGTAAAATGATGCCAGGGATATCCGGGACACGGTCATTAACCCCCAAAGGCTTTAAGCAAACAAAACAATTTAAATGAAACATCTCAATACTTTAACCATCATACAATTAAAGATTCAATGTCCGACCAAGCGGTATTTTATATACCGTACCCCAAGCCCGTATAGGGAAATAAGTTAAAAGTATTTACCTGAGCAAGTATAAATCAAAATCAGCGAGTGCAAGTATCTTTTACTGGTTCTCCTAATCTGGAACGAAGGTTTATAATAACCTATTAGAATCCTAACGGGTCTTTAGTTAAGCTTAAGCTTAGACCGATTAGTTTTAAAGATACGGTTCGTACGCACGATTAAGCGAAGACCAGATAGAATGTGATTTAGACCCGACAAGTTTGAAGACTTGCTTAATATGGGTATATTATACACATTCTGGATTTTGAGATAAAACCGATAAGGTTTGACCCGTTTCGGCTAATTTATGTAAACTAGTTACATAAACCGAACCGAACGCGTATGAAGCGCAACGGTTAACCATAAGATTCCTAAACAAGTTTCCTAAGTTAACATGCCTTAAATATGTTGTGATATCAGTAGGATACCTTCCGTTATGCCCAAAACGAGTTTAATCTCATATTAGCCCCGTAGGGGTATTTTGGTCATTTTAAAGATTATAAAAGGAATTAATTTATCTTCTATGATCCGGGTCTGATGAAATCAGTAAAATGGTTTATTTTAACAGGTTATAACATTTGGTTATAAGTCTTATATGCCAAAATAGTTTTAAACCCTAACTATGCGTATAATACGCGTATAAAGCCGTTTTAAGCGACGCACGGGTTAAAATAGGATTCTGAGTTTCCTGATCAGTTAAACAGGTTCAAAACACTCCATTTAATATTTAAAATCAGTAGCAATTGGATTGGCATCAAAAGGATTTGTAAAACTCATTTTATGGCCGAAAAGGGCATATTTGGTATTTACCGAATTAAGGCGATAATCCTAGCTTATGATCAGTTTAAAAATAATTGAAAATCTTCAAAAATCCCAAAATATTATATTACATCAGTGGGTAAAAGGTTTGGTATAAAAAATGGGGTTTAGATAGGCTTTACGCTAATGACGCCGATTAATTACTAAGAAGCGTTATAGTGGGTCCCCCGAAAGGTCGTTTTCACTACAATTCTTGCATTATGAGGCTTCAATATTAACATATAGGGGCTTTAGGGCTTATACCATCTTTGTTAAGTCCTCGGGTAACTTTGTGATCACCCGAAAAGCCCTAAATTTCAATGTTAACGATTCTAACCCTCACACACGAATTTTATCACAACTTTCTCATATGGTAACGAAACTTGGTGAAATTTTTATGGTATATTCTAGTGAGCATAATTAATCGTTACAAGGCTTCGGGTTTGCTAAAAGGTCACTCAGAGGTATATCTTAACATGTTGACACATTTAACCCCTGTAGTTTGTAATCTCTCACGTTCTTTCACAATTCTCTTCGTATGATCCATGACCCATTCGTTTAAGGTTATAAACATCATGTAGGGGTATTGTAAAGTGTAATTATTCATTGTTGACACTTTGAACCCTTATATTTACATAGTTTCATTGTTTGTCAACTTTAGTCCTTCAAGAACATTCTTTCACGCGTTCAAACCTATGACACGTGTCAACACATTATAGAACGTAAATTTTCGAGGTGTTACATTCTAAGCTAGGATTAGGATGTGTGCTAATGCAACGCAAGAAGGTAATTGCATATGAATCAAGACAATTGAAGAAGCAAGAGGAAAATTATACGACACACGATTTAGAATTAGGGTCAATAATTTTTGCCCTTAAGATTTGGAGACATTATCTGTACGGAAGTAAGTTTACTGTCTATACAGATCATAAGAGTTTAAAATACATATTTGGGCAAAAAGAATTGAACATGAGGCAAAGGAGATGGATGGAAATCCTAAGTGACTACGACTGTGATATTTAATATCATGAAGGAAAAGCAAACGTAGTTGCAGATGCTTTAAGTCGTAAGTATCATGAAAAGCAAAAGCGAGTTCGTGCTCTTAGATTAAGTTTACAGTTAGATTTAATGGAACAACTAAAACACATTCAAGAAACAGCAATCAAGGATGATGCTGAAGGAATGAAGGGACGAATAAAAGAATTAGAACAAGGAGCTAATGGAATTTGGAGATTCCACAAAAGAAGAATTTGGGTACCTAAGCAGGGAGAATTAAGAAATAAGATTCTAGAGGAAGCCCATAAATCTAGGTATACCATGCACCCTGGAAATAATAAGATGTACCAAGATTTAAGAAATAATTTCTGGTGGATAGGTATGAAAAAGGACATAGCGAGATATGTATCTAAGTGTCTAACTTGTTCACAAGTTAAGGCAGAACACCAGAAACCTTATGGGTTACTCCAACAATTAGAAATGCCTGTTTGGAAATGGGAACTAATAACTATGGATTTTGTTACTAAGTTGCCCAAAACCAGAAAAGGTAACGACGCGATTTGGGTAATTGTGGATCGATTAACCAAATCAGCTCATTTTCTACCCATGAAAGAAACCTTTAGCATGGAAAGGTTAGCAAAATTATACGTAGACGAAGTAGTATCCTTACATGGAGTTCCACTCTCCATTGTATCGGATAGAGATAGTCGTTTCACTTTGATGTTAAGTCAAAATATACGTATTTCATATTAGTTCGCGTCGAGTTTTAGTGTGATAATATGTCAATTCGTTGCCGTTTAGATACTTATAATGTGTGATGTTTTGTGATTTAAACAGGTGAATAAAACATGTTAACGAGAGTAACGAGCAGAAAGATAGAAGTTGAAGTGTAAAAGGATAAAAGTTGTTTAAAAATAGAGCACAAAAGATGGGGACTAACATGGTCATTTGGTTGAAAGTTTATTAATTCCATATGCTACATTACAAAAGTTCACAAGATTCGTACACTTTTATGCAATATTGACCGCATATGAATTTGTTGACCAACCCTATTTACAACTAATGACATCAGATCCTTTAATCTAGGGTGTGGGCCGATTGGACATTAGTGAAGAGCATGCCCATGTTGATTTAAGAAATTCGCTGGACAAGCCCAATCGTGACACAAGTGTTTTAGTTTAACTCCATTCCATTCCAATACGTATAAAAGGAAACAACTTCGAGGAAAGAAAAGGGGAGTATTGGACGGCTGAAGAGGAAGCAAGAAGAGAGGGCATGCACGGAAGGCAGCCGCATTCGGGCGGCTGTACACGGTTTAAGAGATGACTGATTAGGTGGTTTTCTCCAAGCGTACGGTTCATAGGGTTTAATACTTTTCTTAATTTTATTTATGATTGGATTTGTTTTTGACATTGACAACATTGTTAAACAATTTGATGTGTTGGTTTCTTTGAACTATTTTTATGTGTTTTGAGTTCTTACTTTACAACTTGCTCGGTTGATGACAAAACTTTGTAGCTCGTTAGGTGACATAGAGTAGGTTTTCTCACACTAGTAAATAGGGTAATTGAACTGTAAAAGATCTGATGACAAAGACCTATTTTTTATTACCACTTAAATTACCCGACTTTTCAGCACCATGTCTATGTGGTGTCCAATTAATGATTAAATTGAGTTTGGTATGAACCTAGAATCTGAAACTTGGAGGACATTACCTTTATCTTTTTGCTTGTGGCCTCTGCCCGGATGAACGATTACTTTGTTTTTCATTAAACTTTGTTCACGGATTCTTTTTAACTGGTAAAGCTTGACCACTTGTGTTGAATTCTTGGTAAACGTTTTTTTATATTTGAATTATTTGTCGTTTATCAAGCGTATTGGCGATATACTTGCATCGTTAGCGGGTTGGTAAATTGGTGGGTAGTTGATATAAATAAACGGGTTATTAAGTTGTATGGTGAATCTTAAAAACTATCCCTAATAATTAATCAAATTCATTAATTTCGAGGCCATGTCTATGTGGTGTTTTGAATCGGTAAACATGTTTTCGTGTTAAACTTGCAATCGGGATTCTGGGTGGGAGTTGCTTTCCTTTAATATATAATAATTCTCTAGCTAAACACTAACCACATATTCCCCATGGATACGATACCCTACTTACGCTATCTACGTAGTTTAATTAGGTTTTTGATTGACTTTGACGACAGTCATCACACTTCACATTTCTGGACAAGTTTCCAAGAAGCAATGGGGACGCAACTAAATTTAAGTACAGCCTACCATCCTCAAACAGATGGACAAAGTGAAAGGACGATTCAAACCCTGGAAGACATGCTTAGGGCATGTGTAATAGATTTTGGTGGAAACTGGGACGATCACCTACCCTTAATTGAATTCTCCTATAACAATAGTTATCATGCAAGCATCGAAGCTGCCCCATTCGAAGCACTGTATGGACGAAAGTGCAGAACTCCAGTTTGTTGGGCAGAAATAGGAGAAAGCCAATTATCAGGTCCTGAAATAGTACAAGAAACCACCGACAAAATCACTCAAATCAAGGAAAGATTGAAAACGGCTCGAGATCGCCAGAAGAGTTACGCAGACAATCGACGCAAGCCACTGGAATTTCAAGTCGGAGATAAGGTACTCTTGAAAGTTTATCCTTGGAAAGGATTAGTTCGATTCGGTAAAAAGGGAAAGTTAAGTCCAAGGTACGTAGGACCTGTAACACCCCGAAAACGGGTTTGGTAATCAAACCCCGTTAATACTAAAAGACGGGTAAAGTACCGTTAGTAGTAAAAAATTAACCCGGTAAATATTAGGATTTAAATAAATAAACCAAATATTAAATAAAAGTTGAACGAATCCTTTTGAGGAAAATAAAGTATATAGAAGGCCCGAGTTAACGGGACTTAAAAATAAAACGGGTTCTAATTCCCCACACCCACCAAGTTAACTAGGAATAGTTAACCTAGTTAGTAAGGTGTAAATAAGTAATAAAACATGGAGTTCTAGTCCCTAACAATTAAAACTAAACTTGAAGGATCAAAGCTATCAAAAGGGAAACTTGTTTTATTAAAACATAAAAATCAACTCATATCACACACTTAGTGTGTATATGTCGATCATCAGGAGAAGAAACAAGGGGAAACCCTTGTTCAACCATAATCCATCAAATTGGAGGGCAAATCAAGACCCAAATCGATGCATGAACATAAATAAACGATCACCAAGTCAAGGGGATCGTAAGGTATGTCAAATTTTTGATATTTATGAAGTTGGGATTCTTGATGAACTTATGAAAATTGAAATTAAAGCTTGAATGTTAGATGTTTAAATGAAACTATGATAAATTCATGGTTAGAAATGAACCCTAATCAATAATTTGATGTGTTGATGTTCATACACATGAAGTTGAGAATCACCCACATATGTGTTAGATGGGTTTTGTATAGAGATTAAGAATACTAGAATCTTGATCAGGAAACGGGTGTTATTAATTTTTGTGAAACGAATCTAGGTGTTGTTATGCATGCTAGATGTAATGAACTTGAAAATAATGTTAATCTTGGCTAAGTAGTTAGTTATGAGCTCGATTGCTAGTAGTAAAAAAATTTCATGCCCATAAGGTGTTCGATGTAATGCCTAGGTGAACATGGTGAATTAATGTGTTTTGATGATAGTAGAAATACCTTTCACTATCATAGTTATTAATTATATGAAATATTTAGCACATGGTTTATACATGATTGTTGCTCTAGTAGCTAAGCAAATGAGTAATTGAGTTCATTAGTGCAAATTCCATATGTGATAAGCAGTTTGACCTTTATGAGTCAAACCGGTCTATAATAAGAATCGAATGTGGAAAATTGTAAAGAGAGTTCATAAGTATAATAGTCATAGTATTGATGACTAATATAACTATCTTGTGGATGACCGCATTATAGTTTGACGCTTAACAAGCTAGGTGGAAGCTTGGAAAGGAAGCGGGTCAAACAAATCAAGAATGAAGGAAAAGCATAATTCGGATGCAAGGTAAGTATAGCTTACACTAGTCATATATTTTAGAATGTTCTTTTGTCGTATTAATTACGAATAAGACAAATGCCTTATTGAGATATGGTGTTCCGGCGTGTAGTCCTACGGAACAAGATAACCAAATAGGATAAGAAACCGTATTGATGGTTAAAAAATGAGTTAAATCGGTAATTCGATCATGTTATGACGAATGAAACATGTACTTTTAAAGGTTACCATATTAGGTAAATCATGATAACCAATAAGGGTAAAATTGTAATTTGGTCACTCGTTGACAATAATTGTTGGTTTTGAAAGATACTTATTTCGTAAGCCTTAATAGGCCAAAAAGCGTTAAGAGGTGATTTATAATTAAAACGACCGTGCGGTGTAAACCGGAGCGAGTCATGTAGACGAGATGACAATAAACTTCATCTCGCCAATATAATCGGTCATTCAGACCAAACGGGTCAAAAGGTGAAAATATCACTCTTTGACAATATCGACTAATGGTTTGTTGAGTTGTATGATTACAGAAATAATTACCGAGCGGATATTTACATCGCTATTACTTAGCGGCTATTGAGGCACGGTATTTAAATGGGTCAATATAATGATCCGAACCAGGTACGCATAATAGAATAACTCTCATTTAAACGTAAGGTTTAATGAGAGTTAATCAGAGTCTAAGATAGATTTTGGTTACTTTAATAGGTAAACCGAATGTTACAAATGATGGTCATTACGTTTGAAAGGCCTAATGACTTTTCAAACAAAATCATAGTTGAAAAGAGGGCTTATGGGTCAAACATGTTTACAAAAATCTCTCATCGTTAATGAAGGGCCAAAATGGACCAAAACGCCCTTATTAGTTAAACTGAGCAAACAACCCTTAAAGGTTGTTTGGAAACGAGTTTCATGACTAGATAAATACTTAGGACAAGTATAGAAGTTGTAAGATGTAATACGATAGTCAAATGGCTCTATTTGAGTCCTTGCCGTAAAAAATAATGAGTTGAGGGGTAAAATTCGGTTTATATAGGTTACCATAGTAAACCCACCATAAATTCAGTAGTGGTGGAAAATTATATGATAAGAAATGTGGTAATGTAATGCTAGAAGCAATCGAAAACAATTTTAAGCTTGAAAGAGCTTAAATACCCTTGACGGGTCAAAATAAGCACTTGAGCGTAAACGGGTTCTAAATACGTAAGAAACTCGTGACTTGAACCTAATATGATAGGAGATTTTGAAATTATGAATTTCATAAGTTTAGGGGGGGCATACAAACCTGTTTTTGTTTGATTTATACATGAACGGGTCAAAACAGCAAAACATGAAGAACATGCAGCAGCTACCGTAAGTTACGATAGCTACCGTAACTTACGGTAGCAATTAAAGTTGTTACGCTGGTTTTATACTGCATTACGGCAGCCCCTGAATGCCCAGTGGCTACCGTAACTTACGGTGGCTACCGTAAGTTACGATAGCGCCCAGTTATTTTTGTTGAGTTTTGTTTCGCGAATCCATTTGAACACGTTTTAAACCGCGTATGTCTAAAATCATTTCATGTTTATGGAATGTAGGTTGCCTAGTAGTATCGGATGACGACTGAGCCCAGCGAAGAACCGAACACACGAGATTAAAGCTTCCGCGAATAGTTTCGTCGTCACGTTTTAAACGGCGAATTAAATTACAAAATGTTGGAATGTTTTATTTAGTAAAATGATTTAACAAACTCGCATTTTTAAGTGTATGTTTAATCTTAATACACTATTATAATTGAAAATTTTGGATAATTGATTAAAATGGACTTAGGGTGTTACAAGTTGGTATCAGAGCCCCGGTTTAAGGGATTCAAGTATGGTGGGGAAAAACCATGCTTAGACTTAAACCTTATGCTCTTGATAAAGATTGGTGTTCGGTTCGAGGCTTGATCGCAAATCCGGTAAGTGCATGTATGTTAATGATTTAGCGTATTAAAGTGTTATAAACAACACATAGGGTTATCGTGTAATACACGTTACCCCAATTAAATGATAGAGATAGCTAACACAATTTCGTGCGTTGACACATATAGTAGAAAAGCCTTGTATTATGATACGGGAGTTTAGTAAAGTTGACATGGCTAACTTTTGTGAATGTCTTAATTGAAGGACACTTGCATTTGAAGATGACAAGGGTTAAACAAATTACATTTATGATACGGGAGTTTAGTAAAGTTGACATGGCTAACTTTTGAGTATTTGATTATACATGATTCAAAAAGGGTTTTGAATGTTGTAGTGAAATTAGTGATTTATTTCATGAATATGAATGTTTGAATCATGTTAACTACTAAATTGATAGGTATAACTTGATTAGATAAGGTGTTCGAATGAATGCTAGTGGTATAATGAAACGGGTCTCACTTATAGAAGAGAACCCTTAGTTCTTGCGAAAATAAATAAATAAGTTAGATTTAATGATCGCTTGAACTAGTTGAGATATTAGAAATATAATGAACCGGGTAAAAGATTTGCTAGACGGTGGCCTAAAAATAACACCTACCGGGTAATTAATGAATGCCTAAACTAGTTGTCGAACTTGAATGTGCATTTTATATGCTAATGGGCGTTTGACTTTTAAAAGTCAAACTGACCACCAATACGATGAACGATAATGTGATATGAAATATGTAAGGTGGAATAATCGTATTAAATTATGGTTAATCTAACCACCTTGTGAACATTGAATAATAGTTTGGCGCTTAACAAGCTAGGTGGAAGCTTGGGGAGAAAGCGGGTCAAACGGATCGAGTACGTGGAAAAAGAGCATAGCCGGATGCAAAGTAAGTAAAACTTACACCCTTTTTGTAGGACACGTGTTTATTTTATAAACTATAAATGCGAATAATGTAATATCCGAAATAAGGGTTCCGACACGATTGATACAAGTCGGAACAAGTATAAATGATAAAAACCATGGTTTATGGTAAATGGGGCAAATGGGTGAATTTGGAAATTAAAACCATGCTTTTATTCTAATTTATGTAAATGTTTGGTCTTATAGTCCAAACTGGTCAAATGGTGATGATAACACCATTTGACAATATCGACCAATGTGGTTGTCAAGTCGTATGTTATCAGGAGCGAATAGCAATTTGGATAATTGCGACGCCATAGAATATTGGTTAATTAACGCGAGGTATAAAACGGGTCTATATGTTGACTCGAGCCAGGTACGCATATATATAGATTTATAGTTAAAAATGCAATGTTGGTCAAATACCTTAGCAAAAGGACCTTTGTCGTAAAAGGAGGAAATAAGTTGACGAAAATGCCCTTGATAGGTAAATCGGGCAAACGACCCTTAGAGGTCGTTTAGATACTAGTATTATCATTATGTAACTCTTAGACACATGTAAGAGTTGTAGGCATAAACCTTGGGGGTCATATGCCTATGAACGGGTCAATCACGTAAAATGACTATCCTAAGGGTAAAAATTAGGATAACGGTCCATTATGTTAAATCCACCACAAAAATAGTTGTGGTGGAATATAAGAGGCTATTTAAAAATTAGAATACGAAGTGTAGAAAGAGAAGAGAGAGTTTGATGCTTAAATGTACATAATTCGCTCTAAACGGGTCAAAACGAGTACATATGCAAAAACGGGTTAAGGTTGCATAAGAAACCCGTAATTTGAACCTTGAAGATTAGTAAACTGATATAAAATGATGTCCATGGTATTTTAAAAGTAATAAACAAGTTTGCTTGATAAAATCACAAACAGGTCAAAAAGTGTCATAATTGAATTTCAAGCCGAGAGCTTGAAATCTAAAATTTTGAGAATTCAGATGTCGGGTCTTTACTCCATGAGATGGAGAATTAAATTACGAACGCGTAGGAAAAAGAATCGTGTAAAACGGATCAATAACGAATGAGTTATGTCCGTTTTCGTGAAACTTGGGTTGGCTAGGAATTATACAGCAACAAATAAATAGCTTGCTGTCAAAAAGGGGGCGAGGTGGGGCGTCTAGCCCCCCCTGAATTCCAAAAATGTTTAATTTTGTTTGTTTGACCCATATAACTTGTTTAAACTTGTTATTTAACTATCGAAACTAACTTTTAAGTTGGTTTTGATCATAGGTGATTGCCAAGAGTGCCCGGATGAAG
This sequence comes from Helianthus tuberosus, assembly GCA_030545235.1. Taxonomy (NCBI): domain Eukaryota; kingdom Viridiplantae; phylum Streptophyta; class Magnoliopsida; order Asterales; family Asteraceae; genus Helianthus; species Helianthus tuberosus. The sequence goes on from CM060377.1 coordinate 9,953,654, forward strand.
ATCAACCTAGAAGAAGAACCGAACACGATAAAGTTAAAAGCTTCCGCACGACGTTTCGTCCTATCTCTTAAACGACGAACACAAATTCATTACGATGTACTTAAACCTTTATTTGTAAAAGTTTTAAAGTAACCGTATTTAGTAAAGTACATTTAATCATGATTACATGCTTATTTTAGTAAACTCGTATTGTCATACGTATGTGTAATCGTATAAACATGTATTTATACGAAACTTTTATAAAATATTGTATTAAACAAGCAAGGGTGTTACAAGTTGGTAATCAGAGCTCAAGGTTAAAAGAATAAAGTGTTCGGTTCGAGGCTTGATCGCAAATCCGGCAAGTACATGTATATCAATGGGTTAGAATGATTAAAGTGTTGAGAACAACACATATGGTTATCGTGTAATACACGTTACACCAATAAAAAGATATAGAGTGGATATAGTCCACGAAATTACACGCGTTGATGCGTATAGTAGAAAAGCCTTGTATTATAGTACGGGCATCCATTAATGTCGAAATTACTAACTGTTGTAAATGTTTTAGTTGAAGGACACTCGCATATGAAGATAGCGAGAGTTTAAGAAATCGCGAATTTGACAGAGGAACGGTCCAAAGAGTATGCTCATCAAGGACCTAAACCGCGTAGCGATCGTGAACAAGGTTAATGGCAAGAGAAGCCCGTTAGGGAAAGCATTACCAGGTGCACACTTTAAATTTAATTGCACAAATAGTAATATGCAACAAATACGTAGAGATTGAAAGTTGCGTATGTAAATTAAAAACTTGGAAAAACCCGAATAAAAAATCTATCCGGGATATTGTTTCCAAGAGAAACAAATAGAGGCATTACTTACATGGGGTGTAATGTGAAAATTATAAAAGGGTCATGTATACCAGGTATTGATCGCATACTCTGGCCAAGTAAGTGGTGAGCACGTGGTACCATGAACTTTTTATGATGGACATGCTTACATCTGATGTAGTAAGGACGGGGGTGAGTGGGACAAATTAAAAAGTACCCAAATGAATCAAATGAGCAAAATAATTGATAATAATGTAAACGCACAGCCGGGTGACGGAAGCGTATTACATTAGGATAATGAGCCCGAGTGAAGGGACAAAGATTCATGTAAAATGATTAACATATGCATTGGGAGGGGGTGTACTTACACTCGAACCCAGAGAATGTAAACATGTAAAATGATTAAGATATGCATTGGGAGGGGGTGTACTTACACTCGAACCCGGAGAATGCAAATAAGTCTCTTAACTGGCCGTTTTTGTAAAACGTCAAACTTGAGGACAAAGTCGGAATATAAAAGTGAAGCGAAGTCTTAATGCATACCGGGAGGGTTGCAATAATAACGACTTCGGTAAAACACCCGGTTGATGGGTAAGGATTTAAACACATGCGTAGACCGAGAAACGGGAACGCGAATGAAAGTCAAAAGACTCGGGTTTCGAGTCATGACTAAAAGACGATAAGATACTGAAAATAGAAATTTTGATAAATTACGTTCAACTATTTTAAAGTTGAACGGGTCAAATAAAGAATGAAGTTTGACATTCATAAGTGGTGAAATTTCACACGAACAAGTTAAACGAATTAAATAAAGAATAACGCTTAGTAATGTAGACAGGAAAAACACAAACTTGTGAAACAAGAGTGTTAAAAACATTAAGATAAGGAACCCGGGTAACGGGTCGTAAAGAAGTATAGGTAAGCACTGGGTAACGTTAGGCGTAGGACAAACCGACGCGTAAATGATGGTAGAAGTCATAAAGTTGGAAAGATAATTCGAAAGAAGATAAATGTAGCCTTAGATTACGGTCAGGTATAAATGAAATCCAAAAAAAAAGCAAAAGTAAATAATTCCAAACATAACAAGGGATGCCTTGAAGCTATATATGTATATATATATATATATATATATATACATTTGAATATAGACGTGAACAAAAGATGATCCATGGGATCATCATAACCAAAGGGATTAAACATAGTGTTAAGGTCTACGGGACCAAGAAGACCCTTGGGTCGTAAATAGAAAGAAACAAACTGTTGGGTCTCACCTTTAAAAGGTGAAAATCTAAAGAAATAGTCTACGAGACTGAGCGAAAGAACCTACGGGTTATTTGGGTTAAGCGTGGGAACTAGCTGAAATTCCCCGCATTAAAAGATATTGGAAAGGAACAAATCCTCGGAAGCAACATTCCTAGATATGAGAGAAAGACATAAGACAAAGAGAAAACGTAAACTAAAAATTTAGTTTTTAGTCAGAAGCAACGTTTTAATAAACATAAGTGGTATGAAGCGATTTAGAAAACTGTGAACGCACATAAGGCCGGAGATGGCGATATGGATATATGCCCGAGCAATGGGGTATAAGGTAACCAGTGACTAACAAGTCTAACCGCCAAAATAGATAATCAATAAAGATAACGAATACGAGCTAAAAGTAACGGCCCACGAGGCCTTACACATGAAAGACGTACGCGTCAATATAAATGAAAACTTTTGACTAAAAGAAACGGGTGCCTTGAAAATAAAACTTGGTTCGTTTGATTTAAACCAATGAACTACGTAAATAAGGTTTCGAGGACGAAACCTCTTTAAGGGGGGTAGACTTGTAACACCCTAAAAACGGGTTTGGTAGTCAAACCACGTTAATACTAAAAGACGGGCACGGTACCGTTAGTGGTAAAAGTAACCCAGTAAATATTAGGATTTAAATAAATAAACCTAATATAAAAAAAGGAATAAAATCTTTTGAGGAAATAAAGTTTATAAGGGGCCCGAATTAACGGGACTCAAAATGAAAACGGGTTATAACCCCCGGAACTAACTAAGTTAACTAGGAACAATTAACCTAGTTAGTTATTTGTGTAATTAAGTGAATGAATAAAGATCAAGAACTTTTAACCCTCTTCACAAAAGCTTCTAAACATGAGGGACCTAAATGGACAAACTAGAAAGTGGATTATTAAAATGAAAAATCTAAAACAAAACACACACACACACACAGAGTGTGTGTTCTGGATCGATCAACAGGAGACCAAAATGGGTGAAACCCTAGTTCACCCAAAATCAACAAATTTAAGGTCAAATCCAGCCCAAATCAGATGCATGAACACAAATTCGTGATCACCTAGTCGTGGGGATCACAAGGTATGTTGAAATTTGTTATTTGGTGATACTTTAAAATTATGATGAACAATCATAATCGAAATTCTGGAATGAATAATGAATATATGAGCGTTGTTGTGATTAAATTCATGTTTAGAAACAAACCCTAGTTGAAAACTTGAAGAATTAGTGTTAAAACTAGGGGTTTGATGGATTCCCTTGTATGTGCTAAGTGGGTTTTAGCTAAATAATGAGGATGATGATATATTTGTGCTAGAAATCATCAAAATTGATAGACGAAGCGAAATACTTAAACAAATTGCAAATTTGAGTATTTGATTATACTTGATTCAAAAAGGGTTTTGAATGTTGTAGTGAAATTAGTGATTTATTTCATGAATATGAATGTTTGAATCATGTTAACTACTAAATTGATAGGTATAACTTGATTAGATAAGGTGTTAGAATGAATGCTAGTGGTATAATGAAACGGGTCTCACTTATAGAAGAGAACCCTTAGTTCTTGCGAAAATAAATAAATAAGTTAGATTTAATGATCGCTTGAACTAGTTGAGATATTAGAAATATAATGAACCGGGTAAAAGATTTGCTAGACGGTGGCCTAAAAATAACACCTACCGGGTAATTAATGAATGCCTAAACTAGTTGTCGAACTTGAATGTGCATTTTATATGCTAATGGGCGTTTGACTTTTAAAAGTCAAACTGACCACCAATACGATGAACGATAATGTGATATGAAATATCTTAGGTGGAATAATCGTATTAAATTATGGTTAATCTAACCACCTTGTGAACATTGAATAATAGTTTGGCGCTTAACAAGCTAGGTGGAAGCTTGGGGAGAAAGCGGGTCAAACGGATCGAGTACGTGGAAAAAGAGCATAGCCGGATGCAAAGTAAGTAAAACTTACACCCTTTTTGTAGGACACGTGTTTATTTTATAAACTATAAATGCGAATAATGTAATATCCGAAATAAGGGTTCCGACACGATTGATACAAGTCGGAACAAGTATAAATGATAAAAACCATGGTTTATGGTAAATGGGGCAAATGGGTGAATTTGGAAATTAAAACAATGCTTTTATTCTAATTTATGTAAATGTTTGGACTTATAGTCCAAACGGGTCAAATGGTGATGATAACACCATTTGACAATATCGACTAATGTGGTTGTCAAGTCGTATGTGATCAGGAGCGAATAGCAATTTGGATAATTGCGACGCCATAGAATATTGGTTAATTAACGCGAGGTATAAAACGGGTCTATATGTTGACTCGAGCCAGGTACGCATATATATAGATTTATAGTTAAAAATGCAATGTTGGTCAAATACCTTAGCAAAAGGACCTATGTCGTAAAAGGAGGAAATAAGTTGACGAAAATGCCCTTGATAGGTAAATCGGGCAAACGACCCTTAGAGGTCGTTTAGATACTAGTATTATCATTATGTAACTCTTAGACACATGTAAGAGTTGTAGGCATAAACCTTGGGGGTCATATGCCTATGAACGGGTCAATCACGTAAAATGACTATCCTAAGGGTAAAAATTAGGATAACGGTCCATTATGTTAAATCCACCACAAAAATAGTTGTGGTGGAATATAAGAGGCTATTTAAAAATTAGAATACGAAGTGTAGAAAGAGAAGAGAGAGTTTGATGCTTAAATGTACATAATTCGCTCTAAACGGGTCAAAACGAGTACATATGCAAAAACGGGTTAAGGTTGCATAAGAAATCGGTAATTTGAACCTTGAAGATTAGTAAACTGATATAAAATGATGTCCATGGTATTTTAAATGTAATAAACAAGTTTGTTTGATAAAATCACAAACAGGTCAAAAAGTGTCATAATTGAATTTCAAGCCGAGAGCTTGAAATCTAAAATTTTGAGAATTCAGATGTCGGGTCTTTAATCCATGAGATGGAGAATTAAATTACGAACGCGTAGGAAAAAGAATCATGTAAAACGGATCAATAACGAATGAGTTATGTCCGTTTTCGTGAAACTTGGGTTGGCTAGGAATTATACAGCAACAAATAAATAGCTTGCTTTCAAAAAGGGGGCTAGGTGGGGCGTCTAGCCCCCCCTGAATTCCAAAAATGTTTAATTTTGTTTGTTTGACCCATATAACTTGTTTAAACTTGTTATTTAACTATCGAAACTAACTTTTAAGTTGGTTTTGATCATAGGTGATTGCCAAGAGTGCCCGGATGAAGATCAAACTAGAAGAAGAACCGAACACGATAAAGTTAAAAGCTTCCGCACGACGTTTCGTCCTATCTCTTAAACGACGAACACAAATTCATTACGATGTACTTAAACCTTTATTTGTAAAAGTTTTAAATTAACCGTATTTAGTAAAGTACATTTAATCATGATTACATGCTTATTTTAGTAAACTCGCATTGTCATACGTATGTGTAATCGTATAAACATGTATTTATACGAAACTTTTATAAAATATTGTATTAAACAAGCAAGGGTGTTACAATCTGTTTTTCCAGTATATATAGAGGGGTGTGGCACTTGAAGTTTGGCGTTGGTTCGACGTTAAAATTCATTTCGTACACTGAGATATCATCTAAACAGTTCAAAACACACACAGCACGAAACGTTGCCGTGACAACAGGGTAATAACTCGCTCACTGATATGATTTAATGTCCGATCGATAAAAACCAATCCTATGGATGTTTAAGTGCTGCCCAAACTCGGGCTATGCTTTATTATTAGTCGTGAATTTGATGGATGTTTAAGTATCGCACTTTGTCATTCATTGTGAAGGTTTTGTATCTCGTGAGTTGTCGTAAAAGTTGTATTAAGTTACTGACCTAGTTTTCGTGTGCATTGTTATTTGAATTAGGTTAACCAGGCTAAAATCAGTAGGCTAAACGCTGCCCGTTTAAATCTGCAATGTGAGTCATTCTCTTTTTATCAAATTGCTTTACAAAACCCTAAATGTTTTCAAAGTTATAATTACAGGGATTAAGTCTTTGTAATCTTCAATTACTGCCGGTATGTGAGGTTTTGTATACATTACTTGTTTCCCGTCACCATTGGACAACGGGTTAGCCAATGGGTGATCTGACCATAGTCACAGATACAGTCGAGTGACAAATACCGATTTGGGGTAATTGGTTGATAAAAACAATGTAATCACCATTAATACTGTATATTATAACAATGTGTCATTTTGTGCAACTTGAGTGACTCGCCAGTATTTCCCTGCTGATAAAACCTTTTTAAAACATGTTTCAGGTGATCTGTTGTGATCCCGGAAAAAGAGCCGTGTAGCACTACACGCTTTAAGAAGTGGCTCGATTAAATAAAGAAACATGTTTTTGTAAAATAGGGGTTTCCCAGTGAAATCACCTTATTGTAAATTACGGGGTTTGTCCCGGATTATTAAATAAAATAATCAGGCATTTTCAAGTCTTAAACGATCCTGCTAACACTTCCGCTGCCAAATTAAATAAATACCACGGGGTTTCTGTCCCACGGCTTCTGGACTGGGTCAAACCGGGCCGGGGGCCGTGACAATTACCATTTGACCCGTTTGGTCTAAACTACCAAACATTTTGCGCTTATATATAAATGATATTTATTTACCATTTTGTTAAGTAATTAGTTTCGGATTCTTCACCATTTAGTTATGTCTCTTAAATCCGTTTCTTACACGTTTGACTCAACATGGCTTATGCCGCTTGGTGTAGTTTTATATTTCGACTTTTATCCATTTATACGTGACTAAATCACGGTTTTCTCATTTTAATTCGTTTAGTCTTACTTATAAAGTAGCCATTCGAAAACTTATTTTATTTATTTCATCACATGACCAAATTACCATTTCGACCCTTTTTACCATTTAACATGGTTTTCGTCTTTTGATATGTTCCAACCCGTATCTTTTCGTGTCGGAACCATATTTCGAATATAACCTTGGTTGTATTTATAACTTATAAATAAATACATATCCTACAAAAAGGGTTTAAGCTTTACTTACCTTGCATCTCGAATACGTTTTTCCTTTATGTTTGACTCGATTTGTCCCGCTTTCTCCCCAAGCTTCCACCTAGTTCGTTAAGCGTTAAACTATCATCATCATTCACAAGGTGGTTAGATTAGTCATTATAACCACGACTATTCCACCTTACGTATTTTCTATGTCAAAACTACTATTCGACTCCGTCCATGGTTAGTTTAACTTTTCAAAAGTTAACTACCCTTAATTATATGATATGTGCATATAAGCTAAATCGACTTCATAATTAAAATTTGTATTACCCCACATCACACGTAATTAGTCGAACTAGGAAACTACGCGTTTGATTCATAATTTCAACATATGAACATTCACTTAGGCATTTTAACAAACACCTTGTGGGCATAATTTATAACATCAACAATCAAGTTTCATAACTAGTTGTTTAACCAAGCTTTAACATTAATTAGGCAAGTTCATATCACTGAAAATAGGCTGTTTTTGGTGACCTGTTTAACCTGTTTACAAGTCTTCAAAAATTATGATTTTTTATGTGACGTACCTCTCGGAGGGTTAGGCCTTGTGTTAAAATTTCAAGATCTAACTCTTTACCAAAAATTCGTAAAAATTCATTTACTAAGCTGCAATCAGATTTGTCACTTCTGACTGCAGCTTACGAAAAAATTCATTTAAAATTCCTCGTTTATCCGATTGACGAAATTCCAGTTGGAGATTTTTGGAATTACCTGAAGCTACCTACAGTAAAAATTTGAGATCATAATTCAATTCTTAAATTGAGTTATGACATTCGTAATGTGCTGCAAATTCTGTCAGAAAACGCAGCCTGAACCTTCGATACCGAAAAATTCATAAAACATTCAATTTTCGTCGAAAAAATGCAATTCCAGTGGGGTTTTAAAGATATTTCCTGGAATTACATTTTAGACTCAAGAAACACATGTTTTTGTCAAGTTTTGTCCACGTTACAGCCAATACAAATCGGATGTAAATTCTGATCAGAAGCTGTTTGGATTCAGCTTTCACTTAAAGCATGTTTATGACATTATCACACAATTTTTAGCAATCAAAATCCTAAAAACATCACATACACGAATTTAGCATCAACAAATCTGAATTTACTTCATGGAACTCAAATTACACTAGAATAACTATCAAAATCCTAGTGTTTAACATGTTTCTACAAAACTCACTTAACACCTTCAATGGTGATTGTGGAATTCTCAAGCATTGAGTATAATTTCAACAATCTAATGACTAGGGTTTATTCCTAGACACTATTTCATTCTAATTTCATCCAAACAACATTCATGCAATACTAATTTCGAATTATAAATGGTTCATCCAGAATTTTGAATGGAATCAAACAACGAATTTTGACATACCTTGTGATCCCCTAGGCTTGGTGATCACTAATTTATTAAAAGCCCCAAATTTTAGCTTGATTCTCCTTCGATTTGGTTGGATTTTATGAGTTTTAGGGTTTTGAAAGAACCCCCCCTTGGCTCCAGGTCGTTCCTGCGCGCACACACACACTTAGAGTGTGTGTGTTGTGTTTTATTATTATTTTTAATAAAACATGTTTGCCCACTTTGCCATTTTAGTCTTTCATGTTTCATTTTTGATCATATAGGGCTATAACTCATAGTTTTTCACTTAAATTTATATTACTTAACTAGGTTAATTATTCCTAGCCAACTTAGTAGGTTCGGGAAGTTAAAAACCCGTTTTATTTTAAGTCCCGTTAACTCGGGCTCCTTATGAACTTTGTCTTCTCAAGTCGTTTGCTTTCTTTTTATTTATTATTAGGCTTATTTATTTGAATCCTAATAATTTCCAGGTTAATCTTTTCTGCTAGCGGTATTCTACCCGCTCTTTAGTATTACCGGATTTAATTACCAAACCCGTTTTCGGGGTGTTACACAATGGCGCAATAGGGTTTGGGGTTTCAGATGGCGGCTGGAGAAAAAGGTCTCCTTTGAGCACCGGATTAGCACATGAGGCATCAATTGAAGTTGGGGAATGATAGGGGGCGATCATAAGGTAATGGAGAGATTTGCACTGGTGAATGACCACCACAAGAAGAGATTTCGGGCATAAGGGAGGATGAACCGTAGAGAGCAGATTCTATAGAGAGAAAGAAGAAAGAGAAAAAGTGAGCAAATGAAAAATCTTAAGCTATGGTGGTTTTGGAGGTTGAATATGAAGAAAGTGTAGAGAGAGAGAGATGAAAAGACGGTTTTACCCTCACATGCTATGCATGTGAGGCCATTTAACATGGATTAGTAACTGGGTTAGTGATAAAGGATGAAACCTGCAACAAAATTAATCTTAAATGCTGGTTTTGGCAAATTTTAAAGATTAAGGCTGAATCCAGCAAGTTTGGTGAAACTTAAAGGACGTTTTGTGCAATTTACTCTAAAATAAATAAAAGTCGAATAATATAAAAAGCATAGATAAAATATATGAAATTACAAAAATCTTTAATTAAAACACAAACATACGAACATAAACGAACGCCAAATGACCTTACCGAACGTTCACGAACACAATTGAACGAATGAGACATCTATTTATGTTCGTTCATTTAACTAATCGAACAAAATTTTTGTTCATGTTCGTTCGTTTGTTAAACGAACGAACATCCCGCCCAACGGTTCACAAACTGTTCGCTGAACGTTCAGTTCGTTTACAGCTCTACTTTTAGGTAAAATTAGCACCACGAAGCGAAAAATCAAGGGGGTCGGAGACCCCCATGAAGCTACACCCTTGCTCACACGTTATTTGACAAACAGAAGCTCTATATTCATACACACATGTACAGTAGAAATTATAATAGATGTTATATTAATGTATTAACAAACAAATCTATATAATGGCTTATAACAAGTGAGGAGGTGGTAGTGTGGTGCATGTGGTAACCATTGGAATGCTCCTACATTCAAACATCCCATGTTCAGTATAGTAGACATTATCTTTTGACCAGGAGCATATTTGGTAACATTTAAGACATCTTGGTCATTTCCTAAAGCTTGCAATCTAAACTCTAGGTTAGTTGTAAGAATTTGAAATGGTAAAACATAAGTGACCTGTTACAATAACCTAATCTTGAACAATGTCTTCTATTTTATTAATCAATAACTTCACACCTTGCCCTTTTCATACAATCTACCATGAACCTTTCATGATACTCCTCCATGGTGAACTTGATGAAAAAATATCTATGGATAACACATCCCTGGGAACAAAAACAAGTTACATGTTTGTATTTAACAGCCAAGAGAAAGCTTTTTTTGGGTATTCATCAGTATTGGAAATGCTTACCACATAACCCTGTTTCGAAGTATTCATTCTCTAGTTGATGCAGTGACAGATATAGCCTAAAAATTCTTGGGTGTCCTATTTTTTTTTTTTTTTTGGATCAGGGGTATTCTTTGTATAAAACCGGGAAAAAATCAAAATTTTACACTACTTGACGGAGTAGAGGGGTAACCCGTGCTACCCCTGCTTGTATATTACCTCCGCCCCTGGTTTGATGCATCACATTTCGATCTTTTTGCCCCTGGCTGACTAACATGGGGAAGAAAATGGATTAGGAGAGATGTGACTAAATTAACAATAAGGCAACCTTGACGAAACAAATGATGACATTATATGACTAAAAAAACACGTATGTTGCACACGAGGGCGTGTTTACTTTTCTTAGTGTAGAACCCAAATATTGTATCAAAATTAAACAAAAAAGCCCAAACATGAAAGTTATGAAACTTGAGTTTAGACCCCAAAGGTATAAACGTGACAAAAGTGAAAAACTGATTGGGGTTTGACCCAATGATTTCAAATACGGCTCACTAACAACAAACTATAGATTTGTAGGATAAACATTATGAATATGGGTCAGTTGGTTCCATTTGTGTAACCACTAACCAACTATTTAAAAATACATCATTGATAGGCTTTTGACCCAATGGTTTCAAATACGGCCCACTAACAACAAACTATAGATTTAGATTAACATTATGAATATGGGTCGGTCGGTTCCATTTGTGTATGAGCTAAAATCAAACATAACCAACGTTTTGTGTTTAGATTTTCATAGCTGATCAGCTTTGGTCAAAAGGTTAATAAATCCGATTAGATTTTAAAGTCAAAAAATTTAGCATCTATTTTAATTTATCATGAATAGCAAACGACAACTAATATTGGGTTTGAGGCTATAGGTTTCAAGTTTGAATCCGATTCTAACCAGGTTTTATCGCAGTGCGTCTTTGGACGACGAGTTTTCCCTGAAACTTGAGATGGGGAGCTTAGGTTGGAAGGCCTTTTATTCATTGACCGTTCAATTTTTTTTAATATCAACTTGGTTAATTCAGTTATATAATGCTTTTATTTATTGACCGTTCAAAAAGAAAAGTTTAAGTTAGTTTTAATATCATCTCAGTTTTTTTTTTTTTTTTTTGAACAGCTAATATCAGTCAAAAAAAAGTTTAGGTTAATTTTAATATCAGCTCGTTAATACAGTTACATAAGCTTTTATTTGTTGACCGTTCAAAAGGAAAAGTTGAAGTTAGTTTTAATATCATCTCGGTTTTTTTAATGGCTAATATCAGTCAAAGAAAGTTTATGTCACTTTTAATATCAGCTCGGTTAATTCAATTACATTATGCTTTTATTTATTAACCGTTAAAAGAAAAGTTTAAGTTAGTTATATATGGTTTTTTTCTTACCGGAACTATGCTTATAAAATGTATCAAACATAACTGTCACACCCCAATTTTCCACGTGTCACCGGTGGGCCCAGTGGGGAGTATCGTGACGTGGTTGGCAACATAATAGTCAAACAACACAATATTTAATATGCACAGCGGAAGCAATTTAAAGATACATTTCAACCGAATAAAAATATTGTAATATCGTGTATCACAACAGTCGATTGTTTATCCACAGATGGATCGAAAATGAAATAGAAATAGTTCAACAGACTTTAGGCATCTTAAGCTTGCGAGACTTCTATTGATGCTAAGGAGAAATCCCAGCCAATTACGCTTAGTACCTGCATTTAATCTTTTTGGGAAAATACGTCAGTTTACACTGGTAAATACAATCAACTGACTCATTTTAGAAAATGATTGAAAATTTATTTGGATGCACGTGGCATAAACATTTTATTTAACTTGGGAGAATTATTTAAATATATAATCTTGTGAACGAATTACATGTTCCTTGTGCGTTCAGTAGCCCGGACATACCGGGTTAAAGATCAATAGACACACCACATTATTCTTTTGTGCACTGACGGGTGTACGCCTACACCCCGCGCTTAAGTCGTGGCCATTTCGTAAAATGATGCCAAGGATATCCGGGACATGGTCATTAACCCCCCAAAGGCTTTAAGTAAACAAGACTGTTTAAACGAGCCGATCAAATTATTCAATTAACCACCCAACGATGGAAGATTTGATGCCCGATCAAGCGGTATTCTATATACCGTAACCCAAGCCCGTATAGGGAAAATAAGTTAAAAGTATTTACCTGAGCAATGTAATAATCACAATAAGCAAATGCAAGTAGCTTTTACTGGTACTCCTAATCTGGAACGAAGGTTTATAATAACCTATTAGAATCCTAACGGGTCTTTAATTAAGCTAAAGCTTAGACCGGTTAGTTTCAAAGATACGGTTCGTACGCACGATTAAGCGATGACCGGATAGAATGTGTTTTAGACCCGACAAGTATGAAGACTTGTTTAATATGGGTATATTATACACATTCTGGATTTTGAGATAAAACCGATAAGGTTTGACCCGTTTCGGCTAATTTATGTAAACTAGTTACATAAACCGAACTGAACGCGTAACGGGTAATAATGAGAGCCATTTACAGGTTTCCTAAGTTAATATATGTTGTGACATCAGTAAGATATCATTTATTATGCCCGAAATGAATTTAAACACAAACTATGCCCCGTATGGGTAGTTTGGTCATTTATAAGGTGATAAAAGAGTTTAAGTAGTATCCTGAGTTACAGGTCTGATGAAATCAGCAAAGATAATCAATTTGCTAAGTTATATCATTAGGGTATTGTATATATGTGAAATTTATCAATTATAACCAAACTATGCACCGTAGGGGCATTTTGGTAATTTCACATTAGCCGTAAAGCTCAAAACTGAAGTCTGAGTTAAACAACTTTTGCTTACTGTTAAAATATTATAATTTGCCACAAATATCAGTAGGTATCACCCTTTGTATGTTTAAAATAGTTTTAGTACATACTATGCGTTAAAAACGCTTAAAAAGGCGATTAGAAGCCGTTTCCGGATTCTATATAGAAATATGATATTTTTATTATTCCAGAGGGTTTAAAATAATTTATTTATCATTTAGAATCAGTAGCAAAAAGGTTTGGAGTCGTTTAGATATGTAAAACTCATTTTATGGCCCGTAAGGGCAAAACCGACAATTACCGGATTAAGCCTACGACTATGAGTTATGCTCAGCCTAAAAATAATTAAAAATCTTCAAAAATCCCAAAATAATACATTACATTAGTGGGTATTAAGTTTGATATCAAACAGCAAACAGGCGAAACTGTTGGAGCTGGGCACTGCTTGCGCACCGTAAGGGTTGTGCTTGCGGTGCGCAAGCCTTCATCAGCAGCCAAAAAAAACTTTTGTTCTTTCATGTTTTGAAGGGGCAACTCGTGGGTTTCGAATTTGGGACTTGTTTTAACAGTATGGGGCCTCTTATTATGGGTCTTTAACAGTTACTTACCCTACCACTTTGCCATGTTTCTTTGAATCCTTTTTAAAGTGCCGAAAATGAAGGATTTCCGTAGAAATTTCCATAGGATCCTATCATGCACTTCGAATTCAATTATTGTCAACAATATGCTGGATTGGAGGTATACTAGATGTTCATAATATAATTGGGTCTTGGGATTTATAAATGAGGTCGTTCAGAGGTAACAATTAACATGACGACACTTTTAAATCCTGCAAAACATCTTTATTAAATCCGGGTTTATAACGCTTTTTGTCTTATATGACACGTGTCGTTATTTCATTGAACACGAATTTTCGAGGTGTTACATCCTCACCCCCTTAAAAGAAATCTCGACCCCGAGATTTACTGAAATAAATAAGGGTACTTTTCTTTCATGGTGGACTCAACCTCCCACGTGTATTCGGGACCTCTACGGGCATCCCATTTGACCTTTACAATAGGTACATGCTTCCTTTGAAGCTTCTTAACCTGTCGATCTTCAATCAACAATGGCTTTTCCACAAATTTTAAGCTCTCGTCTATATGCACATCTGTATGTGGTATGACCAGTGATTCATCAGCGAAACACTTCTTCAGATTGCAGATGTGGAACACATTGTGAATTCCACTGAGCTCTTCCGGTAAGTTTAACTTATAGGCAACTGACCCGACACGTTCGATAACCTCGAAAGGTCCTATGTATCTCGGGCTTAGCTTGCCTTTCTTACCAAATCGCATCACCCCCTTCCAGGGTGATACTTTAAGTAACACTTTGTCACCTACTTCGAAATGAAAAGCTTTACGCTTTGGATCTGCGTAACTCTTCTGCCTATCTCGGGCAGCTTTGAGACGGTCACGAATCTAGACAATCTTGTCCGTCATTTCAAAGACTATCTCTGGTCCTGATAATTGGACATCTCCAACTTCCGCCCAACAAACGGGCGTTCTACACTTTCTACCGTATAAGGCCTCAAAAGGCGCAGCCTTAATGCTGGTGTGGTAGCTATTGTTGTAGGAGAACTCAATCAAGGGTAGGTGGTTATCCCAACTACCACCTAAATCAATTACACATGCACGTAGCATGTCTTCCAATGTTTGGATGGTATGCTCACTCTGTCCGTCAGTCTGAGGGTGGTAAGCCGTACTGAAATTTAAACGCGTGCCCAAAGATTGCTGGAAACTTTTCCAAAAATGTGACGTGTATCTAGTATCTCTGTCAGAGATAATAGACACAGGTATGCCATGTAAGGCTACAATCTTATCCACATACAACTGGGCTAACATGTCGGAGCTATAAGTCTCCTTAATGGGTAGGAAAAGTGCTGACTTAGTCAGTCTATCAACTATAACCCATATCGTATCATTTCCTTTCCTTGTCTTAGGTAACTTGGTGATAAAATCCATGGTTACCATTTCCCACTTCCATGTAGGAAGTTCAGGCTGTTGTAGCAAGCCTGACGGCTTTTGATGTTCTGCTTTGACTTGCGCACAAGTCAAGCACTTAGCTACATAGGCAGCTACAGACTTTTTCAAGCCTATCCACCAATAATTTGCCCTTAGATCCTGGTACATCTTATCAGCTCCAGGATGAACGGAGTATTTGGAACTATAGGCTTCCTGGAGGATGGCATCTCGAAGTCCTCCATAAATTGGAACCCATATTCGTCCATTTAATCTTAGAATTCCGTCCTTGCTAAGAGTTAACTGCTCCTCAGTTACCCCTAGCTTTTCGTTAGGATAGTTAGCTTCCAACACAGCTTCCTTCTGTGCAGCTAATAACCTTTCAATCAAATTGTTCTTTATTTCAATGCTCTTGGCATTGATTCGGATTGGTTTCACCCTTTCCTTTCGACTCAAGGCATCGGCGACTACATTCGCCTTACCCGGATGGTATCTGATTTCACAATCTTAATCATTCAATGTCTCCATCCATCGGCGCTGCCTCATGTTTAAATCCTTCTGATTAAACAGATGCTGGAGGCTCTTGTGATCAGAATAGATCACACACTTGATTCCATATAGATAATGCCTCCATAGTTTTAGTGCGAATACAACGGCACCCAACTCCAAGTCGTGGGTGGTGTAATTCTTTTCATGCACCTTTAACTGTCGTGATGCATAGGCAATAACTTTGCCTTTCTGCATAAGCACACACCCCATACCAGTGTGCGATGCATCGCAGTAAACCACAAAATCTTTTATTCCATCTGGCAATGTCAGTACTGGGGCGTTGCTCAACTTTTGCTTTAGGATATCAAAGGACTCTTGCTGCTTAGGGCCCCAAACGAACTTTACTTTCTTCTTAGTCAAGGAAGTTAGGGGTGCAGCAATCCTTGAAAAATTTTCTATGAAACGCCTGTAATATCCTGCCAATCCCAGGAAGCTACGAATCTCTGTAGGCGTCTTTGGCTCTTGCCAGTTCATAACAGCTTCAACTTTAGCGGGATCCACTTGGATACCACGCTCACTAACCACATGTCCAAGGAATTGGACTTCTTGAAGCCAAAACTCACACTTGGAAAATTTGGCGTAGAGTTTCTCATGATGCAGGAGTTTGAGAATACATCGAAGGTGTTTCTCATGGTCAGCTTGATTCTTCGAGTAGATAAGAATGTCGTCGATGAAAACGATGACGAACTTGTCTAAGTAAGGCTTGCAAACGCGATTCATGAGATCCATGAACGCGGCCGGTGCATTAGTGAGCCCAAAAGGCATCACTAGGAACTCATAATGACCATAACGAGTCCTAAATGCAGTTTTCTGTACGTCTTCATCTCTAACCTTCAGTTGGTGGTAGCCTGACCTTAAGTCAATCTTCGAGAAATAACTTGCCCCTTGTAGCTGATCGAACAGATCGTCAATTCTGGGCAAAGGATACCTATTCTTTATCGTGGCCTTATTAAGCTCACGATAATCGATGCACAGACGCATCGATCCGTCCTTCTTCTTGACAAATAGGACTGGTGCTCCCCAAGGAGACGAACTAGGTTTAATGAAACCTTTAGCTAGCAATTCATCCAGTTGTGTTCTCAATTCCTTCATTTCTGTTGGCGCCAACCTGTAAGGTGCTCTAGCAACTGGTGCTGCTCCGGGGATGATGTCAATTCTGAATTCGACTTGTCTATCTGGTGGTAAACCAGGTAGTTCTTCAGGAAAAACTTCTGGGTATTCAGAAATGACAGGGATGTCTTCTATCTTCGGTTTAGGCTCATCAATAATCACTTGTGCCATGTAGATGACACAACCCTTCTTTAAGCACTTAGAAGCCTTAAGCATAGTCACTTGCTCAGGCAGCCCATATTGGGTATCTCCCCGAATGGTAAGTGATTCACCAGACGGAGTCTTTATTACCACTTGTTTCTTGTTGCAGACAATTTGGGCCTAGTTATGAGATAACCAGTCCATACCCAAAACTATGTCGAAACCGGCCAACTTAAAGGGAAGTAGAGACAGAGGAAAAGAATGGTTCTTAATGGATATAACACATCCATCTAACACAGTTGAGACGGTTTCTAGTGTGCCATCTGCTAACTCCACCTCATAATTCACACTTAAGGTTTTGACAGGTAATTTCAACAATTCACAAAACTTATTATCTACGAAAGACTTATCAGCGCCTGAATCAAAAAGTACTCTTGCATAGACATCATTTACAAGGAAAGTACCTGTAATAACGTTGTCGTCTAGAACCGCTTCCTTTGCGTCCATTCTGAAGACCGTAGCATTGGTCTTCTTGGCCTCTTCAGGCTTCTTGGCGTATTTAGGGCAGTTGGTTTTAATGTGCCCTTTCTCGTTACAGCTGTAGCAAGTTGCATCCTTCAGCTATTTGCAGTCCAAAGTCTTGTGGTCCTTGGACTTGCATATACCACAAGCATAGGTTTTTGACTGAGTCTATGAGTTCAACTCGAGTCTGCACTTTCCAAAGTGTTGTTTCTTGCAAATCTTGCACTTTGGCTTCTCACCAGAATGATGCCCATCTTTCCTTGACTCAAATCCTTTCTTGTTCTCACCGTTCCCACGGTGCTTCTTGTTCGACCTCCGTGAACTATCATCTTCACGTTTTCTCTTCTCAGCCTCCTTATTCCTCAGCGATCTTTGCCTGACCGCATCCAAAGTGAGGGACAAGGATATGTCAGCTACAGATCTAAATGTAGCTGGCCGAGAAGCCTTCACGCTTGCCTTGATTTCCGGGGCTAAACCACCGATAAAACGAGCTATTCTTTTTGGTTCCGGGGTTACCAGATACGGAACAAACCGGGACATCGTGTTGAAGCTCGTGAGGTAAGCTTGACAGTCAAGGTTTGTCATCACCAATGATAGAAAATCAGATTCTATCTTCTCCACCTCATGCTGAGGGCAGTAATTCTCCCTGATAAGGGCAACAAATTGTTCCCATGACATGTTGTACAATGGGATTTTCCCGGTGGTTTGAATCAGTGATCTCCACCAGGCTAAAGCTTCATCCTTAAATGATTGTGACACAAACTTGACCACATCTCTCTCAGCGCATCTGCTGATATCCACAACCGTGTCCATCTCGTCTAACCACGTCATGCAGTCAATGGCTCCCTTTTCCCCAGTAAAATCCCTGGGTTTGCAAGACACAAAGTATTTATAGGAGCATCCCTTATTACTGGGTCCTTGGTTTAACACAACCTGTTGAGATGGAGCACTGTGGTGGTTTGAGGAGAGTCTATCATCATCTTTCTTGGGTTCATCCTTTTTGGAAGGTGGCTTCGAATGCGGCGTAGATAGGGTCCTACTTCGAGTCCCACTATACTCTTCGTACTGCCGTTCCAATGCCTTTGTAACTGCGTCGTCCACCAACGCTTTCAATTCAGCACCCGTTAGATTAATGCGGGCGTTATCAATATTCTCCACTGGATGGCTATTAATTTCGTATGAGTTAGCCATTTTAATTGAACTGTTACAGAAAACAAGGACAATAGTTTACTTGGGAGTTTATTATGGAATTGCCCCTTAGGGTAATTCATTAACCATGGTAAACAGAGACCATATTTGGTTATTTTATTAATCATATTTATTTAGGATTTTTATCATAATTTATCCTAATTATAAAACAATAACAGTTTTATTTGTGGCACAAAAGGCCTAGTCACAAGGACATTTTAAATTACAAGCTATGATTTCAGAGAATCAAAACATGAAGGTATACTGGCACAACAGGCCTAGTCACAAGGACATTTATAAATTTTAGGCTATGATTTCAGAGAATCAAAGCATGAAGGTTTGAACCTAGTTCATTACCTTTATCTGACAGGGAGTCATCGCTACCACTGTCTTTTGACTCTTATGGAAATGAGCAGGGCCCGTAGGCACCATATTACCACGTATGGTAAAAATATGATCATCTTAATTGATGATCTAACCCATGATTCAGAGATCATTAAGTTGGGTTAGGAATCTGTGGAAAGATCCTTATATAAAAATGACGTGTGTGATTTTAACGAATCACGTCTGCCAGGAGTGTTAACATGTTTTCAGATGTTAACTGGGATTTGAATCTTTTAAACAGGTCTTACCATCATGGCCAGGTATTCAAAATGACGCTCAGGCTAGGTTTCACTCTTAAGATTCTTATTCAATATATAAATAGGCAGATTATTATTAAAAGGAATGATTTTGATTTATTTATTTCATGTAATATATTTATGCAGACAATAGCAAAAATGAAATTTATAAACTTACATTCCATTAATTTATTAAAAGGTTACACGTCGCCCTAAACGGGACTTTTTAAATAAACAAACTTACCCACGTCGGGGTTCAAACAAGGACTTACCCACGTAGGGGATTAACAACAAACATCATAATAGTCCACGCAGGGACTTACACAAATAACATAATAGTCCACACAGGGACTTAAACAATAACATACCCTCGTAGGGGTTAACAGAAAGATAGAACCATGCAGGGGTCAAAACAAACAAGCACACCCACGCAGGGGTTTATACAGCAAGACTGGCCCACGCAGGGGCTTAACAACAATTGGAATGATTCAGTGGTCCTTCTTGCTCTTCCCTTTGATCAAGCTTGTCAATCATTAGAAGAAAGTTTGTCGCTCCCTTCGGTCTCTATGAAATTCTCGTTCCACATGGTCCAACCTTTGAAGAATTTCTTCTCTTTCAGGTGGGGAAAACCGTGGCGGTTGCGATTGTTGTCGGATGATAGGTCTTGCAGGTATCTGGTACCCATGAGTTGGGTACCCTACTCCCCATGGGTCTCCATACGGTCCTTGGGTGTTATAGTTAGCCGCTACCAAGTATGGGTCGGCTTCTGCGTAGTTGTAGTTGGTGTGCACTGGCTGTTCAAACGGGTTATACGCCATGGAACCAGTGTATGCCGGGATTGGGTTATCAAAACCCATCGGTGGTGGCTGCGGTGCAACTGGGTGCGAAGGTCCACCCATCTGTGGGTCTTCCTGAAGTGGCGGGTAATGGCTGCCACTTGATTGGCGTGGGGAGCTAAAATGGAAATCCCCCACTCGCGCAGACATACGTGCGCCTGTCCTCCTACGCCTCGGCGGTTGAGGAGGTGCCGGTTGAACTGGTGGCGGTGGAGGCGGTGGCGTGACTGCCACAAACCGTGAATCCACAGAGGGATCCTGCTGCTGTTGCTGCTGCTGAGGCGGTGAATGGCGAGGAGGTGTATAATACCATTCGTGCCGGGTAAACATAGCTTGAAAGCTGTCTGGACCACCGTAGGGTGATCCGTGGAAAGAAGATCCATCCGAAATCTCAATGGGATGGTTCGGTGTACCGCTTGCTGGCTCGACGGGATCCGTGTCCTCGTCCATGTCCATAGCGTTGTCTCCCGAGAAGTGGTCCTCCGGTCCCAATGGGTTGAAACCCACTGGTTCTTGTATAAAATTTGCCGGGTTAAACCGGCCCCTAAAAACTGGTGTAGGGTCACCAAAAGAATTATGCGATAAGGATCGCTGTAAAGGTATGTAGGACGGTTGAGGGTTATTGGGCTCATACTCCGGTTGTGGCCCATAAGGGTTATGAACAGGAGGTGTTGAACTGTGTGAAACCGACCGTCTAGCCGGCTCGAAGGGGTTCCTCCGGTTTTGTCGGGGATCGTCACTCTCGGTGGTGGAAGGAGCTCGCACATGCGAAGGTCTTGCCTCGTTGTCATTGGGGGCGGTGATTGGCCCCTTTCCTCGTCCTCTTCTTCGGAAGAATCTTGGCGGCATTTTTAATCATGTCAATACAACATGAGATAACAACCACAATATATATAAAATAAAGGACAAAACAAAAATCAAACAAGGTAGAATTTGTCCTATGTAATTTGTCTAGACTCGAAAGTTTAGATATGTGCAATTGTGTTATTGAGATTAAACACAAAAGGCTAGTGTTTAATTCACTCAATGTTGGCTCTGATACCAACCTGTCACACCCCGATTTTCCACGTGTCACCGGTGGGCCCGGTGGGGAGTATCGTGACGTGGTTGGCAACATAATAGTCAAACAACACAATATTTAATATGCACAGCGGAATCAATTTAAAGATACATTTCAACCGAATAAAAATATTGTAATATCGTGTATCACAACAGTCGATTGTTTATCCACAGATGGATCGAAAATGAAATAGAAATAGTTCAACAGACTTTAGGCATCTTAAGCTTGCGAGACTTCTATTGATGCTAAGGAGAAATCCCAGCCAATTACGCTTAGTACATGCATTTAATCTTTTTGGGAAAATACGTCAGTTTACAGTGATAAATACAATCAACTGACTCATTTTAGAAAATGATTTAAAATTTATTTGGATGCACGTGGCATAAACATTTTATTTAACTTGGGAGAATTATTTAAATATATAATCTTGTGAACGAATTACATGTTCCTTCTGCGTTCAGTAGCCCGGACATACCGGGTTAAAGATCAATAGACACACCACATTATTCTTTTGTGCACTGACAGGTGTACGCCTACACCCCGTGCTTAAGTCGTGGCCATTTCATAAAATGATGCCAAGGATATCCGGGACATGGTCATTAACCCCCCAAAGGCTTTAAGTAAACAAGACTGTTTAAACGAGCCGATCAAATTATTCAATTAACCAGCCAACGATGGAAGATTTGATGCCCGATCAAGCGGTATTCTATATACCGTAACCCAAGCCCGTATAGGGAAAATAAGTTAAAAGTATTTACCTGAGCAATGTAATAATCACAATAAGCAAATGCATGTAGCTTTTACTGGTACTCCTAATCTGGAACGAAGGTTTATAATTGTTGGTGCATGTTTGTGACAACAGCTTAGATTTTGGTCTTTGGATATCTTGTAATTAGATAAACGATAAACGGTTAGCGGGTTTAGCTTTGTATTAGTGAGTTAATAGAGTTTGGGCTAAACAAAACCCACATTGGGTGATGGGGGACGATTTGGGCCTAGCCCATGTAGCAAACCCAGCCTAATGTTGCAACCTTGTGTTATATAAACAAGGTTAGGCTTTAGGGTTTAGGTTAATCAGCCAAAACAGTTTTTGAGAGATAGAATTTCGTGAGAGCTTGTGCTTGGACGAAATTGAGTGTGGTTAGGGATCTTGATTGATTGTAATCAGTTTGATAGTTAATCAATAAAGATCCGGTTTGAAAGTGAATTGTTGTTTCTGTGTTTCTACTCATTCTGCTATATTCTGATCAAGAGGATTCCGCACTCTTGATTGGAAAGACAATTCTGTGAAGATCCATACACATCAAGGGGACCTACAATAATAACCTATTAGAATCCTAACGGGTCTTTAATTAAGCTAAAGCTTAGACCAGTTAGTTTCAAAGATACGGTTCGTACGCACGATTAAGCGATGACCGGATAGAATGTGTTTTAGACCCGACAAGTATGAAGACTTGTTTAATATGGGTATATTATACACATTCTGGATTTTGAGATAAAACCGATAAGGTTTGACCCGTTTCGGCTAATTTATGTAAACTAGTTACATAAACCGAACCGAACGCGTAACGGGTAATAATGAGAGCCATTTACAGGTTTCCTAAGTTAATATATGTTGTGACATCAGTAAGATATCATTTATTATGCCCGAAATGAATTTAAACACAAACTATGCCCCGTAGGGGTAGTTTGGTCATTTATAAGGTGATAAAAGAGTTTAAGTAGTATCCTGAGTTACAGGTCTGATGAAATCAGCAAAGATAATCAATTTTCTAAGTTATATCAGTAGGGTATTGTATATATGTGAAATTTATCAATTATAACCAAACTATGCACCGTAAGGGCATTTTGGTAATTTCACATAAGCCGTAAAGCTCAAAACTGAAGTCTGAGTTAAACAACTTTTGCTTACTGTTAAAATATTATAATTTGCCTCAAATATCAGTAGGTATCACCCTTTGTATGTTTAAAATAGTTTTAGTACATACTATGCGTTAAAAACGCTTAAAAAGGCGATTAGAAGCCGTTTCCGGGTTCTATATAGAAATCTGATATTTTTATTATTCCAGAGGGTTTAAAATAATTTATTTATCATTTAGAATCAGTAGCAAAAAGGTTTGGAGTCGTTTAGATATGTAAAACTCATTTTATGGCCCGTAAGGGCAAAACCGACAATTACCGGATTAAGCCTACGACTATGAGTTATGCTCAGCCTAAAAATAATTAAAAATCTTCAAAAATCCCAAAATAATACATTACATCAGTGGGTATTAAGTTTGATATCAAAAAGCAGGTGTAATTAGGCTATACGCTAATTACGCCGTTTAATCGCTAAAGAAGCTTCTAATTACGCTAATGAGCATAACTCTCAATCTACACCTCAAACTGATGTCAAATTTTGGGTGCAAGTTTATATATCAGTAACTAAGGTTTCTACTCTTTTACATTTTCAAAAATCACGTTTTAAGGTGAAAAGGGCATAATGGTCAACATATGGGCAATTAACGGAATCATGCGTATTAATTGGATAACTAATGATCCGAGGTGTATAATCACAGAGGGTTATACTAGCATATAACCTGGTCCAAATAAAGCTCTAAGGCATTTCTAAAACATACCATAACGGGTCAGAACTGAAAGTCAAAGTAAAAGTCAAACTATGCGACTTTCGGTTCCGAACCGGGTCTAAACAGGAAATTGTCGGGTTGAACATGTTTAGACATGTTCTTACACTAATTACCAAGTTATATTAATGATCAAACAGGTTATATGTGTTCTACAATGCTAATTATGCATAATTTAGAAATTTAGTATCCTGTTGACTTTTTAATTATAAGTTTGACCCGACATTAGACCTAGTTAGAGTGGGAATCAGGGGGAACCCTTTTAAGGGTTTATTACCCACATAATTACCTACTTAGAGGTACTTTTAATTCGAGATTTGACTGAGCCATTATTAATTAGTCTCGAAGTCAAACCGTAATTACGACGGTTTGACTTTTAGCTAAATAACTAAGCTAAACTCAATTACAGAAGGTTAAGCAAACTTACAAGTGTCTAATGGTTGATTAGGAAGGCCTGGAAAGTGATCTTGTGCTCCACAATTGATCAGAAGTTGCTTGAGGAATGAATGATCAAAGTGTTGCACTTAGGAGCTTTATATAGTAACCAAGACTCCACAAAGTGTTGACAAATAAGTCTACAACTGACCATAACCTTCCCACAGGTGTCCCTAGATGTTTAGGGGTTGTTTAGGGGTCAAGAAATATGTGGAAAATCGTTTAAAGGTCGAATTTTGCGTTTAAACAGCAAACAGACGAAACTGTTGGAGCTGGGCACTGCTTGTGCACCGTAAGGGTTGTGCTTGCGGTGCGCAAGCCTTCATCAGCAGCCAAAAACTTTTGTTCTTTCATGTTTTGAAGGGGCAACTCGTGGGTTTCGAATTTGGGACTTGTTTTAACAGTATGGGGCCTCTTATTATGGGTCTTTAACAGTTACTTAGCCAAAAACATTCTACGTTTTCTACAGTTACTGGTACTATACTTTCCTTGCCTTTACGTTATCTTTAAACCATTTCGTTCATTCCACATTACTATGGCTTTCACTTCATGCATTACTTAATTTACGTATATAAATATGTCATACTAGTTCATATCTTTCCAACATGAGTTAAACATTTTACTAACCTCTTTTTTCATTTCTCAAACCGACGATCCGTAACCCAGATCGATCATCTTCTCCTCGAGTACTAGCCCTACAGGCCAGATTTCATTCATTCGTGTAATGAGCTTCCGCTCGTGCACATCCTTTCACCAATACGATTGGTTTCATCACATCAATATTTCTAACATTATCATTAACAACATCGGCGATTAGCATATGTCCTTCAAACATTCATTACACTAGGTGATTACCCACCTATAATTCTTCTACAATTTCCTACGTACCTACAATAACATACCACACACTCTATTTCTTACATGCAATCCTTTCATTCTATTAATCATTTCGCCAACTGAATTACACACTCGTACTTCCTTCCATTCATGCTTACTTGCAAAGACCTTATTACATCGTTTCAATATTTCTTACCAAACTTACCATTCCAGCCCTTACTTAAGTTATTGTTCGGGTCACAGCCCGTCATCATTCTGACTTCTAAGAGTCATTTACTAACACGTCTAACACGTAGCTCATACCAAACTTCATCTATTATACTATCATCTTTTACTTTATATTTATTTCTTTGACCCATTCGACTCAATCATGGTCAAACTGTCGACATCTTCTTGTACGGATTAATTTCATCTTTTTATATTTTTAAATCTGTCTCACGTATGCAGATGCATCATTCATGCTTTCTCATTCATGGAATCCGCCTTACGGATTCAAACATTACATTCATGCCTTTCATTACTTCTGCGTTTTGAATCCTTCTCGTGGATTCAAACACCTTATCCATGCCTTTCATCCTTGAATCCGTCTTACGGATTCAAACATATCATTCATGCCTTTCATCCTTGAATCCGTCTTACGGATTCAAACATATCATTCATGCCTTTCATCCTTGAATCCGTCTTACGGATTCAAACATATCATTCATGCCTTTCATCCTTGAATCCGTCTTACGGATTCAAACATATCATTCATGCCTTTCATCCTTGAATCCGTCTCACGGATTCAAACATTGCATTCATACCTTTCATTTCCTGAATCCGTCTTACGGATTCAGACATATTATTCATATTTTGTTGATCCGCACTTAACCACGGATTCAACATTCTTCATTCTTATCAGGCATGTTTTTCATTCTTACAAAGTACTCTCAATTTCCCGAGAGTCTTACTTCCCATTTCACCCACACGCCCGCCTGCTACCCAACTCTACCGGACATACCTGTAACAATTATCATGATCTCACGAACGTCATATGTTTCTCGTGTACTGGCCAGGTACACCATCCACATAATAGTTTCGTGCCTTCGTGTAATTGTCACCTTACGTCCGTAGACTTAGGTTTCGGCGCGTGTATTACTTTCAGTACTTCATTACTTATACTATCATTTTCCTTCATTTAACATTTTCCTTCTCTTAATAATTTTACTGTTACATATATCCACATATCGAATTCACGTACCTGGATTCAAATTTGGCTTATTACCTCTTTGCCTGCCTTAGTATTCATCCTAAACTGCATTCATAGATCATCCCCTTCCAACACTTATGCTTACCTTGCACATACAAAACCGTCAGTTCTTTATACGTATACAACAGTACATACTTACATTAGCCTTTACCTTTGGATCTTGATCGAGTCTTAGATTGTACGGGTTTCTTACCTCAAGAGCACACAAGTTTGAGTTCAAGTACTTACCTTCTCGTACTTGATTCCCTCAAACCAGGGCTCTGATACCAACTTGTAAGACCCTATTTCGAACATGACAAAAGTCGCAGCGGAAACACGAACCATAAAATTTCTTTCATTATAAATACCTCAACTTATTTAAAATTTAACTTTAACATAGCTCTTTCTCATAAATCCGTCATTCTCTTATTTACGATTTGAAAACATAGCTTATGTTTACTACATTATATACATCAACGTTCCCGTACAATCTCTCTAGTGACTCGATCCTCGATCTCCAATCCTTGGTTATCCTCATGACTGGTAATACCTGCGTTCACCACATAAAATTTACAACATTAGTACACATTATAAACCTACAAGGTTTTCCACGTTTACATCTCGCTTCGTTAACTCTTTACATCCCAGCTTTTCCATCCTGTCGTACCATCCGTGATGAGACTTCTTTGTTATTCCTGCATTTCACTTATGACTCCAGGTACACGAATAAACAACGTAAACACTTAATCATACCGAAAGACTTGCAAACATACCTAAACTTCATGCATATTATCTCCATATATACCTACGTACACAAGTGCATACCAATCTACATGTATACTTACATATGCACACATCTACATTATTAAATACGTATCTGCATGTACACATACCAACCTCGTTACGTACACTCATGACACTATACATATTTACATACATACAACCCTAAGTGCATCATACCAAACTCATATCTGCTTACTCTCATACATACCATCATATAACCGCTCGTTCTTGCTCGCATACTTATAAACATACCCATCAAGGATACATACATTCTTACATACACTTAAATTCATAAAAACGTAAATTAAACTAGTCGTACGTAACTTAAAACGCGTTTAAGCGAGTTCCCAAGGCAAAACGAGGCACGGAAACAGTTTTCGGAGGAACATGACCCGTCGCGCGACGCGACGGGCCGTCGCGCTACGCGACCCCCCTAAAACGACAGAAACATTGCAGCTAGTTGCTGCATATTTTCAGCACGATCCGGTTTTACGGAAACAAGCATAACTCTCTCATTTTTTATCCGTTTTACCCGATTCTTTTTCCTACACGTCCGTAATTAAATTCTCCATCTAATGGAACTAAAATCCAACATCCGACTTAACGAAATTTCAGACTTTTAACTCTTCGGCTTATTACCCTTTTACCATTTTTGACCCGTTCATGCATACATCAACATAACTTGTTCATTTTACCATAACCCCTTATAAACATAATAATTTCAGTGTCGTCTATCATAAATTACTAAATTCTTGGATGTCTTGCATCCTCTTAACACCTTATCGTTCATATGCTTATTTTTGACCCGTTAAGGGTATTCGCGCATTAATTGGTCTACGACTAACCAAACTATAATCCCCACTTCTATACTTGTCCAAAACATTACACTAATCGAATAACTTGTTTCTAAGCTACTTTTAAAATCGTTTGCCGCAAAATACCCATCAAGGGTATTTTGGTCAACTTTAATCCCCTCATTTACGACGAAGAACTTTAACACATATTTACCCTCAAACGTCATGTTTAATTAATTAAAACACTTTATTACTTAATCGTACTAAGAAGTGATTACAGAAATCACTTACCTTATGCATCCGTGTTCCTATCCGCTTCCTTGCCTTCTCTTGACCCGTTAGCCATTCATGCTTGAGTCCACCTTGATATGATTCCTATACTTTCATATTACCAACATCGCATTCTCGTTAGCTTACATCATTGCACATGTTAACGACCATATCAATCACATATTTCACATTTGACTTTCATTAGTCGATTTTAGCTAACATAAAACATACAACCAAGTTCATATCCTGTTAAACGCATGTAATTCATCATGTCGTTCCATTTAATACGTATCGACATAACAGGTACCATACAACTTCCTATAATCCTACCTTTACGACAACTAGTCAAATCGTACTTCATATGCATAGTTGACTTTCTGAAAGTCAACAGTTCATCTATTTAACTTTCCACTTATCATCATATACTAGTAACATCACAATAGACTATACGGACGACATTATATACGTCTTATCATACTCTTGGTGTGCGTACCACCTTTTAAGCATAACGTACAACTTATTCATGCATAAATCTTCTAAACTCATACATAACCCCTCAAAACCTACTACTAATCATCATGTATCATTCCAAATGATCATCAAACATAACATCATCATATTCCTCCTAATTCATCTAACAAGAATTCATCATACACACGTAATACATCAATCTTTCAACAAGACTTGAACATAGGTGGTGCTTCTAGTACTTATTCTCACCATAACTAACGGGTTTCACCTCTAATCATCAAATTGACACAAACCATACATAACCCATGTTCTATACGAGGATTCTAACCCTTGTACATGATTAATTTCATATTAACTCACGATTTTGAACATAACCCACTTCACACATGATCACAAATCTTAGATTTAAGACATACCTTATGATCCCCTCATGAGGGTGATCATTAATCCGTGTTCCTTCTTGAATTTGAGCTTCGATTCACCCTTTAATTTGGTGATTTAGTGGAACTAGGGTTTGGAGCTCTTGAGAGCTCCTGAAGATTCAAGAACACGCACGTATGTGTGTGTTTGTGTGTGTATAGACCTTTTAATTAGTAATCAACTTTCATCTATTCCACTCTAGCCCATCGGGTTTGCCTTTTAAACATAACTGACACTACCTTTATCATTTAATACTTTTGACCATACCCTTAACTAGGTTAAATAACCTAGTTATTTATTTCATGACGTGTCACATAAGAACATACTACAAATATTAACATTCAGATTTTTGGGGCGTTACAGTATGGGGCCTCTTATTATGGGTCTTTAACAGTTACTTACCCTACCACTTTGCCATGTTTCTTTGAATCCTTTTTAAAGTGCCGAAAATGAAGGATTTCCGTAGAAATTTCCATAGGATCCTATCATGCACTTCGAATTCAATTATTGTCAACAATATGCTGGATTGGAGGTATACTAGATGTTCATAATATATAATTGGGTCTTGGGATTTATAAATGAGGTCGTTCAGAGGTAACAATTAACATGACGACACTTTTAAATCCTGCCAAAACATCTTTATTAAATCCGGGTTTATAACGCTTTTTGTCTTATATGACACGTGTCGTTATTTCATTGAACACGAATTTTCGAGGTGTTACAATAACTCTCACACATAGACATCAAATCTATTGATAAACAGAGGCACAATTTATAAACAGAGGCACAATTTATAGTTCTTCGTATGGTTATTCTTGAACTTTATAAACAGAGACACAATTTATTAAATACAAAAACTAATAATGATATTAAACAAACAAAGAAAATAGAAGGGCTAACATATATTGGCATATTTGTTTGTAATGAAATATACTAAATAATTAAGTAGCGGTGGCAAATATCATTAGAAACCTAATAATTAAACAAGATTACATCAAAGTGCATACATAATTTTGTTAAATCATAAGAACTAGAAGTCTTAATGCATACATAATTAAACAAGATTACATCAAAATCGGGTTTTTTTAAAAACCGGTTCCGGGTATTTATAAAACCCGGTTCCGGGTTCGGGTTCGGGTATTTATAAAACCGGGTTTCAGGTATAAACCGGGTATAAAAAAAACCGGTTCCGGGTTCGGGTTTTAGATCAAATATGCATACCCGGTCCCTACCCTACGGGTAGGGTCGGGTTCGGGTTCGGGTATAAGAAACCCGGGTTTTATAATACCCGGTTCCGGGTTTTTTTTTCGGGTCCGGGTTCAGGTTTTTTGTGCACCACTAATCCATTCCCAAACATCACAACTATTGTTTAAATTGACGTTGTACAGCACACTGCATAACTCCAACAGTTTCGAAGTTTCTAATCCAGCGGCTATATTCCTGCTCCAAGCCCAAGCGTATCTAAGCCCAACGAGCGGCCCAATATTTTTTATATTAATTCGATCGCTGACCTGCATCTCTTCTTCTTTTCCAACTTAAATAGCTCAGGAAACTCGGTTAATTCAGTTATTATATAACTATCTAATTTACAACAACTTTGAGCATCAGGTGCTTGTACCTACTGCTTAATTGATGTTTTATGCTTATGGGAGTAGCACTCCTGTTGTACCATGTGTATACCTAACCAAAACCACCATCGCTCATCCTAGCGCAATCACCCCCAAACCCTAGAAAAATTTAAAATCAGACCTAAAAGATAAAATCCTGATTAATGAAGGGCGGCCATGTGCTGATTTGCTCTATGGCGGTGATGGTGGTTTGGATTCGATGACATCCAGCAGATTAGCGGCGTCCACAGACGGTCAATGGCGGCGACTCAGCCATCTTTGATGAAGAAAGACGGCTTCCAACAAAATCTCATCGGTTCCGACGAGTAGGTGATGGTTTTGCTCAGAATCAGGTCAATATAGAACTCAGAACGGTCGGGTAAGGTAAATCTGACCGTTTCAACCTTTGTTCTTTTAAGTTGTATAATTATACAGATATATGTGTATGTAGTTAGATCGATATGTGGTTTCAAGGTAACTCTCCACTGCAGAAGACTGTGTGAGGTAAAAGAAAAAGTATCTATAGGTTTCACATTAAGATACCATGTCTGTATATTTAGAGTGGAATGAATGTTGATGTTTCTAGGTAGATTTAATTGGTTATAATATATAAAATATAGGGACTTTTGTGAGCAGCTAGAGGAGTTGTAACATTGGCTGTTGTGGTGGTGTGCTTGCTATGGCTAGGCGTGGTTGATAGGATGGAATATCACCCGAGTCGAAGGGTCGGCGACCACCGTCCGGACTTCTTCGGTGACATCATCTTGTCAGCCCGCACGTCACAAATAGGAAATTTGGGTAAGTTTCCTTCCTTTTTCACAATTTTACCAGTTTCAGTATCGCTAGGACCCGAGCTCTAACCTGCTCCATCCTTTTCTTTCGTTCAAGCCTGCGATCCCCTTTCTTCAACCTCTAGGTTTTTTTTTTGTTACGAATTACTTGTATAGAGTTACAATATTACAGCAATACAACTTACAACTATTGACTGGAATTATATTGGATTATTTCATGTATTGAAGATTTGAAATTATTCGAATTGACAGATTAGTCTATTACTTTTGTTACTTTGTATTGAGCTTCTTCAGATTGCTAATTTAGATTTGAATTTCAGAAATGATGCCTAATCTTCTAGATCTATATACTCAAAACACTAACAAGTAGCCTGCAATTCTAGATCACACGCAAATTAGGGTTAAAATGTTGCGGTTGAAAGCAATTCGGCCGACGAATGACATGATCGTGAAGATTTTATTTTATCCTACGCATCGTCAAGGTGTTGAGGACGTCTGCAATCTGGTTGTCCAGTTTGGGGGTTTTGAAACACGCAGCCGGAATTAACAGTTCATGACTCATTTCGCCGTTGCCAAAGTCGCTCAAGAATCAAATCTTCAATTGAAGTATTATTGGCCCTAAATGCAACTCAAACTTTTTCATTCCCTTCATGTTATTCTATGGTTTTCGGGTCTAATAAACGTTTAATTTTGTGAACAGATATGCTGTGTTTTCAAGGACTATTCTTCTGTCCCGAAGCAGCTTCATTGCTCCTTCATAATTTCTGCATTTATCACATCAGTCCACCTGGACACGAGGTCTGTGAACGTGCTATTTTGTATTTACGGTTTAATTATGACCACATAATATTCAATAATCAAGTTCTGATAATCACATATCACATGTTTTGAATGTTTGAGAGATCATGTTTATTATGGAGGATATTAATTTTATGTGCCCCTGTAAAATTAATAATCAGATAGAATGTTTTGAGTGTTTGACAAATTAAAATTTTAAAAATTATATTATTAACATAAAAATTCTCTTCTGGGATTTGTACAAGAGTCGTTGCAGTTAGGAGCAGCAGCCATGTGTCCCGATGAGCCGGTTCTGTCTGTGGAGGATCTTTGTGATCAGATTCTCAAGGTCCTTAACTATGTTAGGTAAGACGTTTACAGTTGATCTTGGTATTGATGTTCTTTTTTAATTTAGACTAAAATGCCATTTTCGTCCATGAGGTTTGGCCAGTTTTGCGACTTTTGTCCAAAGGTTTGTATTTCCGCATCTCGATCCAAAGGGCAATTCGGTCTTTTTCAGGGGTATTCGGTCTATTTACATAAAGTAAAAAAGCCTGAATTGCCCTTTTAAGTTAGTAAAAAAGACGGAAATACCCTTGGCTTAACGGAGAAAAATGGATAGAGTTAACAAGCAGGATGAAAATGGCAAGATTTCAAACCTTTTGGATGCGCAACGCAAGACTGGCCAAACCTCAGGGACAAAAATGGCATTTCACTCCTTTAATTATCTTAAAATTAATGAAATTGTATTAATCTTATTTCGTTTAATTTAGGCTTGGTGCTGTGATGTGCATGGAGGCAATGGCGGGTGCCTACATTCTTACGCTCTTTGCGGTAAGACTATTCGTTGACCCGTTTTTGAAAATAGTCTAGGTTTTAAATTGAGGTTTTTTTCATTGTGTAACAAATTATGGTTTTATATTACAGACAAGCATAACACGATTTTATTTTTTACGTTTTGTCTTACTGTTGCCATAGCGAGTGTCGATATTATAACGAACCGACCCGATACCGACCAAGTTCCTGCTGCGTAGCGCGGACAACTAATGCAGCTGATAGTACACTTGCGCGTTCAGGTCATTTACAGGAAGCGGAAAATGTAATTAGAACCATGCCTGTTAACGTGAAGGCTGATTCTATTATATGGAAAACGTTATTATCCGCTTGTAGAATATAGAAAAACGCTGACATGGCGAAAAGAATCGCGGAAGAAGTCATACGGGTGGACCCGCATGACTCGGCGTCATACGTTTTACTATCGAACATACAAGCGTCCGCTGAAAAATGGCACGATGGATTTCCGAAAGGCGATGAGAGAATTGAGAGTGAAAAAGGAACCGGGTGTAAGCTGGTTCGAGATGAAGAACGAAGTTCATCAGTTTTGTATGAGCGATAAATTGCATCCGGATTCGGTAAAGATTAAACTTTATTTAAAAGATATGACGGGTGAGATGAAGTTGTTGGGTTATAAGCCGGATTATGGATCCATTTTGCATGATATGGATCTTGACTTCTTGAGAAGGAAGATGATTTGGGTCAACATAGTGAGAAGCTGGCGATTGCTTTTGCGTTGATGAACACTGCGGATTGTGTTCCGATTAGGATTATGAAGAATTTACGGGTGTGTAACGATTGTCGTGTCGCGATTAAGTATATTTCCGCGATAAAAAAGCGGGATATTATTGTTCGTGATGTTGATGTGGAGATTATTGGTAAGATGTTATAGTATTCAATTATTTCTGTATGTTTCATTTGTTTCCATGATTTTGATTTGAAGTGTTAATGTTAACCTTCTTCAGTTGACAAATGAGCTAGCATTTACGTCTCATCTTTTAAGAGACAAACATTTTGAATAACGTAGGTTAAAATTCTTGTTTGAAGGTGTGTTAAAGTTATTGTTGAAAGTTTTTATTAAGACATTTTCTTTTATTATACTTTGAAAAATCATTTAATTTTATGTTACATTTTGTTATTTCTTGTAGGCAATGGCTAAACGTTTCAAATATTTAAGAATAGAATTAATAACAGTTTTGATGTCTTTACGCTTGATTTTCTGATTCTACGTTGTTTTTCTTGAATTGAATCTCTTTGTGTTCTTCGTGATTTGAATCCTTCATGTGTTTTGATCTGTTGTAGGCGTGCTTATAAGGTGCTCGGTCAAATGCTTATAGATTATTTTCGTGTTATATTTTTACCATCTATTATAAAAAGTCTCATGATAAAACGTAGTTTGTAATCCATTTATAAAAGTGTAAACATAAGTGTGCCTTCACGATTAAAACCATTCAACTGGTCATATGTCAATTTTAGGGTCAGCATTTTGTAATGTCATTTGTAGATGTGACTATAGGAAAAAAAAAAACCCTTATGTAAAATTACGGTGTACCCGGCCGCAACGCGGCGGGTACTTTTTCTAGTTTATAAATATTAACCATAACGACCCACAATTTGACCCGATATTTATTTCAATCTTGTTTCACTTTGACCCCTTTCAATGGAAAACCGCAAATACTCATGCGCTACTGCTACTGAAACCCTAGAATGGATTCGCGCCATTATTCAATTCATCAAACCCTACACCTTCTTCTGGCAATCTCACGTCGTCAATTTCCTCACGGTAACACAATCTCCGCCACTTCTTCTTCAATTTCATCATCATTTACTCAATAACAAATCGCATTAAACCTCAATTAACAACTTCATCATTGAATATTTGATATTTAGAGGATTAATTTCAGTTTAGCTACTGTGATTTTATATAGTTTTATGTTTGTGTATTTGTGTTTAATGTTACAGCATAGACTGTGGGAGGCTGTTGATGAAGAATGGATTGATTGTCTCCGAAATGAACCGGTCGAGTGTCTTATTCAAATTCCTTCTGGAATTGTGCAGGTTGTAAGATTATAACTGTTTTTTATTTGAATTTAGAAAGTTTAGTAAGAATAGTGATGATAATTATTATTATTTGTATCTTGTATATGTATATGTATATGTATATGATAACAGGACCACTGGCCTTCTTCATTGAAGAAGTTTATCACTACCTTGAGTTCGCTTGCGTTTCCTCGCGAACAGGCGGATTTGAAGAAGGTATGGTGTTTAATTATGCAAGTAATGCAAAATGTGTTTATTACATTGAAATGTAACTTACCATACACTTTTAAGTTTTTTTTCGTTATTGCGTGTAAATAATCTTCTAAGCTTGTGCCATGTCACCATTTTATCTGCTAAGCTAAAGAAGGTCACTTTCATACAACGGTAAAAAAACGAAAGAGTTACATCCTGGTTTCTTAGGTTTTACATATAGTTGAAAACAATATTTTTTTTTACATACATTGCTAACTAGGTAAAAGCAAGTTACGTATTGAATGGACTGAAATTATTGAATGATTTGACGCTTAATGGTTGTAGTTAAGTTATAGTTCCTTAAGTTTTCTGGCTACTTTAGATTGTGCTGCTTGAAGTAATGCTTACAGATTTATATATCAAAAGACTGGAAGTTTATTTGTATTATAATTTTTTTTTTCCCTAAAAAGTTTATTTGGAGTGAAAGAAGTGGTAAATTACTCTTTTTTCTTGCAGCTATTAGTACCAAATATGCAGGTGGCTTTGCTTAATAATGTTATAGCCCAAGGCATGAATCCGAAGAAAAGACATGAAGTAAGCCACACATACATTTCATTTTTTCATTAGTTATGGATCGTCTGGACTATTAATAATTAATATCACTAAATCCTGAATTAATCATAATCCTTTTGTGAATTTTTGTACAGATAGAAGCTCTTGCAGCTGTTGTTGGTTCAGTAGCAAGAGATGTTGAAAC
Organism: Helianthus tuberosus; assembly: GCA_030545235.1. NCBI lineage: Eukaryota > Viridiplantae > Streptophyta > Magnoliopsida > Asterales > Asteraceae > Helianthus > Helianthus tuberosus. Next base: position 9,989,867 of record CM060377.1, read on the forward strand.
TAATACAATAATAGACTTAGGTGCAGGCCAGGTAAACTAGTCTTTTTGAGTTTTTGTTGTTTTATAAAACATCATTTCTGTTCTCAGGGTGCTTATTTAAATAGCTTATGCTTATGAGCAGATGTGGATAACTGGCTTCTTGAAAATAACTTATTTCACCTTAGGGGGCAAAATTGTAAATTTGAATCCACCAAGAATAATCAGTTTCATATAAACAATCTCAAGCTGCTTGATTTACTCTATTATAACTTATAAGTAGAGAAGCACAAGCATCTTTTCAATTCAAACACTCAATGTGCTTGTATGTTTTTTAAACCACAAAAATGGATAAGCTGTATAAATTGTTAAATCCCAAACACCCCTATCAACTAATAAAAAGTAAGTATATATAATATATCTATATTTCCTTTATATATTTGACATCTTTCTGACTTACGCTTATGTAGGGTTATCTGTCACAAGTACTCTCTTTCGAGTACCAACTATCTGTAATTGCAATCGATGCCTCTTCTCATCATGGAAGGGTCACACATGAACGTGCAGAACGAATTAAAAAACATTATGAAGCCAAGATGCGTAAATCTAGGTATATAATAAGATAATGAACGATGTCTCTGCTTTCATATTCAAATCTGTATTTATTGACACACGTTGATAATCATATGCAACTTTTGTTAGTTTAGGAGGAAAAGGCGTGACAATTCCCCGAACAGTTACATGTCGTGTCCTTTCCTCAGACATGTTGACAACATTGCTGAACTCGAAGGACGGTGATGAACGATGTCACAACCAATCAACAAATGACACGTGTCCCTTGCTTCTCACTGGTCTTCATGCTTGTGGAGATTTGTCTGTAACCATGCTCCGGTAAGACGTCCATGAGAGTTGCAACTATACTAATCTAGTTTGAGAATCTAGTCTAATGATTATTACTAGAATAAAGTACACGGATGGTCCGTGTGGTTTACCAAAATTTTGGATTTGGTCCCTAGCTTTCCAAAAGTACACAGATGGTCCTTGTTGTTTGCACTTTGTAATGCATTTAGTCCCCACCTTTTTCCAAAAGTACATGGATGGTCCCTGTGGTTTGCACTTTGTAGCGCATTTAGTCCCCACCTTTTCCAAAAGTACATGGATGGTCCCTGTGGTTTGCACTTTGTAACGCAGTTGGTCCCTAACTTGGACATGCTAAAAACTTCAGATTTGTTGGCTGGGGACTAAATGCATTACAAAGTGCAAACCATAGGGATCATCCGTGTACTTTTCAAAAGCTAGAGACCAAATCCAAAATTTGGTAAACCACAGGGACCATTCGTGTACTTACTCTTATTACAAGGTTTAAATTGCTTGCACTTAGCATTTCATTTGGATCTGGTTTGCCTTTTCATTTGTTTTTATACAAAAGTTCTTGGAGGCCTAACTTTTTACTTGTGTGCATAATTTTCAAATAACTTGAATAATATTAATAACTTTTATAAAATAGGAGAATGTGGTAAAATCTAGCTTACCGTATGGATTTGATTGGTCAAATTTTGTGAAAAATCACTTCTCACTTCAAGGTTTCCTTCTACAGTTGATATAATGCATGAAAATGTGACTTCCACTACCACTAATAATACTAGTTTGATTTCTGGTCATGCTTATACCTTGAAGGGCATTTTTGGAAAGTAAAGAAGTCAAAGCGGTAGTTAGCATTGGCTGTTGTTATAACTTGCTATCAGAGGAAGAAGATAATGCGCTGTGTGGTTTTCCTATCAGTAGAGGTGTTAAATCAACGGGTTTACATCTTGGAAGAAATTCACGTGATCTTGCTTGCCAGGTATTCAAACATGTAATATCATTTTCTGGTGGGTTAATTGTATGAAAATATGACTTTCACTATCTTTCCAATTTTCATTGTAGACAACTTACTTTACTTTTTACCGTAGTTTGTAACAGTTTTGTGCAATTAGATGTAAAAGGTTGCACCAAACGGAACGCGCTTCACCTTTTTTACCACTTCATGAAATATTGTTACATATAATTGCACGAAAAAGTCACTGTTACATACAACAATAAAAACTGAAGTAAATTGGATACGATGGAGTAAAGGTGAAAGTATGTTACATTCTGGTAATGAACTATGTTTTTTTAAAAACGTTCAAGATCTAAATGTCGGGTTGTTATTTGTTGAATTTGACTAATTAATTAAAATAGGTAACCAACTTTCCTTATAATATTTTTCACTAAAAATGGTACAAAATTCAAAGAGATTTTTTTTTGGGTAACCTGTAAGCATGACCCATGACCCAGGTAACTAGCAAGTGAATTTGGGAACAGTCATTTATGGCAACGTCAATTGACAAAAATAATAAAAAATTCAAAGTTGTTTATGTAAAACTTTATTTTTTTAATATTTTTTTTTTATTTAACTTGAGTAAAATTTGGGATCATGTATGTGGAGGACACCCAAGTATTTATTATATTTATTAAGGTTACTCACATATATGAAATAATTTATTATGCATCTAGTTTTGTTTATACCAAATCCAGCCGAAAACATGCCAAAATTTTGCAAAATGACAAACACCTTAACATTTCTTACATCATATTGTTGCTTTTTAATAGATGGATACAAGGGTATTTTTGTCTTTCAAAAGTTCTAGTGTTCACTATTAAGCATCATCATCATCATCATCATCACCATCATCATTCATCACTATTAAGCATGTTTTGGCCAAATCTGGTACATAGACAAAATCAAATGCTGAAATGCATGCTTGGGTGGCTTATAATATATCCCATAAATTTTTAAGGAAGTACTATGTTACCCAAAATAGAAATTTGGAGGAAATTTACAACCTTTTTATGCAAATTCCACTTCTGTTTATGCCAGCTAATCAAATTCTTTCATATTAGAGTGCAGATAGATGGAAAGTTATGGAAAAAGATGCTAGTCTCCATAATTTTGAATTGCATGCTTTTCGTGCTGCTTTTCAATTGGTATATTTTCTTGCACTATCACATGACACAAGTTACTATTCTTATATATTAATCCAACTTTGACTTTGACCTTTTTGTAGTTACTTTCTAGATATTTTCCAGAGACCTTGAGCGGAAGTCCTACAATAGGGCGGCAAGGGAAGACTTTGCGCCGCCAACAACAAAATTCCAGGATGAATGGTTACATTTTTACTCGATCTAAAAAATAATTGAAAATGCTGTTTTTTTCCTTGAAGTTTGGCCAGTTTTGTGACTTTCGTCCAAAGGTTTGTTTTTCCGCATATGGATCCAAAAGGTTTGAAATCTTGGCATTTTCATCCGGCTTGTTAACTCCATCCATTATTCCCCGTTAAGTCTGAGGTATTTTCGTCTTTTTTTTTTGTTAACTTAAAGAGCAATTCGGTCTTTTTAACTTTATTTACAAGCATTCAGCATAATGGTATTAAAAAAAAGAAGCAAAGTAGGTAACAAGACGGAAATGCCCCTGACTTAATGGAGAAAAATGGACGGAGTTAACAAGCCGGATGAAAATGCCAAGATTTCAAACCTTTTGGATCCAGATGCGGAAAAACAAACCTTTGGACGAAAGTTGCAAAAGTGGCCAAACCTCGGGAACGAAATTGGCATTTTACTCTAAAATATATAATATTATTAATCAACTCAATACTTTCTAGCTCGGCTTGACTCTATTCGATTATGTAAATATATATACACACACAAAGGGTAAAAACATGATTTAATACAAGCTTGATAACGCTTGCGAGCTTTACTGATTAAGTAGTTAGTTTTCTATTGATTTTGCAGGTTTGGCTACGGACGGGTGTTCTTGTAAACCAGATTCCACCAGTGGCAAGGATGAACATGTTGACACGTGTTCACTTTTCGAAAAGTTTAGCAAGAGTGGATTGCATCGTCTCAATCTTAACCAACCGCACGATGTTGATTTTGCAGGCATATGGAAGGAGGCTGAACCTTTTGTTGTATGTTTTTTTTTGGATTCAACTTATCTGTAGTTGCATGTGTGGGTCATATCTGCCACGTGCCCACTAATTTTCTAGAGTCCACCTTATATATTTAGCAAGTGATAGTAAAGTAAAATACTTACCTTTGTTTGGTGGCCAACTGGCCAATTTAGAGAGGAGATAGAAGTTAGTGGCCACATTGCAGGAACCAATTACATAAGTTGAATCCTTTTTTTCCAGAAGGTCAAATTTCATAATATTAACTTCTTATTTACTAAAATTATTAAATTTACCAATTTATTACTGTAAAAACTAAATCAACATTATGCCCTGATATAAGTAATTTATTTTTATTTTATTAGATCCTATAACGGGTTGGCGGGTTGGGTTCATTTCAGAACTTTAAAAATTTAAGAATTTTGAGAACTTGTAACAACCAATCATCTTATTTACTTATTTTATATATTTAATACTATTTAAGGGTGGTTTTATCATTTTTGTAGGTAATTTTGGGAGTAATCACAAAATTACTTATAAAAATGATAAAACTACGCTAAATAATTAAATACATGGTTGGTTGTTAGGAGTTCTCGAAGTTCTTCAGATTTTTGAAGTTCTGAAATGATCCTGACCCTTGACCTCAAAACGATTAAATATTTAATGTTTTGAAAAGGTAAATATGATATTATGAAATATATATGAAATTGACTATAACTTTCTTCATGATGTAGGAGGTCATAGGGCCATATTGGTCGCTTAGAGCCGCTCTTGGTCCCGTTTTGGAAACACTGATTCTACTTGATCGGTTATTGTTCCTTCAAGAACAAGGTGATTCGGTTGAAGCAGTTATGGTACCAATTTTTAATCCTAACATATCACCCAGAAACGTCGCATTGATTGCTAAGAAGGTCTAACACGAGCGTCATGATGATATCGTATCTGATGAATTATTTGGAGTTCGGTCAGCGAGAAGTAATCGACATACATGCCATTAGTAAAATAACTATTTCAAGAGTGGACTATATCATAGAATGATCTTGACAGTCTTGTCATATTCGTTTTGTCAGTACTTATGGATTTTGTAATTTTTAAATTAGATTCAACTTGGTATGTGGTTAGTGGATAGATTTATATAATCCAAAAAAAATAACAATATAAAAAAATTAAAAAAAAAATGCTACTTTCGGGTCAACATAACTATCGGCGACTATGTTCGTGATAGGTGGTTGGTTAACAATTTATTTGTCTTTTTTAATTCATTTTTTTGCAAAAGTAAAGACGGCATCCTAGTCATCACAATCCTCATTTGAGAAAATCATGAGAATAATATTTGTATGGTAGTGTTTCTAAAAGGAATATACGATAGTGTTTATACCATGTATCTTTCTATCTATATAATTATAAAAATAATTTAAATTAGTTTTTACATATCTAGCTAGCAATTTGTTCAATTATTTTGTGTATCTACTTTATGTGCAGTGGAGCAGCTTAGAATATGCCCGAGGGGGCGCCCCCCTCCCGAACTTTTCAATGCGTAGTGTTATAAACAGTACTTTCGTATAGAAAATTTTTAGGTATATACGTTTCTGCCCTCTCCCCTCCCGGTTTCCGAAAAATTGGGGGGTGGGGGGAGGAAGCTTCGCCAATGTTTGTGTATCACTAAAAATATATGACAAGCAAATTTGATTTATTTTTTATTTGTGCCACCTGCTTGAGTCTATTTCTCATGTAGTTTTTTTTATATTGTAAAAAAATTGAAAACAAACAAACTAGATTTATTTTTTATTTATTTATGCCACCTGCTTGAGTCTATTTCTCATGTTTTTTTTTTTTTTAAATTAACATTTTTGTCGATACATAAAGATAGAGTGGATATGTAAAATTTGTTATTAGGCAAAAAAAATGGGATAACAAGTAAATATACCCAAAATTAATTATTCTAATAGTTTTCTGTATTTTTATTATTTTAAATATTCGATTATACTAATCTTAAAAGATTGGAATAACAAATAATTTAGCATTTACTATTTGGTTTATTAAGATTATTATGATAGTGTCATAAATCATAATCACATCATTATGATATTAATTAAAAAGGATTTAGGTTTTCTTATATCCACTTGCTTAAACACATCTCTAATGCAGTCAAAATCATGTATTTGTTGCTATGCCTATAGTATGATGCTCCACCTAATGAGGAAAATAATGGGGCTGCTTTCTTCATTGAGTTATGACCTATGACTTTCGCATTTGTTTTTATCACACGTTATATATTATATATTAATATAATATTAAACACACTATGTAATAATATTTATGAAACTTTTAAATCTGAAACTATGTATGAGGACTCATACCATAGTTATCCAGTTCTTTGTTGGATCATATGAACAAGCGTTCCTAAGGGTGTGGAGTGCATGGCCGGAGCTTACTTGTGGCCTAGGGGTGCTCTGGCCCCCATCAATTTTTTCGCTCGTAGTGTTACTGTTAGTTTTCAGAAATTTTTTATTTTATAGTATAAAATATTGGATTTTTAAGAGTCCGGCCTCTTCCAATTTGGATTTTGAGCGTTTGGCCCCACTGAGTTTTCGTCCAAGCTCCACTACTAGTAGAGTGGCCAAGGGGTTTTTGGGTGGCTAGAATTGTTTTTTCGTGTTGTTCACTAACCACTCGTTAGTTGTTGTAACATTACATAAAGGATATCTGAGTTGCATGAGTATGGGATAAGGTTTTACAATAAATTCATGCGTCAGAAACGTGTGAAAAAAGTACATTTTATTGTTCATTGTTTATTATAGGGAATATAATATGATGGATTCGATGTATGTTGAAAAGAAAATTAGGCAACTTAAAAGTTAAAACATGATGTACGTTAACACATTGAAAACATTGTGAAGTTATGTAGTTAATAAAACATCATTGATTAAAACATGATGTACGTTAATAGAGATTTTAGTTGTTTAACTTTGTGAGACTTCATTTCAAAAAAATAAAATAAAATAAAATAAAAAAATTGTGAGACTTACATTGAGGAGAAGTTATGCACAATTTTAATTAATCATGGAGTTGATCATTTGTATGTACATACTATCAAAACGGTTGTAGACATATGATTCTTTATTATCATTTACCCTTAAGTAAAAATGTGAAGTCGCCAAACACTAAGTAAATATTAAATTATAAACATAAAAAGTTATTATAAGTAAATATTAAATTATAAAAATAAAAAGTTGCAATAGAGATATAAAGTCAAGAGTCATCTATACTATACAACAAAAGAAATCATTTTAGGGACACTTGTCATTATATTAAGCCATGTCTTATCGATAATTATTATTTTAATTTAATATCTTCTAATTAATTATAGATAATTCTCCTACTAAATATTATTTAGTTTAATTATTACTTTTATATATATCTATTTACTACAAATTCAAACATAGTTATCTAATTTGATATTAGAGTAAATTACGATTTTGGCCCCTGTTGTTATATCACTTTTACCCTTTTAGCCAAAAAAAAGAATTTTTTTAACATCTGAGCACTCAACGTCTTTTTTCTAACCCTTTTGGACCCCAACGTCTTTTTTCTAACCATTTTGGCCCTCAAAAGTAAATTGATGGGGTTAATGTTAGGGGCCAAAAGGGTTAGAAAAAAGACGTTGGGGGCTCAGATATTAAAAGATTATTTTTTGGCCAAAAGGGTAAAAGTGATATAACCACAGGGGTCAAAATTGTAATTTACTCTTGATATTAACTATATATTTGAACGTTTTGTTTAGTTTGGTATCAAATAGATTTTACGAAACTAAAAACAAAATTAACTAATATTATTTATCATTTCTACATTTACAAGTTTTAAATAAAGGGTTAAATTTATTAAGATTTCGTTAACAAATTTTACTACAATAGAATAAGCTATTTATATCAATCTAAATATATATCTATACTATACTATATAATAAAACATTAATGTGTGACACCTATCATTTACTGTAAGCATTTATTTTATGATTTTCTCGCATCACTTCCAAACTCATCTTATATTAATTAAATGAATAATGAGCTAATATTAAATTTCATCCTACTTTAAATTTCGAATGCCATTTTTCTATTTTTCTAGTAAAATATTATTCTAAAATTTAAATTGTTAATTTAAGATATTTTAAAAAAAAACAAATTATTTATCACGAAAACCAAACTTTGTATTAATATATGAAATATTTTTATTTTCATTACTAAAAATATTATTATATCAATTTTATTACATAATTTATAAATCCATTTGTCGGAATTGTTACCAACATTTTATCACTCAAATAGATGCTGATTTGCTTCTTGAATAACATATCTTATTTTCAAGAACCATCTTCACAATCACCATATCCATCGCGTATCGAGTATTATCCATTAGTATAATTGAAAGATATGACTTTTTATTATTGACATATAAAATTAGATTTATTAAACCCGTGTAATACACGTGGTTTTTTTTAAAGATATACCTTTTTTTATTATTTACAATACAAAATTACATTTATTCGACCCGTGTAATACATGAGTTTTTTAAGATATAACTTTTTATTGTTTGATATATAAAATTAGAAAATGATATATATTTTTAATACATGGGGTTTTTTTAATGATATATATATTTTATTATTTAGTATAGAAAATTACATTTATTCCACTCGTGAAATACACATATTTTTAAAGATGTAACTTTTTTATTATTTGTATATAAAATTACATTTAGTCAACTAGTGTAATAAATGAGGTTTTTTAAAGATGTATTATTTTATTATTTGTTAAACAATATTACATTTATTCAACACGTGTAATAATACACTTGGTTTTAAAGATATAACTTTTTTATTTGGTATATAAAATTATATTTATTCAATCCGTACAATATGGTTCTTATAGATATAACTTTTATTATTTAATATATAAAATTCTATTTATTCAACCCGTGCAATAAATGAGGTTTTTAAAGATATATTGTTTTATTATTTAGTATATAAAATTCATTTATTCGACCCGTGTAATACACGGGGTTATAACCTAGTTCTTATCATAAAAAAATGTAACTTATTTCCGGTAAACACGAGACCAGTCTCAAGTTGTAAATTTTTAAGCCAGAGAAAATCTAATGAGATTTTTTTTTTTTTATTAGAAGGTTATGTTTATGTTTTTTTTATATATAACATATACCTTTAAGATTTCCATCAAAAACTTGCCAAGTTACATCAAAATAGAAAGTAGACGGTCAACAAGCTGCGCCACCACTTCTTTCTAAATTGCAAACCCTAACCTTCCAAAGACAAACCCCTGCCCCTTGTGATTGAACAATTGCTACGGATAACCCGTTGGACCCTGGTCAAGAAGTGGATAGCTGAAACATTAATGAGAATTGCAAACCCTAGCTCTAATTATTAATGAGATTTAGTTTCTTTTTTATATACTAGACGTGTTAATTTAAAATTATAGCTGAAACATTAAATGTGTTAAAAGTGGGGTTTAAGTGAGGTAGGGGAAACAGTAGAAGAGACTGTAGGATTGTTGAATGTCTATTTTTAATCTGCCCAACACATATGCTTATTAACATTTTTTATCATATACACGTAGTATACCTACTCTGATTATGTAAGTCTCAACAAACTCAAATCTTATTTCTTATTAACTAATAATTAATGACAAGATTACATCGATATATCATTCATCTTTCAAATTTTACCCAAAACAGACCATAACCGTTACGATTTTATACTTAAAAGTTAAAAATAAGGTTTGTGAGATAGTAATCACAAGTTCACTTCACACACTTCACATTTGTATCGAAGACTGTTCGTTTGTGCTAACCGATCATTTTAGAAAAGACAAAACGAATTTTAATAATTTTTTTTACTGAAATCAAAATCATGACCTGTTAACCGATAATAATTTATATTTGATAACATGAGGATTTGATCAATAACACCTACAAACTTTCACTTTGATCAAGGGAAATTTCACTACAAATTCATAGTGATATATGTTGGCTACACATCATACCTACAAGGGGGTATATCATAAGAGATAAGTTACTTGACACATCACATTATTATATGCGAAAACATGTTTTATGTAAACGTGTGAGCATTAGACTCCAGGGTCATCTCAAGCTTTTTAAAGTTCAAAGCGGATGATAAAAGATTTACGTTTGATCCTATGATTCATATATCATTGTGTGTATGTACAATTATACACCATAAAAGTAACAATTGACAAACCCCACCACAAGTGATATGAAAGCCCAAATCACCTACATATATTATTATTATTATTATTATTATTATTATTATTATTATTATTATTATTATTATTATTATTATTATTATTATTATTATTATTATTATTATTATTATTTAGAATCTAAGGGTCCCTAAGAAATTAGGGGCCTAAATCCTTTAATTTATTTTACTTCCCTTAACCCATCCATGTAGGGATGGGCAAGGTATGGTCGGGTATGACTAATCTCATATCCATATCCGGTTGTAAAATCTTGTCACATACCCGACTTATTACCTGTTGGGTATCGAGCATACCCTCAGGTAACCGATATACCCGTTGCGATTTTCATTTGTATATATTTTTTTTACTTTTCTTTATAACTTTATGTTTTAAAAATCTATATAATATATTTAATTATGATAAATATATACATATCATCATCATCACCATAATAATATTTGACATATTTAAAAGTGTAAATATATTATATATTAATCTCTAACATATAAAATGGGAATAAAGCCATCAAAATATATATTTGAAATGAAAAGCTTATTTTTCAATTAATAAAGCCACAAAAAATATGAAATCTTACTAAACTATAGTTAAAGGAAAACAAATATAAAACTTAAAGTTTTCGGTATATATTTCAGATAAACGGGTATATAGTTTCGAGTAAATCCTTCAGGTTTCAGATATATCTATCGTGCTTAGGTATTTTTAGCATCCCTACATCCATGTAACACTTTTGTAAATACAAAACCACAACCATAAATGTTTATTTTTTTGTAAATTCTTTATATAATTAGTGGGAAAGTACAGATTTTTAGAGGAAGAGTGATGAGACGTGTTGAATGTGAACTGCAGTTGGTGACCAATCCTGGCATGGCTTGGCTGGACATACATACACTCACTTCTTCCATAACGTAATTACCACCTTAATTATTATTTATTGACCATATTACCCTTCTAGTCAACCATTCTTTAGAATAATAAAATATATTGATATATCATAGATTTTCATATATAAAAAGGAGTTCCTTATTTGGCGCTCTCTCACAAGTCATTACACCAAAACATACACCAAAACACACACACAAAAACACACATCGAACACCATGAGCAACCTGAGTTTGGTGGAAGCCACACTACCCCCAGGCTTCAGATTCCATCCAAGAGACGAAGAACTCGTATGCGATTACTTGTTCAACAAGTTATCTCTTCTTGTTGAAGTTGATCTAAACAAGTGCGAGCCATGGGATCTTCCTGGTAATCTTTTAGTTAATTCTTAATCTCATTTTTTGATTTATCGATTGTATTAGATACTCTTTCTGGCCATCGTTCGTAAATTATGATTTACTATCTTAGCGTCACATCATTTACCATTGAATTACGGGTTTCTAGTGGTTTTGATACGTGTAAATGAGTATGAGATAGGTTTGCCAAATCATCTCTAACTATATAAGTAATGGGTTCAAGTCCCTCAGGCAACATGAGTAAAAAAATTTACCGTTCAAAAAAAAAAAAAGTAAATCAATTATATTTTAGATACATCTTATTGTTAAAAAAAATACATTGATAAATTAGTTCACTTTAAGAAAAAGGGATAGGAGTTTAAATGGATAATTTCGGTCAAACATTGAAACAAGCCTACTAATATTAGTATTTTCTTTCCCTTTTTTATATGCATAAGATAAGTTAAATGCATATAAATTAATAAGACCTTTAATCATCAAAAGCGAAATCAATAAAATTATATTATAATTATTTTATAGACTTGAGAATGGTTTTCTCACAATTTCTTTCTATGTTACACTTTGTGCAATATTAATTGTGTACTTGTATTTTACACATAGTATTTTTTTTTACCACCAATGACTTTTACTGATGACAAAAATAACTGATTAAAATTTTTACGGGTGATCACCCACAAATATATGAAAAAAAAAAACAATCTTTTTTTTTTTTCAAAAGTGTAGGCGATCGCCATCAAAGCAAGTAGCTTACCAAACACTAAAAGGAAATATTGAGTTTCTAAATATCGAGTCAGTGATATGTCGGTGAATATGTCATCGGCGACTTGTGGTTAAAAAGTCGTTGACAATCCGTCAATGAAGTGATCTTTGGTGAATTGGTGTTATGTTGGTAACATGTCGATGTTATGTTGGTAGTATCCGTCAATGGAGAGACCACACCCAATTTTTCCATAGAATTTTACTAGACGAATTACCGACAATAAATATCTTTACTGACAGATAAACAACGAATCTTGCCTTCGGTAAAGTTGTTTAATTAACTTATAGTGGTTATAAGACACACAAACTTACAATCTTAGAAGAGAGACTACACATTCAAACTCATTTTTTAAAATAATATATTAAATACATATGAATCGATAGAAGTACAATATATGTGTATGTATATCTTGATCTACGTGTTATTTTGTCACTCACACACATACACAAAAAAGATGGAAAGTTCTTTCACTTACTTTATAATGAAATTGACATTTATCCCTTTGTCTTCATTTGAAAATAATAATAATAATAATAATAATGAGTAACCCTAAAGTGTGAAAATAATAATAATGACCAGTCATAAAGTGTTATTCTATTGTAAGATTATATTATACTATACAATAAAATACACTATTGTGTATTATACAATAAAACTACAAAATACACATGAAATAAAAATATGACATACAAAATGGAATCAATACATATATTGATTATATGTGGATTTTCTTTTATTCACACTATGAAAAAAATTATAATAATAAAATATGGATTACTTTTAAGATGATCATCATTTTTCAAAGAGTGGTTAAACTGGGCGTTAACAGATAACTAACTAATAATACACATATTTATTGTTAGATTTTGATGGTTTAGCTTCATGCATAAAAAATTATTATTATTATAGTAGTAGTAGTAGTAAAGGAAGTGATAAGCTAGTGTGGCCAAATTTGGGTGGCCCTATCTTAACCTTAATTGTCGTTCACTGCCCACGTGATTGGCCCTCACACACCACCAATTCACGTCTAAAAACAACAAATTATAATTATTATTATCAATATTATTAAGATCATTCACATAGCATATTTACTTTATATGTGATTCACATGTTTATATGGTTTTAGTTCTATAAAATTCCATACAATAATATCCATCGTGTACGAACAATTTTAGTGAAGTAGTTCATATGGAAAATAAAATTGTTATGATCCAATTCATGAACATACCTATTAATTTTGTTATGTTTGTAATTTAGGTGTCTATCAACTCAGTTTATAAAATTCTTAAGATTTGGTTATAAAAACCACATAAAATAGTTTTTACATAAAATTACATACAATAATATCCACATGTACGAACAATTCTAGTGAAGTAGCTCATATGAAAAATAATATACTTATGATCCAATTCATGAACCTTTAGGAACATTTTCTATTAAAAACCCAAATTATTGAAGTTGCCGTGAAAACTTTTTTTTTTTTTCGCCGGAAAACTTCTTTTTGGACGGATCAAAACCACATAAAAAAGAATATACCGGTGTCACGGGTGCTGCTTAGTCTTTTATTAACTTGTTCGTCACCTTACTTGTTTTTTTTTTAAATTAAAATCGATCAACTAGCATAGATTTAATAAAATGTAATATGTGGCTAATAAAATAGTTTTAATATATAACTGATTTTGATTTTGAAGAGGTGAGTGGTGTCTACACATATTTTTCTTTTTAAAGAGAATATAAAAGATAACTACTTTATTATTATGGTAATAAAGTTGAGACAGCTTATCCCCCACCATATCACAAGTGGTTAGGCCGGCTTCTTCCCTTTGGGAGGTTGCCGGTTCGACTCCACCTTGTGGCATATGGTGCGGGGACGTCCCAATGATGTATCGTTTCCTTCCGAGGTATGGAGCGGTCTTGAGGGCAACCCGGTTTTACCCAACTGTTACCCCAGCAACTTGTGTGGGGGCAGCATGGTTTCCGGGCGGAAGTCAACTCGCGCACCGGCCGGGGCCCGATCGAACATCGCGTCCGGAAAAGCGGGGTTGACGGGGAATGTCTTTGACATGTCCCCGGAGACCAATCGGTCTTGTACAGAAAGTCTCCTTTCAATTAATTGAGACAGCTTAGTTTCTCAAAATTGATAGCCATGTGTCAGTGGTTTTATATCTTGTTTTGTATTCAGTGTATCTATGTTCTATAACTTACTTTTCGTAAACGTAATATAGCAATAACAGTTTTTCAATTTATATTTATATTTATTTCTTATACCATGTGATAGCTCATGATCCGAAATACAACACAAACACGATATAAAAATAATCATATTTTTTGGGCTAAAATAACTTGTATAAGCTTAATAAACATGTTCAACCTAAACACGATCTGAATAATAAAATCCGAAACACGACACAAACACGATATAAAAATAATCATTTTTTTTGGCTAAAATAACTTGTATAAGCTTATTAAATATGTTAACCTAAACACGACCTGTATAATAAACATGTTAACTTGAACACAACCTGTTTAAGTTCAAGGGTTCTAAAAAATTTGCGAAGTGGCTAATTATAATGAATTTATATATGTTAGATACGGCATGCGTGGGAGGCAAGGAATGGTACTTCTATAGCCAGCGAGATCGAAAATATGCAACAGGATTGCGTACAAACAGGGCCACTGTGTCAGGGTACTGGAAGGCAACCGGAAAAGACAGATCTATCCTTCGAAACCGCACACTTGTTGGGATGAGAAAGACTCTTGTTTTCTATCTTGGAAGGGCACCCAAAGGAAAGAAAACTGATTGGGTCATGCATGAATTCAGGCTACAAGATCCTCAATCACCTCAACTTGATTCTTCACTCAAGGTCTTAATTCATTTCTCTTTATTTTTCTTTGTGTCTCTTAAGTGACACTTTTAAGCAGAGAACCGTCAGAATCGCGTAATACACTTGTATGCATTGTTTGACATGCTTAATGAGCGAAAAAAAAAACATTTAAAGCAAAAGATACAAGTGTTTATGCAATTCTTACGCTTCTTTACTTAAATCTGGTTTTGTATTTAATGTCGCTTTTGATATTGTATATAGTTGTAGTGTTAATAACTTAATATTGATTATATGCTTATATGTTATGATTTTATTATTATTGTTATTACAGGAAGACTGGGTGTTGTGTAGAGTGTTTTGCAAGAATAGAGAAAGAATTATTGATGGAAAACAAGTTGATAACAATGTGGGAAGCATAAGCAAGTATGAAGGACATGAAGATACATTAAGTTGCTCTTCATCTCTACCACCACTAATGGAACCTTACACTCTCTCTTTTGACCAAAGTCAACCCACCAATAATAATAATATAATTAGCCAGCAAGTGCCCTGCTTCTCCACCACTTACAACCAATCTACTCCCCAATATGATCTAACTAACCACAATCACCTTCTATTCTCCACCAATGTAACACCACCACTAGCGCCGCCACCACCACCACCAACCGATCATACAATTCTGTCATCATCTTCATCATCGTCACAATGTTGTGAGAACAAGGATATGATCAAAGCTATTTTGAGTCGTTTCAACATGGACAAACAAATTAATTTTAACGAGTCAACGTTCGACTTTGGTGATCAAGGAACTTCTGATCAAAGCTTTTTGTCGGATGCATATTTGCCTGTTACCATGTGGTACCCTTAAGACTTAGTTTTGCTATTCAAAAACGGGTAGCGGCGCAGCTTGTTGCTCGTTTACCATCTATCTCGATGTAAATTGTTATTATTATTATTAGTATTTCTAGCATTGTATGTAAATAATGTATCTTTTATAACTATATAATGATGACATGACAGTTAGTTTTTAGTAACACAGTCATAATACTTATGATGATAAAAAGGTTATATAAGTTATATTTTAGCGTAATATATGTAACTTATTAATATTATTGTTATTGTTCTATATACGGACAGTGGCGGACCTAGGAATTATTTGTTAGGGGTGAGGATGAGATGTTTAACCATATTTTTAAGGGGTGCGGTCGGGTTTTTTTACCTAAAATATACACTAAATTTTTTTAAGGGGTGCGGCTGCCCACCTTGGCCAAAGAGTGGGTCCGCCCCTGTATACGGTGTAATTTGTTTCATTCCTTCATAAAATCAAAATGTATCATACGATGAAATGACATAAGTTTATATTATTTATAGTAACAATAATTGTAGTGATTATCATGTGAATGATTTTCCTAGCATAGAGTTTAATAATGAAGTATTATTTTCATAGACTTAGTCGGCAAGCTAATACTCCTGTTGGCTATTAAATAATTCTTTAAAATCGTAATTTTTTTTATGTATTTAACATCCATCTTATGACCTCACTAGATATTCGCTATCTTCATCAAACATAAATTTTTAATAACATATATTCATCGAATATTTTATTTGATGATTGGAGGGTGGAAACATACATAAACAAATTACCATAATATAAATTACCAACACAAACTTGCTTTATCTTATTGTACACTATGTATTGGGGGGTTTTTCAAAAAATAATTGACTTTTTTCATTTTTAACACAAAGGTTTCTATATGCTAAATATAACCACTTTAATTTTTTTAATTTTTTTAACGGCGTATGATTAGTATGTCGCTTATCGGGTTAGAAGTTAGTATGTTAATTAGTATCACCAAGTTAGTATTAAAATCCCCCATTGACAGGATTTCAACCCAAGACCTCCAAGAGAAGCAAGCCTTCCCGCCTCCCTTTGACGATCATTGGTTAACTTTTTTTACTTTTAACCCAAGACTTTTATCTTTTAAAATTTAATCCCAATCACTTTTTTATTTTTAACTTTGTTGTCTCATACTTTTTTTTTATGTTTTTGTACACTATGTATTCGGGGTTTTTCAAAAAATAATTGACTTTCTCATTGTCAACACAAAGGTTTTTATGTTTTAAATATAACCACTTTAAATTTTTTACTTTTTTTTTGAACGGCATATGGTTAGGATGTCACTAATCGGGTTAATAGTTAGTAGAGTAAATTACGTTTTTGGCCCCTGTGGTTATATCATTTTTACTATATTAGCCCAAAATAAGAAATTTTAACATATTCGCCCCCATGTTCTCTATAAATAACCATTTTGGCCCCTGAGTCTAACCATTTTGGCCCCCATGGTCTCTATAACTAACCATTTTGGCCCCCATGATCTCTAGACTTAGGGGCCAAAATGGTTAGTTATAGAGACCAGGGGGCGGATATGTTAAAAATTCTTATTTTGGGCTAATATGGTAAAAGTGATATAACCATAGGGGCCAAAAACGTAATTTACTCTAGTTAGTATGTTATTTAGTATCACAAAGTTAGTATTAAAATCCCCCATTGCCTGGATCTGAACCCACAACCTCTAAGAGAAACAAACCTTCCCGCCTCCCCCTTAACTACTAGCCCAAGAGATCATTGATTAGTTTTTTTTTACTTTTAACCCAACACTTTTATCTTTTAAAATTTAATCCCAACATTTTTTATCTTCAACTTTGGTGTCTCATACTTTTCATTTTTCGCAAGTTTTTCGTTCTAAATTTTGCGAGTCAATACGCTACAACGTGCGTGTGGGGTTCAACGTTTTTCCGTCTGTTTATTTTCCGTTTGACAGGTCGTCACAACCCCTCTATTTTTCTCCGTTTGACAAGTTCATCGCAAGGCACAGGTCCTAGATCGACTTATTTCAACGTTTTACGTTTCGGTTTAATTTCTTCGCATTAACAAGCTGCAACAGGCATGCGTGGTTAAACGATTTTACGTCTGTTTCTTCGCATTAATTGTTGGCGGTCGCTGGCAGCGGTTCTACTTGGCACGATTTTACGAACATATTTAACCTCTTAAGTTTTTTACTAATAATTTATTTAGATTTTACCCTAATACCCTTATACCTCCTTACTTTAAAAAACTATTTTTATGTGTATATTTTTATGTACCTGTTGGTATGAATTCGATTTGCTCTACGTTTTGACGTAAACTTTTTTTTTTTAAAACGAGTCAGGTCAAATATAATACATTTTCATTTAAAAACCATTTTTTACGTGCATCTTTATATGTATTTTTAGTATAAATTCGAGATGGTGTATGTTTCGACGTAAATTGTTTTGGAAACGAGTCAGGTCAAATATAATATGTTTTAGTGCTTATTTTATGATTGTTTCGTAAATTTGTTTCGAACCGAGTGGAGTCAAATTGTGGTTTCTTTGTTTCTCTTTTTTCAAAAGCTCCAATTAATCTCTTTTGATTAAAAGTGTCCGTTTTCCGCTATACCCGTTACATTTGTCTATATATGAGTCGGGTCACATATAATACGTTATGATTGTACGGTATAAATTTGATTTACTTTATGTTTTGATCCAATCGCAATGCTTATAGGTTACATTAAGTTCGATCGGATACGTCGAAACGTGCATTTTCATATGGTTAACGCATCACATAACGTTTGTATAAATCCATTCAATGTTTGCAATGTACCCGCGCCGCAACGCGCGCGACTCTGTTTGCTAGTTTAATTTCATTTTAGGCTGTTTATTTATTTGTTTAACTTTTTTAAGCATTTTTTTCTTAATTTACTAAGTCGATATGATTATTATATTGAGTTTATTTATGTGAATTATTTGTTTAAGTAATTATTGGTGATCTTATCAACAATTGTTTTCGTTGACCCATCATTTTTTTTACCCTTTACGGATCTGCCGAGTATGAGAATGTAACAAGAAAATAATAATAACTAGCAATAAGATCCGTGCGCGTTGCGGCGCGGTACATCGCAAATATCGAATGGATTAGTCCAAACGTTATGTGATCCATTAACCATGTGAAAACATGTGTTTTGACATATCTGATTGAACTCAGCGGGAAAAAACAGACGAAAAAACGTTGAACCCCACACGCACGTTGCTGCGTGCATGGTTGTAAAAGTTGCTAGGCGCTCCCTAGTCGGTCGACCAGGGAGTTGAGAGTACTCGACCTAGGCGAAGAGTACACGGGGAGTACTCGGAGATGCTAAATTATAAAGAAATTAGTTTTCGGAAATTAAATATATGTCAAATAACATAAATTCACTAATATTTATAACAAAATACATGAAATTGATATTCATTCTTTAATATGATAGGCATAGAAATTATGTTTTATTTTATTTTATGTCAAACTCGGCCCGAGTTAACTTATTATATCCGATTTTGGCCAATGTTGACCGCATTTGATCGATTCCGAGTAATTAGTCGGAGTTGAAGAAAGTCGCATCGGCAACCTACCTTGTAGCGACTACTCGGAGAGTACTTGGCCTTGGAGACCTTGTTTTACAACCATGGCTGCGTGTTGACTCGCAAAATTTCGAACAAAACGTAAAACGAAAAACCTGCGAAAGATGAAAAGTATGGGGGCCAAAGTTGAAAATAAAAAAGTGTAGGGGTTAAATTGAAAGATTGAAAAGCTTTGGGTTAAAACGAAAAAAGTCAAATGGGTTAAATTATGGGTTAAATTGCAAAAATAAAAAACCCTTTGGATTAAAAGTGAAAAATGCAATTTTTTTTTTTAAAACTCCCAATACATATATTACAATTACATAAAGCAACAAAATGTTGAAAATTTATAGTTAGGAAATAGTAATAATAATAATAGTAATAATAATAATAAATAATAATAATAATAATAAAGTGCTAATCATTTTTCGAATTTCTTAAAATAATATAACAGCCTGCTTTTGTAAATAAAACAAACATTATGTCCCATCCATTGATATATGCAGTAATCAATGAAACTTGAGGACAATAAGAAAATTACTTAGACTAAAGGGTATGGAGAGGATGGGCTTGGAGGGGATGAGCCGCCACGTAGGCGTCACGTAGGCGGCTCGTGGGGGATGGGTCTCCTTCACATTTGAGGGGGATGGAGGATGGGGCTACCCCACCTCATTATTTTATAATTTTCTAAGTGTTTAAATTGAAAATGGATGAGATATAGGGTATTTAAATTGAAAAAGGATGAGAGAGAGAGTATTTAAATTGAAAAAGGAAATATAATATTCAAAGTGGGGCCCCGTCTCATTCGGCTGTGGGGAGCTGTTTGGGCCGAGCCGACCCTCAGGGGGGCGGTGTGGGGGACCGGCGCCGGTCCTAGCCGGCCCCCATACCCTTTAGTCTTAAAATAGAATACTTAAAACACTACTTTCCGACAAATCAAGATAAGACGCCTGGAATCATCCTATCATGCACCAAAGTAGCTAGTTTAAATCAAATCAAATCACTCACTTTGATGTCAAGCCTAATGTAAGCCATTAGCCATCCTTTTCTTTAATTCATTACTTTCATAAGACTACTCGGTATGGTGACGGAGGGAAGCCGGCGACGGGATGAAGACGGAGGGGGCGGCGTGGGAGGACGGCGTCGCCGAGGGGGAGGCCCACATGTTTGGTCCGTCGCAAACGGCACAACTCGGACGGGGAGGACGGGACGGAGGGGGACGGAGGGGGGGCGGCGTGGGAGGACGGTGGTGACGTGGCGGCGCCGGGGTGGAGACGGGAACCATACCGAGCAGCCTAAAGTCACATTTATTAGTAAAAAATGGTAATAGTATTGTTTCTATACTTAAATATATAAAGGATGATCGATGCAAAAAGCAAATCGAATATTTAGTACCAAGCGTATGAAGTATTTTTAATTATTGATTTTACTAATTAAAACCCAAGACATTAGCAAGGTTAAAATTAATATTAACAGGGAGTTAAAATTAAATAAATTATTTAAAAAAATAATCATGTGTAATGTTGCATCTTTTATATATATGTAATGTTGAATTAGTTATTTAAATCTAGTTCATTTACCTTATTTTTAACTCGAATAACTTTTATATTTTCAATATCTAATAAAGCCTTATTCGTATTTTTAATATCTAATAAAGCCTTATTCATAAAATCAAGAATTTTATTCCATTTAAGTTGAGTATATTATTTTTAGAGTTAATTACACTGTTAGTTTATATGGTTTTGTCAAAATAATAACATTGGGTACTAACTTTCCTTTTTGTTACAACATTAAGTTCTATAGTTTCATTTTGATAACAACTAGTATTAAGCACCCCCGCGTTGCGGCGGGGGCGGACACCGATGTCACACTACTACCAACGACCACTAACACTAAAGTTGCAGCGTGTTAATACAAAGAAATTAAACCAAAACGTAAAACATATAAAAAAATAACTAATTCATTTATTATGATATATTGATAAAAATGAGTCATTGTTTCGTATTGTACATTGCAATAAAAAGTAATACCATAACTCATTGTCAAATAATTTTTGTTCTAGTGAGTTATGGTAATAATTTTTATTGCAATGTACAAAATGAAACAATGACTCATTTCAATCAATATGTTATAATAAAATGAATTTATTAATGTCCTGTTAATAATTGGTTGAAAAAAGACCCAATCTTAGTTAATTGATTCAAAACTACTTAAATAACACACAAAAAAAATTATATAAAGGAAAATGAAGATTTTTTTAACTGCAGCTAACATGTGATTTAAAGAATGAAGAAGAAAAAAAGTTAATGTATAAATAAATCTCATAAATATAAAGGGTGGTATATATTTGTTTAGTATAATGACGAAACTACCCCTGATTTAATGTTAGTTTTTAACTAAAGTTTGCCTTAATACCTAACATTGTTACAAAAAAGAAATCGTAGAACTTAATGTTTCAACAAAAAAAAAGTTAGTACCTAATGTTGTTATTTTGACAAAACCACAAAGACTAACGGTGTAACTAACTCTTATTTTTATTTAAAGAACATTTTTTAAAGGTTTGACGCATCTTGATTATAACAGTACACGTAACGACATAATAATGCGTCTAAGTTGTCCATCTTTAACAATGCATTTAAGCTAGTTAGAATGATGTGTTAAAACCAATTAGAACTGTACATCCAAATTGTTCAGGCTAACGAATGAACAAAATGAGAAACCTACTAATAATTTAACGGACAAATGTGATTACATGGTACATTCAACCAATGGTGCATAAAAATCACTTATAATTTACCCAACACATTTACCCCCTCACCCTAAAACTCATGTGTATTCTTTGATCCTTCGAACACTTCACACACAAAAAGTCACCTTGTACATAAACCAATAGGGGTGTGTAAAAAATACGAATGTAATTATTCGAAATTCCGAATCCAAAGTATCCAAAATTTTGGATATTCAGATTACGGATATCCGAAATTTCGGATTCAGATTTAGATGGTACATATTTCAGATATCCGAATTATCCGAAATACTTTTTTACAATTGTTAAATAATAAATATTAATTAGAAAGGATATTTTGAATAAACCTTTTTAAAAGTTTCGGGTATTCCTGATAATTCGGGTATCCGAAATATATACTTTTTTTTTTAATTATTAGATAATTTTTAAAATTATAAAATAACTTTTTAACATATTAAATAATAAATATATATTTTTTCAAATTTTCTGATATCGTTTTTATCCGAATTTTCGGATACCGATCTAGAACATCCCCTATAAACCAAGGCATACACACATGGGAGAGTATATACGTATGTATATATATGAGATCGGATTTGTTGTGTCTCCTGTTATTTCATTTTTATAAAGTACTTGTATTATATAATGTATTCAGTGGCGAAGCTTGAGATTTCCGACGGGGGGATCGAAACGTATATACCCAAAAATTTCTATAGAACCTGGGGGTCGAAAACGTATTTACCCAAAAATTTCTATATGAAAACTACATACTCTCCACTACTGAGCGAAAAGTTCGGGGTCGACCGCCCCCTCTCGCCCTACTTAAGTTGCGCCCCTGAATGTAGTGTATGGTTCTGTATTATACAATGCAAAGTTATCCTAAATAAAGATAAGAGTTAACTTCCGTTTTGCTCCCTGTGGTTTGGTCACTTTAACGGTTTTGCCCCAATCATTTAAAAACGGTCATTTTCCTCCTTGATGTTTCGATCTTCCCGCCGGTTTGCTCCTCGGCTCTAACTCCATCCATATTGTATGTTAACTGGAAGGGTATTTTGGTAATTTCAAGTATAACATAAGGTACTTGGATCTTGTATGTTAACTTGAAATTACAAAAATACCCTTTCAGTTAACATACAATCGCCCTTGATCCTTGCCGGATGTGCTTGACGGTCCCCCATAATACGCTCACTTGGGGACTTCTTACTCCAGCTGTTCCAAGAGTGTCTGCTAGTTGAACCGCGTCTAGTAGACTCCCTGTTCCGCTCATCCCCTTCGTCAACTCTTTGATCGGGATACTATTACCTAGGTTCCTAAACTTGGAATGGATGGCGGAGCGTTAGATGGAGTTAGAGTCAAAGAGCAAACTGGTGAAAAGATCAAAACATTAAGAAGGAAAATGTCCATTTTTAAATGAATGAGATAAAACCGTTAAAGTGAACAAACCACATGAAGCAAAACGGAAGTTAACTCTAAAGATAATACACATAATGTAAAGGCAATATATAGATGTTAACACATGTATATATTAATGTATGTGTGAATGCATTAATTAAGGGGAATAAAAGATGAAATAGACTGCTAAAATCAATAGTCAACGAGTACGGGTTATTTGATTTTCACCGATCGCACGAATGTAAGTCACGATAAAAAGTCTAACCTAATAACAGGGACGTGATTATTTGTTAATTAGATTAAAATAATACTTAACTACATAAATACCACAATGAGAATGGATATATTAATGGGGTTAGGTTTAGTTTAATGCAAAAAGTCATAACGAGAATCTCAGTCCCTAGCTAGAAAGCAACATGTGACCAAACTCAAAGGCACATAGTCTACCTACCTCAATTGTTGTTGAATTTTAATTGGAAGTGCTTACCAAATTGTTAACTAACGTTAATTAGATATAAACATTTAGCATTTAAGCATAGCGTGTCGGGTCTGTCGGGTGCTAGGTGTAGTGTAGGGTAGGGTAATGGCAAAAAGTTAAGACTGCGAAATGTACTTTTCAATAATGCTTTTAAACGGTTAAAGTTATATTAATTTTATAAAGATTGCAAATAGGAATAATATATTATTATAAATGTTGACAATGTAAATATTTAACATGGGTAAATTGAATTACATAAAAAACCAGTTCAGGAACCGAAACCAGTATCAAATTAAACCAGTTTGTAACCAAATGAACATGCGGGTTGTAATTAGCCCTGGGAAACCTATGCTTAGAATCCGGTTTGAAATCGGTCAAACCCTAGTTGAGCCGGTTAAAACCTGGTTTTGGAACCAAACCGCTCAGTTCTCCCCTCAAAAGCTGGTTTCAACTAAGATCGATTTTGACCATGTTTGATCCAAACTAGAATCGGTTCCAACCGGAACCGATTTGGGAAAATAACCTGGTTTGTGCACCTCTATATACTATACATTGTATACACCAATGCACAATGGCTTTCCTTAACTGTTGGGCCCGAATATTTTCAGGGTTTCAGAATCTACTTTTCTTGTAACTTTTGGGTTAGGGCCTAACCCCTTGTAATAAAAAAGCCTGACCAAATATAGATGGTACCAGTTCAGTCTAGCCTAGTGCCCAGGTCTGGTGTCATTGTTGTGGGCCAACTCAAGAGATTATGTGAATGGAAATGGGCATGCTTTGCATATAATATGGGTTTTATTTAGATGAAAATGGGCCTATTCCATCCCGGCCTTTTAAGCTCTATTCCACTAATCCAATTTGCTATTCCAAATCAAGAAATGGGAATACATTGAAATATAAAATATTTGATAATAAAAAGACTTAGGCTATTGTTTCAGCTCTTAACGAGGGCTTTTAATGGTTCAGACTTCAGACCTCTTACTAGTTCAACATTTAATAGTTCAGATTGTTTGTTTTACGAGCAGATGTTTGAATGGTTTAGACATTTGCTTTTGAATGGTTAGGCATTATACTAAGTCTGAATGGTTAAGACCTTTTATCTGAATTGGTCAAACATTTACCTCTGAGTGGTTAACCATTTTGTTAGCTCTTAATAGTTCAAACCTTTTACTGGTTAGCACTTACTCATTCAGAAGTTCCCAAACAACCCCTTAATTGAGTATGGAGTTACCTTCCGAATGAACCAAAACATAATATGTTAAGCTCAACTCATATTAATCCAAGTTTGGCAGACCCATGTTGAAGGTGACCTATTAGGGTTAAGTCCATTATAGTTCTATAATGGGAAGTCTCCTCTTTTAACATATGTAAGGTTGTTCTTCCAGAATCTTTCTCTACATGCTAAATACTTTTATACAAGAGCGCTCAATGCTTTTTCAGTTTTTTCAAATCTTCCTATCTAGTACGAGACGAAGTAGATGAGGTGTGGTTGATTTTTCCTTCAATCGAAGAGCATTTACACTGATCCGTGGGACTCGAACCCATGGCCACATGAAAATGTACTTTGTGTTCTTCATAACTTGTTAGCCTAATTCCTTTTTACCTTAACATCCTAGGCCCGGGTTATAAACGATTCAAACCGTCTCAAGAATTTTATCATAACAATTCATTTATCAAACATACACATGCTTGATAATTACCACATATTCTTACATTGCTTATCTTCTTATTGCATTTTATAAAATAATAAAAGATTTTTTTGAGAGTGTTTTGCCTTCGTTTATCCAGGCTCTTAAATCTCCAAGTTGTTAATTTCAAAATGTAATAAACAAGCAATCCCTATTCCCAAACACCCCCTTAATTGTTAGTTTAAATGTAAAACCCAAAACAAATCCCACATTGGTTGTAGACGAGAGATGTTGAATTAATGAGAAATGTCTCACATCAAATTAATCAACACGTTTTAGACGCATGAATGTTGATAAGAGAATAACTCCTTATCTAAACACGCTTAGGTGGGAGCAATTCCAAGATGGGTGACCCGTGACCCTGTGGAAAGTCTCCACTCTGACAACCAAAAACAAATCGCCGAACTTCTATGGTGTAAAGAAGACGATATTGGTTGGTCCGAAGAGCCAAATATTATACTAATTCTTAAGAAAAGAACATTATGTATGTACTTAATGCAAAAGTACAAAAGTAGTTGTACAAGGTTGATAGTTTAATCTTGTATTTGACATGATATTCTAAACAATCACTTATAACAATAACAAGATGGATGGAAATACAATTACTGTGCTAGAGCACTTGTGCTGTAAACCAGAAGAGCACCACCACCTAGAATTCCAGCCAAAGTAATAGCCCAAATCAACAAACCAGTTTTACCTGCAATTTACAATACAACCAACAATCAACCAAACACTTGTGTGCATACAACAATTCAACCAAAAACAAAACACAACAGTTTACTCACCGCCAACGTAGACATCACCACTTGGAGACCATTCATCTTCATTGTAGATAGGGCTGTATCCATCAACATTAGCACCATACTTGTCAACGAATTGGTAAACACCCTTTCCCTGAATCATAATTCAAAGTTCATAACAAAGTTAAGTTATAGTAGATGCAACTTTTGGAGAGAATATAGTAAAACACCAAAGATTCAAACCTTTGGCTTCCTTCCAGATGCATCTAGGCCTTCCCTCAATGCCATTCCACCGTTAACTCCTGTTAGAAGAAAGAAAGAAACCCTCTTTAGATTTTGATTTCACATAGTTGATAGAGAGAAAGTATTCAAATTATTAGTATTGTAAACTGAACTTTGTATAGGTATTTATGTGTCACATTAGTAAGTATTATGTTTAATTATTAGGTTTAGTGAGTTTAAACAGTTAGAACCGTTGCATTAACCGACACAGCAACAAACGGTGTCATGTTTCCATTGCAACGGTTATAATAATAGAAATAGTAATAGTAATGCTAATTGTAATAGTAATACTTAAAAAAAGATAAAAGATAGAGAATGAATGGTAGTTTGTTATTTAATATAAAGTTTATAAGTTTTACCCTTTATATAATATAGTCTTTAACCTATTTAGCACTTTGATTTTTCTCTAATAAAGTTTTAACCTATTTAGTTTTCATTTAATTTGATTTTTCTCTAATAATATACATTCCTTAACCTCAAAGAAAAGCTGAATCTGCAGTTGTATTCCAATATAAATTTTTATTGAAAACGGAGTTCTTATCAAAATTGTTATCATAAACTATAACAAGTACGGACGCTGTAATGAATCGAACTGATACCGACGCAAACACAATTCTCGCCACTAGTGCGTATATAGAACATATGTGTGTGTTCGTTATATCCTTATGTTGTTATTCTCTTGTTCTATTCATTTTGCTCAATTCTATATTTCAAAAGCAATGTTATTCGAATTGTACACAACATATAGATGGACAAAGAGTGTGTGTGTGTGACTAACCATAGGGTTTGTCAGTCTTGAGCTTCTTGACACCACTGGCAGAAACCCTAAATGGGGTTTTGGCGGGAAGGGAAGGAAGACCCTTCACAGGTGCAAATGGAGAAGAAGGCTTGAGGGTCAATGAAGACATCAATGTGGTTGCCATCTGGATCAAATGCTCTTCACAGTTTTCTTTGATTCGATGGGGCTGAATGCAGGAATGGTTCAGTGGAGATGATGTTATCGACGATTGTTTATCAACGGGTGATTAATATTTTGACACGTGTCACTCAGCCTGTGGTCTACTTTTGGATATGGATTTCATAGGGTTATCTGAATGAACTAGCCTTGCAAATGAATGTGAGGATTTTTTTTAGAGAATTTTCAGTTTTTTACGAACCTTATAAAATGAACGGCTAAGGTTAAATTTTTATAAAAAAAGTAATAGGTTATAACCTCGTGTATTAGACGGGTTAAGTAAATAAAAAATCAAATAGTTAATAACGAAGATTTAACAATTATAAAACGATATTTTTAAGATCCTTTTCTGATATCCAAATTTTTTTTTGTGTCATGTATGATCAAAACTTGTGATGTTTGTCAAGTTTATAAATATAAAAGCATTTGAACCATCGATTAGAAGACAGACTGTTTCATCGATTTTCTCACGAGTTTTAACAGTCATGTGAACATACATTTAATAACCCAAGTTTTATTTAAATAATAGTGGTCTTAATTTATTAGTTCTAAAAAAATATTGAAATGTCCAGATAAGGCATATAGCAATTATCCAATTAGATAAACTTATATAAAAAAAAAATGTTTCAATTTAAATTAATTAGATAAGTATAAATTATCGGTAATTATTAAATTATATAACTTTAAAATTTAAATATCTGGACGTGAGTTGCATCTTAAAAGGATGGTTATTTTTTGATAAATTTATCAGTATGATAAATGTAATTATTATTCTTCTTGCATTTTAAACATATATTAAATTTAAGAGTAACATGCACGGATAGTCCATGTAGTTTTGTAAAATAACACATATAATCCCAAACTTTTGTAAAATGCACGAAGAAGGCGTGTATCGATGAGGGAGTTGCAAGTGGTGAGGGTGGGGTGGGGCTACTTGAGTTAACTTTATCTTTTAATATTTTTTAATATAATAAGGGCATTAAGGTCATTTCACACCCACTAAACTGAAATAAACTAACCCCCATCCACTCTAGGGACTATCCGAGTAACAAACTGTCAAACCACAGGGATGTTAGTGCATTCATCTGTCGACTTCGTCTTATATCGAGTCTCAGTTGCGTTGCGGATCTAAACAAGTGTGACATCATCTTATACAATGATGACATCATCAAGATGACATCATCATTGCATCACCTCACAAGAGACAAAATAGTTTAGAAGTTTATATGTGATTTCGCTCTAAATGGTTAATGTCTGATTTCGCTCCTAAGTGACAAGTCTGATTTCGCTCGGAATCTCAGGTCTATAAATAGGGTTGTGTTCATGTCATTTGTAACGATTTTCCAGATTTGATACCGAGGTGCTGCCGGTATTCCTTGTGAATGTAAACTTTGTTATTTCAATATACGAAAGGTTTAAAGTGTGAATCAAGCTGTTTTTCACATCCGTTTCTTAGTTTCCGCCTTTGAAACGGATTTGAGCTCTTCCGAACGACTCATTCAGGTCGTAATCCGATCCTACAAGTGGTATCAGAGCTCAGGACGAGGAGTTCTATACGATTCAGCTTGAAAATCTCTGTTTTTCTACACTTTCTTTAAAAAATTCAAGATTTCACGGTTAAAATCGGCTAAATTTCAAATATATGGTGTAAAAGTGCAAGATAACAAATCCTTGAAAGTTTCACGTTAAAACTCGGACTAAAAATGGGTAAAAATGTTGTTCGAAGTGATTCCGCTCGTACAAACATTTGGGATTCCCTCGAAAATACTTGATTTTTCTCTGATTCCGCTCCAGAGATTTTCTGATTCCGCTCCAAAACTGCCATATTTTTTATTCCGCTCCAAAACTGCCATACTTCTGATTCTACTCCAACATACTTTCTGATTCCGCTCCAGACTGCCATACTTCTGTTTCCGCTTCATACCGTTTGAATATGAATGTCAACTAGGTTCAGTAGTTCACGAGATACAATTGTTTTGATCAGATCTATATCATCAGTTTGCATGTGATTTGATCAAAGTTTGTCAGTCATATATTCAATTGAAATCAAGAAAGTTATGTTGATAAAATGTGTGTCTGCCATGTGACCTGAACTAAATAGAGTTGTCAGCCCACCACACATTAGCGGCCCAATCACTGATTTTGGGTATTGAAGTTGTCGGCATATAGCTTTTGATAATATCAATATTGCATGTGAAGTGATAAGAGAGATTTGCGGCCCAATCATATTAGTTTGACAGATTATATTGGCAGCTCAATTAAATTGACTTGATAAACAAAAGTGTCGGCCACTAAATTTTGAGGTCCTATTAGAATTGTGAAAGACTTTGAAGTTGTCGACTAGTTGTTTTAAGTGTCCATGTGCATGAGATCAGTCTTATTAATGCAGCCCATGTGATTGGTCTATGTCATCGGCCCAATAGTTTGAATCCATAGTGGCAGCTCTCATCAAAGTGTCTCGGTCCAATAGAATTTATTCGGTAACATCAAGTGTGTCGACATCATTAATCACCATTGGAGCTCGGCTCAATTATATTTCAAAGGCCCAATTGAGAAGCTCAATTAATAATTGAAGTATAAAGTTGTGTCCTTTCAAAGCCCATTTTACTTAGTTCACTCAATTAAGTTCATTCTTTCAGAGAGTTCAATGAGTCCGCAAATTTTCGACACGAGTCTTAGATCGATTCAACCGTTACACACGTTCACATTTTTTCAGTTCGTTTAAATTGATTAGTTGTTTTTGTTTTCATTCAGGTATTTTCCCGAAATATCTTCTGATTACTGAAGCATGGAAGATGAATTCTACAACGCGTTTGCCACACCAGTCGCTCCGGTTACAGCTGCTGAAACATTGTACAGTGAAAATGAGACGGGAACTCATCAGAAACCGCCAAAACTTATGTACATTGAAGATTTTCAGGGATGGAAAAATCGATTTGAGAACTGGGTGCAAGCTTACAAGTTTGATGCATGGTGTTCGTTGGAGAAAGACTATGAGAAACCGAAAAACGAACGTGTAACACCCCAAAAATGGGTTTGGTAATTTAAACCCGGTTAATGTAAAGGAACGGGTAAAATACCGTTAGGGGATAAAAGTGAACCGGTAAATGAACATTAACTAGGAATAATTAACCTAGTTGATTGTTAATATCGTTGGTATTAAACGAAGGGTTGTAGCCTTATTTAATTAAAACGAAACATGAGGGACCAAAGTGAACAACTTGAAAGTTGTGGTATTAAAAGAAAACACACACACAAACACACACACTTGTGTGTGTTCTGGATCGATGTCCAGGAGAAAGAACCAAGGGTTCAAACCCTAGTTCTTGAAGAATCTTCAAATTAAAGGGCCAAACGAAGTCTAAATTCAAGAAGGAACATGAATTAACGATCACCCAAGCTAGGGGATCATAAGGTATGTTGAATTTTGATGTTTAATGAAGTTGAGAAAACTTGATGAACATCACAAGTCGTGATTTATGTATGAATCGTAGAGGTTGTGGCCAAATTGACGATGTATGCTTGTTTAGGAACTAATCCTATGTGAAAACTCTTAGGGAATTGCTATAATTTAGGTGTTAGGATGAATTACCACTTTTAGCTAAGTGGGTTTATGTTTAATCCATGAAATGGTATGAATTTGATCATGAATATGTGTAGTATGTGATGTGTGCTTGTATATGGATGAAGTATGGTATAGAATTTGAATGATGTTTACTTGGGTTGATGAATGAAAGGGATAATTAGGAAGAAAGGCATGAAACACGTGTACATTATGCTTAGAAAGTAGTACGCACACCAAGTGTTTGATGAAATGTCTAAATGGCCATAATACGTGAGGGTTATGTTATGATGATGTTGAGTATGCTATATGCTCGTTTGAATTGGCTAATGAAAGGCATATGTGAGATATGAACTTGATATGATCGTACATATGTATAATCATGTATGCTAATAAGGATGTAAACGTAATGACATGAAAGTATAGGAATCATGTCAAGAGGGATGGGAGCGTGGAAGGCTAACGGGCCAAGAAGACTCAAGTAAGCGGATGCAAATACGGGCGCATAAGGTAAGTGAATCCCGAACTTACACTTTAGATGTAAGATGTATTGTAGTATGATGGTTATTGTGAATTTTGTGGGAAAGTATGAATCAATGGAGGTAATAAGGTAAGTTTACGGAAAGTGAGTCGAAAGCTGGAAGAAAGTAATTTCTATTAAGTATGGGTAAGGTATGGAACTTACATGTTAGTATTATGCACAAAGATAAAGTAAATAATTATACTTGTGGGTAAGATGTAAGTTGTAAATGAAGTGGGTATGTATAGTAAGGTATTATGCATGAAAAGGTAATTTAGTTAAATACACAAATGAATGAGATTTGGTTATGTGTACTCGTGAGATTACACCTATGAGATAAGTTTAATGATGCTAACTGTTTTCTGTTGAGTATGAAATGGAAGTGCAGGTATATTAAGAATGAAGAATGAGGGTTAAGTATGGAGAGTCGGACTAGAGAGTTCGACTGGATGGATTAATGGATTTACATAAGCGAGGATAGGAAATATTGATGCTTGATGATGCATGTTTTAAAGTATATGTATTACGTCACCGGTTGCTAATGAAGTAATTGTATGTGGTGACTGCAGGTTATACGAGGTTACGAGATTCTCAACATGAAGAGTAAGCAGTTGATGATCGAGTCAAGACATGGATTGTACGTGGGTGTGTATGTGGTCATTTAATTTGATATAAGTATGTTAGTTTTTAATGTATTTAAGTGAAAGAAAGAATAACTAATAAAGAAATTTTTAGTATGTATTTTCCGCTGCGAATCTTAGACTAAAACGAATTAGGGTCTTACAGAACGTGGACTTGAAAAGGGTTTCAGTGACTTTACGGAAGTTGACAAATTGAAGTATACTAGTGAGAAAATGATGATCAGTATTCTTCAACAGGCAATTACAGAAGATATATTTGTTTTGCTTCAACATGGTAATACAGCTAAGTCAATTTGGGAAGCATTGATTCAGAAATTCAAAGGAAGCGCAAATATGATTAAAAACAAAAAGGCGTTATTGAAGAAGTCGTTTTATATGTTTTCAGCTTTCGACCACGAAACTACAAAGCATACCATTGATAGATATTGTCATCTAGTCTTAGAAATGAAAAGATTTAACATTGAGAAAGATGATGATGAGTGGGTCGATAAACTAGCTGAAGCACTACCACAACAAAAGTGGGGAACTTATTTGATGATTTTAAAACACACAAGAAAGTCTGAGAATATGAATCTGGCACAATTCATTCAAAAGATTGAAGAGCAGGAGCTGGATATTCAGAAAACTGCTATAATGACAAATCCAAATGCCAAACAAGATGTCAGTTTGTATTACAGAGGGAACAATTTTGAGGCTACTCCCAACCCTAGTCCAAAGATTCAAACTGGTTTCAGTGCTGATAGTTCGTCTGGAACAAAGAGTAGCAATGTGACTCAAAGTGGTGGATATTCTTCATCATTCTCAAGTTTTGATCCAAACAGCACAACATCAAGTTCTCAACGACAAAACTCAACAAACCTTCAGTGTAATGTTACCTTAAACATTCAAAATGGTCAGAATCTGTCTCCGGAAGTTGCCAAGCAACACATGGCATCACTGGTTGCTATGTTAGAATCTTACGAAAGTTTGATCGGTGGGAAGATTGGTAATCCGATGCTTACCAAAGAAGATTACGACCAAATTGATGCTGAAGAACTTGAGCTAATGGATATAAAATGGTGCTTAGCGAGTGCT
This sequence comes from Helianthus tuberosus, assembly GCA_030545235.1. Taxonomy (NCBI): domain Eukaryota; kingdom Viridiplantae; phylum Streptophyta; class Magnoliopsida; order Asterales; family Asteraceae; genus Helianthus; species Helianthus tuberosus. Next base: position 10,023,457 of record CM060377.1, read on the forward strand.
TGGAGAAGAGCTGAAAAGTTTCAAGAGATTACTGGTAGAGATGAATTTCGAGGAATGGCTACTTCTCTGTTGGGTTTTGACAAATCGAAAGTTACTTGTTTTCGGTGCAAAGGAAAAAGGTCATTTTAAACGAGAGTGCAAAAACCAAGAAGCAACCAGGAATCAAGAAAAGAACAATTATTTTCAGAAATCAAATTTTCATCAGATTACTCAACAAAAGGAACCACAAACTGCACATGCTCAGCTAATCATTGATGATAAAAGGAAAATGATCGAAGCTGCAAATAAGAAAGCTTATTTTGGTATCATTGATCAAGATGACGAGTTTGTTGCTGAAGGATTTAATTGGGATAAATATATTCCATCCGATTCAGGCTTTGTTGCTAGAATTCTGGGTGATGATGAAGCAAATCAGAAAAGAATCCCGATATTTCCTGGATTTGGAGATGGTTTTGATACGGATGATGAAGAGGATTACATTATCAAGACTAGAAAAACTATTGATCCTGATAGTTTTAATTTGTTTTTTGCAGATAAGATGGAGATGCTTAACCAGAAAAAGATTGATAGATTAGAGAGAGAGCTGGAAGCGTTGAGAAGAATAGTTGATGAAAAGTTAAAGATGGAAGCTGAAGATGAAAATGTTGAATCAACAGATGTAGAAGTGACTGAGAAAGTAGTAGAGAAAATCGTTGAAGTAGAGAAATGTTGGTGCATTCATCTGTCGTCTTCGTCTTATGTCGAGTCTCGATTCGTTGCGAAGTTGTTCAAGCATGATGTCATGATGACATCATCAAAGTGACATCATCATGACATCATTACATACAAGACAAAAGCATTTATGATTATGAAGTTCTGATTTCATTCAAAGTTGTAAATGTGATTTCGCTCTTTTGTCTTCATGTGATTTCGCTTATGTGGTTACGATGATTCCGCTTATGTGTCAAGTGATGATTCCGCTTTTGTGTCATGTCACTATAAGCGAAATCATGGTCCTATATATAGGCCTTAAGAGCGAAATCAGGATATAGATGTAGGTGTTGTCTTCCGGTGAGCCACGAAGTGCTGCCGAAGTGTCGACTTGATTGTACATGTCATTCTGATCAATAATATCGACATATTAAAGTGAATTCTCGCTGAATTGTACTCGGTTTATCTGTTTCCGCCGTTCAAACTGAGATAAACTCTTCTACGCGACTCGTTTAGGTCCGAATTCGATCCTACAAGAAAGTTGTTGAAAAGATTGTCGAGATCGAGAAAATTGTTGAAGTTGAGAAGTTAATTGAAAAATTGGTTGAAGTTGAAAAACCATGTTTGAAGTGTTCAGAATCTTGCAAAGCTTGTGAAGAGAAAGATTTGAAGATTACTGAGTTAGAGAAGATCAAAGAAGACTTGTTGTGTGATGTGAAGTATGTCAAGGAATGTTATGATGTGCTGAACAACACAGTTGATCGTCTGATAAAGACAAATTCAGAAATAAAAAATGCAATGGAAAAGATGAGTGCAACATTAATGACAAAGCAGAGTGTAATCAATGATTATATTGAAGATTGTGCTCAGCTGAAGAAGGAGTTAGAGCTTGAAAAGATTGAGAGTGAAAGAATTAAACGATTACTGATGTGTGCAAAATGCAACATATAAATTTTATCAATTGTGGCATAAAACTAACCCTTTTTTAGTACTAGTGTTGGAAAAAGTGTGCTTTTGTCTTCCTTTTGTATTTTCAGGATTAAATGAGCTCAAATTAACAAAAGAAGCAAAAAGACATCAAAATCTAACATAAATACAAGAAAAGGAACAAGACGTGACATGCCTGACCCCACGACAGCATCTTCCCAAGCAAAACAAGATAACAGAAGACTGAACACGCCCCGTGCTCAGCCAGCACCAGGGCGTGCCCAAGTGTCAGCAGAAAAGACAAAGTGGTAGAAGCTTCTATTGCCCACCACGGGGCCGTGCTCAGCGAACACGGGGCCGTGGTCAACTATAAGATTCGCACAATCCAGCAAATCTTCATAGTACAAAGATTCTTCTGCACCACGGGGTCGTGCTCAGCGGACACGGGGGCGTGGTCAACTAAAAAGACAAAGCTGCATTAAATGAAGAAAGAGAAGGATGTGGACACGGGGCCGTGCCCGAGCTTCTGTTCAGCCTATAAATAGGAGTGCTGGGCTCAAGCTCAAACCATCCCTTGGCACACCACCTCTCTCACACTTCACCCACCACCCACCACCACCATAACACCATCATCCACCACCATCATCCATTGTCCATCGTAGAGTGTGTGAGTCGTCTCGGGTAGGGATGAGATTTTTTACCGAAATACCGGTACCGTACCGGTACCATACCGGTACCGTACCGATGCCGTACCGTACCGATCATAAACGGTACCGGTATCGGTAATAGATTTTTCGAAATTCGGTATCGGTAAAAAACGGTATCGGTACCGGTATTTTTCGGTAAATACCGGTATTAATACCGAATTTAATAATGACCTTATGTATTTTGCTATTATCTTAGATCCCACTATGAAGTTATATTTTCTTGAACAATGTTTTACAAAAACCAATATCAAATTTCTTTTGTTTGGTTATTTTTAATCAATTATGATGATTTTTTAGGCATGTTGGAATTTGGATGTTAAAAGTCGAACCCATGGATGTTTACCTTTTGATTTTTTTGACTACTTAATATGTTTACCATTTGTTTACATTCCTCTATATATTACTCTAGTTCAATTAATAATGGATGGATGTGTTGCACATGATTTTTTTTTAGGTAAAACAATGGATGACACCAAAGCGGTACCAATATGGTAAAGTACCGAAATACCGGTACCGATACCGGTACCGTACCGGTACCGAATCTATAAATACGGTACGGTAATCGGTATCCACATTTCCTCAATTTCGGTAACGGTATTTACGGTATCGGTACCGGTACGGTACAGGTATCGTACCGATCTCATCCCTAGTCTCGGGATCCAAGATTGATCGTAAGAGTTCTTGACAATCAAGGCCATGTTTGCCTAAGTCTCTTACATCACTTGGTGAAGACAAAGTGTCTAGTGTAATAATTTTTATTTTTAATCTTTTCGCACTTTTTACTTGGTTTTGTATTAATGACTAGTTGCTTATGTTGAAGGTGATCTTTCCTTATCGTTTGTCCGTGGTGTCTTGGCATTATTTTACTGTCTATATAAAATAAAAGATTTTCATCATTCATATCTCCACGGTCTATATGGAGGTATGTTGGCTACCTGGTCGGGGGTTAAGGGAACGGTATGGTAAAGGTCTTGCCATTGTTCAGCGTTTAGAGGTCCTGCAATGGACCTGGGTCAAATTTAGTAGGACCTCCTTCAATACTTAATGGTATTGGATGGCGGGGGTCCAAACTCTTTGATCCCCTCATAAGTTAACTACTATTAATACTATAACCCGGCTATTTAGGACTGTGTCCCTGCTGACTCAGACTACTTAGTCGAGGGTAACGTCACCTCCAAAAGAGGGGCCTACCATAATTTGCATTAATAACTTAATTAATTATCTTCCAATAATCCACCCTTTTAGGATTGTATCCTTGCTGACTCAAACTACTGGGGTGAGGGTAACGTCACCTTCAAAAGAGGGGCCTACTACAATAACTAAGATAATCTCTTAATAAGTGCAAAAGTGCGGAAATAATCAAAGGTTACACTAGATACGAGTCGGAACCAAGTGATTCATCTTGTCTATCTGTTTTTCTTTTTATTTTTATTTTCAGCATTTTAGTTAGTTTTTATTTTTCTTAGTTTAAAACATTTTTCTAAACTTTTTGATTTAATTAGACGTTGAGGATAAACCGGTACTAAAAGCTCTTGTGTCCTTGGACGACCTCGGTATCTTACCAACACTATACTACGCTCACGATGGGTGCACTTGCCCATATGAGTGTCTAGTGTTAGTGAATATCGTGTTTTATAAATTTAAAACTTGACTAAAAAGTGTTAAAGGGGCTTAAAATATACACCTAATATATATAACACTTGACACCCATCAAGTTTTTGGCGCCGCTGCCGGGGACACAAGGATTTTAAGAAAGTTAGGAATCAACGGCCTAATCGTTTTTCTTATTTTTCATTTTTTTTAGGATTTTTTTAGTTTTTCTGTTTCTGCAGAGCTCAGCACGGGCCGTGCCTGGTCGGACACGGGCCGTGCCCAGCATCATCACTGGCAGTTTTTATTTTCCGAGTTACAGAAGGCTGAACACGGGGCCATGTCGGTGCAACACGGGGCCGTGTCCAACTCCCAGTAACAGGGATCCGGAGAACAATTACTGTAAACTTGACCACGGGCCGTGTTCGCTGAGCACGGGGCCGTGGTGAACCTTCTGACCAACGTTCTTTTCTGTTTTTATTGCAGGACTTGGAACCCAGGCTCCACATTTGAACTTCCTACGTAGTGCATGAGCTCCAGTTCTAGTAGAGACATAAAAGAACCTCTAGAAGAACCCGAACGCTTTCTTAGAAAAAGACTTAAAGCTAAAAATCAAGAGAAAGTTTCGGGGGACCCACTTCCAATGGCGGACCAACGTACCCTTATGGATTACCTTCGGCCCACCGTAGGTAATCTCGGCGCCGCTATCAATGCACCGAATGTCGAAGCCAACAACTTTGAACTTCGGCCGCATTTGATACAAATGCTTCAAAACTCCGCAACCTTCCATGGGCTTACGGACGAGGATCCCCATCTACATATTACAAATTTCTTGGAAATATGTGATACCTTTCGGATCAATGGAGCATCAAACAACGCCATTCTCCTACGGATGTTCCCATTTTCACTAAAAGACCGAGCTAAGGCTTGGCTCAACACCCTCCCAGTTGGTTCGGTAAACACCTGGGATGAACTAGCCCAAAAGTTTCTGTATAAGTATTTCCCTCCGGCTAAATTAATGACTGAAATTAATACATATTCACAAGAGGATGGGGAATCCTTATATGAAACTTGGGAAAGGTTCAAGGAGCTACTAAGAAAGTGTCCTCATCACGGTCTTGCGGTATGGCAACAAGTATCCACTTTCTACAATGGGTTGTTGCCACACACAAGACAAACACTTGATTCTAGCTCCGGGGGACTTTTAGGTAATCGTCGCCCAAATGAAATATATAATCAAATTGAGGAAATCGCTCAAACCAATTTTCAATGGCACACTCCCCGAGGTAATAAATCTATTGCCCCGGGTGCCCATAAGGTTGATGAAAGCACCTCTTTACAAGCCCAAATTGAGGCCCTCTCTTCGAAAATCAAAAAGCTAGAAATCACAAAAACGGCCTCGGTTATGGCTTGTGAAGGGTGTGGTGGGCCACATGAAAATTGGAGTTGTATGAAAGAATTAGATGAATAAACAGAAACGGTAAACTACATTGATAATAGACCGTCGGGTCCTCCAACGGGTACCTACAACCAAGGATGGCGTAACCACCCAAACCTTGGTTGGAGAGATCCCGGCAATAGTAGTAACCAACAAAACCAACGAACTAACTTTCAACAACCACAAAATTTTTCTCAACAACAAGGTGGACGAGAAAGGCTTGAAGATACTGTATCTCGCCTCATCTCCGACACCGAAAAGAAAAACTCGGATCGATTTCAACAATTGGAATCGAATTTTAGAAATCAACAAGGTAGCATTCAGAACATTGAAAAACAATTAAATCAACTAGCTCAAAATTTCTCCGAGAGACCACAAGGCGCGTTACCGAGTAATACTGAAACCAACCCAAAGGCGCAAGTACACCTCATCACATTGAGAAACCGAACCATGGGTCCTGAGGATGCCCCATTACCACCGGTTGAAGGAAGTCAACTCAGCCAAAGCACGACTTCACCCGCACCTCAACCAGAAAAGGCTTCTTCACCAATTCAAGAGCCCACCAAGGCTCCTCCAATTCCGTACCCCGGTAGGTTAAATCGTGAAAAGACCGACGAGCAATTCGCAAAGTTCGAAAATTTACTAAAACAATTGCATGTTAATATTCCTTTTATTGAGGTCCTAACCCAAATGCCTAGATATGCAAAATTCATGAGGGATTTCCTCACTCACAAAAGGAAAATTGAATCATTGCAATTAGTTAACTTAGGCGAAGAATGCTCCGCCTTAGTACTCAACAAACTTCCACAAAAGAAAATCGATCCCGGAAGCTTCACAATTCCCTGCTCGATTGGGGAATCCCCCGTTCGTAATGCATTAGCCGATCTTGGGGCTAGCATTAACCTCATGCCCACATCGATGTTCAAACGACTCGGCCTAGGAGCAACAAGCCCTACAAAGATGAGCATACAACTCGCCGACAGATCCGTCAAATTTCCACAAGGTGTCGCTGAAAATCTATTGGTCAAGGTTGACAACTTCGTTTTCCCAACCGACTTTGTCATCCTAGACATGGAAGAAGACCCCGATGTCCCTCTCATCCTCGGGAGACCATTTCTAGCCACCGCCCAAGCAGTGGTGGATATGAATGACGGAACGTTAACATTGAAGTTTGGGGACAAGGAAGTAAAGTTTGAATGTGGAAAGAGAGTAGAGGACGAAGACCCGGTCAACTACATGAAGGTCATAGACTCAAGCTTGGATGACGCTCTCCGACGGTGTAACATGGGATGCAATACATCCCACTTGGGTAACATATGACCAGGCTTTGGGTCTAGCCAAGGACCCTTATAAACGTGGCGCACCACGGAGGCATTCCGCGGAACTATCCTTAGTTTAGTTTAGATTAATTTTCATGTTTTCTAGTTAGTTTTAATTTTCAGGAATAAAACACACTTGAGATGACAAAGGATACAAGGGAAACTTGAACCAGCACTCCATGCAGGAAAACAGGACCGTCCGATAATTTTCTTCGTTTACAGTAAGCTCGGCACGGGCCGTGTCCACCCAACACGGCCCCGTGCTGCACAGTCTGCAGACAAAGACCCAGTTCAGGTAACTGGACACGGGCCGTGTTCACCCAACACGCCCCCGTGTCCACGCTTCTGTTTCTCTTGATTCAATTTTGTTACTGGCATTTGAACACGGGGGCCGTGCCCGGACAACACGGGGACGTGTTCAGCGCCCAGTAACACAAAATTTTTGCTTTTTCACACCTTTTACACATTTAATCAACCTAAAAAACTTATTTTTGGGACACATTGAGGACAATGTGTAATTTAAGTGGGGGGGGGGGGGGGGGATGCTAAAACTTTGAATCTTGCAAGTCCTAAATACAAGCCTTACACAAAACTCTATTGGAACCGCTAATCACCCCAAATTTCTTCAAAAATTTCTCATTTTTTTACTTGTCTAGGTTTAACTCGGGGAATTTCAAGTTCTAAAAAGGTTATATTTTTTACGAATTTACAACTGATAGCGTCGTGATAAAAAGAACCAACATAGAAAATTATGAAAGGCATGACAAGCTTAGTTAAAATTTGATTATATATACTTGATCATATAAAAACCCATTCCCACAAAAGTGAGTTTTGAGCCTTTATTGAGCATACAATTACATATCATTAGACTAAATGCTCATCTTTCGTTTCTTGTGTGAATAGCCGCTTGGTTCTTACGGACTCTAGAACTTGCCACGACGATACATTCCCGGTCCTTATCAACTTAAACCCGAGTAAGTAAATGATGGAGGCATTAGGACTAACCCCTTTTTATTTCTACACCATTATTTTTTTTTTACCACCTACCCAAAATCCCCCTAGTTAGCCCCTTTCAGCCTAAACCTTTTCATTTCATAACCCAAACCAAACACTCTTTCACCCACCAAAACCTTTTTTATTTTTAACCATTTGTTTTAGTAACTAGCTCGGTCTTTTCGTATGACTTTTCAAAAAAAAAAAATAAAAAATAAAAATAAAAAATTTGTGTTGATTATGAAGCAAAAGCAAATAAACAAACAAGTTTTTCAAAAATGACTTTGTTTGAAAAATAGCTTCATAAAAATAAAAGTGGAAAAATAAAAAGTCTTACGAAAACCGACGCTTGTTACGCTTTTCGCCCTTTTTCTACTAACCACTAACCCAACCACCTAACTTTAACCCAAGCCTAACCCTTCACCCAAAAGTCCTCTTGATATTTACAAAGGTATATAAGTTAAAAAGGATGGGGATTAATTGCTTGACAAGCCTATGGTAGGAGTAAGTTCCATGCCGCTCTCGAGTGATCCACAAAAATACATTTTCGGCCGAGTGTTGAGTGATCCCCGTGAGGTATGTGAACTTGTATATGAATAGAATTTAAAGAGGCATGTTATGCCCTAATAAGTAATTTATCTTATGAAAAGTTTTAAATAAATCATGACGAATAGGATTGTAAATAAATAAAAATAAAACTAAATAAAGAATCTTGGAAATCCCGACACTCTACGACAAGCCCAAAAACCTTCTTCTCTACCCATTCCATTTGGGTGTGTAATAGCCACATATTAAAGAGTTTTGCTTGAGGACAAGCAAAGATTCAAGTGTGGGGGTATTTGATGTGTGCAAAATGCAACATATAAATTTCATCAATTGTGGCATAAAACTAACCCTTTTTTAGTACTAATGTTGGAAAAAGTGTGCTTTTGTCTTCCTTTTGTATTTTCAGGATTAAATGAGCTCAAATTAACAAAAGAAGCAAAAAGACATCAAAATCTAACATAAATACAAGAAAAGGAACAAGACGTGACATGCCTGACCCCACGACAGCATCTTCCCAAGCAAAACAAGATAAAAGAAGACTGAACACGCCCCGTGCTCAGCCAGCACGCACTACAAAAAAAAGCCATTCAGTGACATACAATAATTGCCAACAAAAACCAAAAAAGTGCCACTAAAGGCCTCTATTGGAATGAGCGGCACACAAAAAAAGTGCCACTAGAAGCGGTGACGCTAAAGCCTTTTTGTGGCACTTCTTTTATGTGCCGCTCCTTCTAATAGGGGCCTTTAGTGGCACTTTTTTGTTTGACACTACAAATTTTTGGGTTTTTAGTGGCACACAATTTTGCCATCAAAAATACATCCAATTATGCCACTATAGTCGTTTATCATATTAACTATAACTAATTAAAATCATTATTTATTTACGGTACTAAATAAAAACAAAACTATAAAATATAGAAAATTGTAATATCATCACTTCAATTAAAAGTTAGATCATGTTCCAAACATATTCCAACGTCTAATAAATGTTAATTTAAGTCTAAATATCAAACATATAGAACACAAACTAACACATGTTTGAATAAAAAACTTGAAACTTCATTGCAATCATGAACCTCTTTCACAATCTTCATGCGAGTAAAATGATCTTCATGTTAACTCTTTCATAGTAATGATACTAGTAGATACCTGTAAAAAAAATAAAGACCTTTTAATATGCAAACAACGACACTATTTGATATGCAAATATAAATTATTGGCCCCTACTTATGTGAAAACTAATAACATAAAAGTAATTACCATTATCATTGACTTCTTTCAAATGATATATGGTTAACTGATAAAGGGTTGGTAGGGACTAAAGAACCAATACCATAGACCTATAACATATAACAGAAAACATATGTTAATACATAAAAAATGTAATTGTAAAGAAAACAAACATTAGTTCATGCATGTAAGTACCTTTATGTTCATATTTCTAAGAACCATAGACATAATGATATTTTCCTATAATTCTTGCCTCACATTTGATTTTCTGTCTCTGGTGCTTCCTGGAACAAAACTGAAATCAAATGAACACAAGTTGCAAAAACAAAGAAAGAATTCGCATCCTAGTAGCATCTTTAAAAGATGTTAACTAATCAAGTTGACTACAAACATTTTGGCCCAAAAATTTGAACTTTTGTTAACAATTGGTGCGTCCTATAGGATTGTTCACTAAAGTACACTTTGATGACCCAACAACCACCCCCCCCCCCCCCCCCCCCCCCCCAAAACCCAAATATCCTTCAGCCTAATTATCAAATATCACACATAGTGTGTAAAACATAACGGATTTAAAAAATGAAATTAAAACAATTTTAAGAATGGTCATTGAGTTACAGTATTACTAGTCTACTATTTTTGTAATGCTAATGATTTTACTATAAAAAATCACGTTTAGATGACCTATATCTTATCTTGTGTTTATGGGCTTATGGCACATGGTCTTTGAGATCCACAGGCTGACTTGCCCTCGTATATATAGAACTATAGAAGTAGGGGTGACCAAGGCCAACTTTCGGGGACAACCTGATTAACCCAGTAAACCGGCTCAACCCGGTCCAAAACCGTCATAGTTAGGATCGGTGTTCAGTTCTAAAAAAATATAGCGTAATTAGCTTCAGGTCTGTTTGCTCCAGACTAGAGGTGTACAAATCTATTTTTTTTTTTTTTTTGTAAACTAGTCCAGTTTTTAATCGAACTATTTTTTTCGGGAAAAAACCAAACCGGTTTTACATAGTGGGAACCCGAACTGGTACTAATCGATTTGGTTCGGTTAAAAACCGATTTAGGCCAAAAAACGGTTCTTTAAAACCGGTTTCGTTTTTTAAATCAGTTTCAAAGATCAAGAGTACTAATCGGTATACAAGCCGCCGGTTCGGGTTGAAACCGGTTTTAAAAAAAACCAGTTACAAATCCGGTTGCGGTCCTAAAACCGGTTTTTTGTACACCTCTACTCCAGACCTGAGTGAAACCTGAGAGAGGAATTAAGAGAAACGTTGAACCTAATATGTATTCCCTTCCCCATTGCTACTTTATCCACTTCTTTACATAAAACATAGTGAAAGCACATGTCCTAACCGGTTTCGACGCGATGCACACCCTATTAGATGACATCAAACTAGTAATCTTGTACTTCTAAGCTTTGCAAACACGTGTTAGGACTTAGGGTAGGTAACATATTGGGTCAGCTTTTCTATTTCTCAAATAATTAATGTATTACAAGTGATTAGCAAAACTGTATTATAAAACAACAATAATATATAAAAAAAACAAGGTAACTTAGGTTATAAGAACCTAAATAAACTTTTGATGACTTTCTACTTGTTCGACACACATGAGTTCAATAAGGGCAGATTTGTTTTGAACAAAATCATGTGTACACAAGTCTTGTAGAAAGATATTAAATCAAGTACAAAAGCAGGGCCAATAATGTACCAAAACACAAATGATCAGAACTCTAGAAAGAAACCGTGTCAAGCATTGTACCTAATGTCTGAATGATATTGGATGACATGAGATTGGAGACATGTTCTTCTAGATGTTTCTTTGCATCCTGTCTTCCTACATTTGCAATTGCTAGCTTCTCCGGAGACAGTTTGTCTTCTTCCTGAACCGCCTTGTTATACTTGATGGCTAGACTCAGCATCTCCTGCAAACACAACGTTTATCCAACAATATACTTCATACATCAACGTTACTTAATGATGTAAGTTTATGTTAATGTGTGACAAAATTATCATATGAGCATTTCACGTCAAAAATAACATTAGATCATATCAAGAAGTTCAGTTAACTATTGTCTAATTAAATATGCAACCATAAACTTCTTGCAATTCAAATATGTGAAAGCCAAAATGAAGAAGATGGTAAAGATCACTGAATACGCCTATAAAAAGCAGATGAAAGGGTCCCGATATGCGTATCTTAGAAACATGTATGTCACACTTCTCCGACATCTACTGTTCCGGTAGCCTGACATAAATTCCACTGTCGGGAGCCATTACCAGTTCATGTAGTAGCTATAAAAATCAAGGAAACCCCAAATCACAATCAATTAAAATACTAAAATAGGAGCTAAGGCAAGCTATAGGAACTTTATAAGTCAACCAAAAAGTCTTTGTGGTTTGACCAATTACACGACACATCCACTTTGCCATTTTAACATGCTTTTGCTAACCTTTATTCAAAATTTTCAGCCTAATATATCAATCTGTACATAGCAGTAAGTCAAAAACTTACATCATCATGAGAGTTACAAAGATCCACTCCAGATGCCTTGTGATACTGATTAAAAAAACTGTTTCATCTTGATCCAAACATTAATCATCTACACATATCAATATCAACAACAAGCTAAACTACTTAAAAGCATCTAACAAAATCAAAACCGACTTGAAAGCATCCCACAAAATCAAAACCGATACCGATACGTACCTTATCATAGGTAGCCCAATCGGATAGGCTCAGGCTCATGCATCCCTCGCCATCATGTGCAGAATCAACAGCTCCGGAACGATCTCGACGCGAAGAAGACGATCCAAGAAAGTGATGTTGCACGCAAAACCGAAGTCGTTGGGACCTTCAGAAGAAAAATCAGACGTCGTGACGGGCATTACGGCGGTCATCTAAGAAATCAACAGTTTGGTTTTTTAACAAGCAAACCACCTGGGTTGATTTATTCTAAATTAACAATTTAATAGCAATGGATTAGCATCAGTTTGATAGCAACAAGTCATGTTCTGTTGCAACAAGTCTTCTCTCTAGAAAGCAACAAGTCGTTTTCCATTGCCGACCACTTCGTTTCCGGCCATCTTCTCTCTAGAAAGCAACAAGTCTTGTTTCGTTGCTGACCAAAAGAATCACAATACTTTTCAGCCAAATCATTTCCATCACCAAATGTAAAAATTCAATCAAATTATACAAATATCCTTTTTGATAAGAACCTTCATCAGCCATTGATATTTTACTCAAAATAACAAGCAAAATCACAAAAGACTACAAAAACAAGAGTTTTGTACATTCCACCTACTGGAGCTGCAAAATTAAAATGTACTAAGCTTTGTTACTACTTCACGTCCTTTGTTTCAAACTCCCATTTGATTTCAGTTAGTTTTTTTACTTTCATCTTCAAGTGATGAGTACTGTCCCTACATAGATCCAACCATAAAATCATATTTGTTTCTTGTAAATAAATTTATCAATATGGTCTAGTATTTTGAAACCAAACACAACATGAGTCAGACTTAAAGGATTGAAACGACCAAAATAACCTTATAGTTGGATCCTGAGGTTTGAATTAATTTACCAGTATGGTCTAGTATATGACTAGACTAGCATATGGATGAGCATTTAGTACCGGGATATTCGGTACCGGTACCCATTTTCCTTGATTTCCGGTACCGGTACCGAACCGGTATATTCAGTACCAGTACTGGTACCAATTTTCCTCATTTTTCGATACTCGTACTTTCGGTACCTAACGGGTACCATGCTCATCCCCAGTGGAAAAAATCTTGGGTCCGCCACTAGACACGGACTGCTTTCTTGTATTCAATCATCAATGCATTGCCAACCTCAAAGTATGTCTGCTTTTTTGGTGGCTGCAAATAGTACTGGCTCATGCCTTGCTCATTTTAAGTTTAGTCCTTTAATGTCATGCCCACCAAGCATTACTTGACCTGAAAACTATTAAATAGAAAACATTAACAAACAATGTGTTATACATATTGCGTGTATATTTGTACATTGTTATTACCATTACCCAAGGTAAGATCATAGTCTCATAGAAATTTTAATAAGGGAAACATCAGTGGATTTTCCACAACCACTACTTCCAACCAAAGCATTACTATTCCCAACAAAAGCACTTAAAACGAAACTGTTTAGAATTTTAACAGCTGGTCTTGAGGCGTTTAAAAGGTCAACCCTTTTCAACTCTAAGACCATTCGTACTCGTTGTAAAATTGGGCTTTTTTTTTTATGAAGCACGCCCAAACACGCCTGACATCGGCCCCCCAGGGCGTTTTTTTTGCAAAAAAAATGAAGGAGGGTTCTTTATTCAACGCCCGATCCATGTTTGAAGTGGCCAATCACCTGTTTCCATGCCTTTTTTGTCCAATAACATTTTTATGGTTTTTTTTTATTTAATTCTATTACACCACAATGCCCACATCCCACTAAACCCATTTTAGAAAATGCCTCATAATGCCCCATTGCTAACTGGGTTGCCACATGGCGCAAAACGCCCAAGGGTGAGGTGTTAACCACTACACATGGTCTAATTGACCCGAAACTTACACAAGCAATCAAGATATATTATTGGAAGTCAATATTAATTAATTTATAGATGCACATAGAATAATTATTAAAAGGAGATACTAACGTTCACTGTGAATACAAAATGAAACATCTACTTAACTAGCTAAACCAAATACCTAAGTGCCAAAACATCAAAAGGATCAAATGAATAGGAATTCACAAACCTACATAACTTAATCTGTTACAGAAATCAAGAAACAACATAATTCAAGAACAATAAATGAAATCGCCTCAAACATTACCTGCTTTAGACACGAAGATGAAATTAGGGTTTTTACCATGAAATTATAAGTTGAGGCAGTTAATGCACTTTTAGACACATATCTGCCAAATCTGACTAATTGTCCACTAATTAGTATCAAGGGAATCTTTCGCCCGTGCCAATCGCCGCCAGAACTTGACGTAGTTAGCGAGGTGACGAGTTCCGGTCTAGCGAAGACAGGGAGGGGGTTTGCCTGCAGTCTGACGTTATGAGATGCAGATTGAAGAAATTCTAGAATTGGAGTTGCAGGGAAGTTGATTATGATAAAGCATGGTTTTGGTTTGGAATGGGGGAACGATTTTGGGGGGAGATGTTGAAAATTTCTAATATATTTGAGAGGGAAAATTTGGGGAAATTTTATTTGGGGGGAGATGTTGAAAATTTCTAATATATTTGAGGGGGAAAATTTGGGGAAATTTTATTAAAAGGTTTTGAGGAGGGAAAGTGCTAAAAAATTTAATAAGGGATCTTAACGAGCTAAGCTACTCTAGTTCGATTTGAAAAAAAAAACCTGAAACCGATCAAGCTTAACGAGATTGAGCACGAGCCCAAACGTAAATATAAGCTTGTGTAATAAACAAGTCAGAGCTCGAGCCCTGATTTCAATGCATATGTAAAGTGTCATTAAAAATTTAGTGGCACAAAGAAAATGTCATTAAACATGACATAAAAGCCAAATGACACTAAAAAATGGATGCTAAGGAAATATGGCACACAAAAGGTGCCGCTAAAAATGGATGATAAGGAAATACGGCATACAAAAAGTGCCACTAAAAGCAAAAAATGGATGTTAAAGAAATACGGCACACAAAAAGTGCCACTGAAACCTAAATTAGTGGCACAAAAAACAAATGCCATTAAAAATGTGTGCCACTGTATGGCATTTTTTTTGTAGTGACGGGGGCGTGCCCAAGTGTCAGCAGAAAAGACAAAGTGGTAGAAGCTTCTATTGCCCACCACGGGGCCGTGCTCAGCGGACACGGGGCCGTGGTCAACTATAAGATTCGCACAATCCAGCAAATTTTCATAGTACAAAGATTCTTCTGCACCACGGGGTCGTGCTCAGCGGACACGGGGGCGTGGTCAACTAAAAAGACAAAGCTGCATTAAATGAAGAAAGAGTAGGATGTGGACACGAGGCCGTGCCCGAGCTTCTGTTCAGCCTATAAATAGGAGTGCTTGGCTCAAGCTCAAACCATCCCTTGGCACACCACCTCTCTCACACTTCACCCACCACCCACCACCACCATAACACCATCATCCACCACCATCATCCATTGTCCATCGTAGAGTGTGTGAATCGTCTCGGGATCCAAGATTGATCGTAAGAGTTCTTGACAATCAAGGCCATGTTTGCCTAAGTCTCTTACATCACTTGGTGAAGACAAAGTGTCTAGTGTAATACTTTTTATTTTTAATCTTTTCGCACTTTTTACTTGGTTTTGTATTAATGACTTTAATAACTAGTTGCTTATGTTGAAGGTGATCTTTCCTTATCGTTTGTCCGTGGTGTCTTGGCATTATTTTACTGTCTATATAAAATAAAAGATTTTCACCATTCATATCTCCACGGTCTATATGGAGGTATGTTGGCTACCTGGTCGGGGGTTAAGGGAACGGTTTGGTAAAGGTCTTGCCATTGTCCAGCGTTTAGAGGTCCTGCAATGGACCTGAGTCAAATTTAGTAGGACCTCCTTCAATACTTAATGGTATTGGATGGCGGGGGTCCAAACTCTTTGATCCCCTCATAAGTTAACTCCTATTAATACTATAACCCGGCTATTTAGGACTGTATCCCTGCTGACTCAGACTACTTAGTCGAGGGTAACGTCACCTCCAAAAGAGGGGCCTACCATAATTTGCATTAATAACTTAATTAATTATCTTCCAATAATCCACCCTTTTAGGATTGTATCCTTGCTGACTCAAACTACTGGGGTGAGGGTAACGTCACCTTCAAAAGAGGGGCCTACTACAATAACTAAGATAATCTCTTAATAAGTGCAAAAGTGCGGAAATAATCAAAGGTTACACTAGATACGAGTCAGAACCAAGTGATTCATCTTGTCTATCTGTTTTTCTTTTTATTTTTATTTTCAGCATTTTAGTTAGTTTTTATTTTTCTTAGTTTAAAACATTTTTCTAAACTTTTTGATTTGATTAGACGTTGAGGATAAACCGGTACTAAAAGCTCTTGTGTCCTTGGACGACCTCGGTATCTTACCAACACTATAGTACGCTCACGATGGGTGCACTTGCCCATATGAGTGTCTAGTGTTAGTGAATATCGTGTTTTATAAATTTAAAACTTGACTAAAAAGTGTTAAAGGGGCTTAAAATATACACCTAATATATATAACACTTGACACCCATCAAGTTTTTGGCGCCGCTGGCGGGGACACAAGGATTTTAAGAAAGTTAGGAATCAACGGCCTAATGTTGGTGCATGTTATGTGACAACAGCTTTGGATTGGTCTTTGGATATTAAACAGAAGATTGGATCATGAAGACTTAAAGAAAAACGAGTTCTATGAAGCCCAATCAGTCCAAGTTTGTATTAAGTCTATTAGGCCCAAGTTATGTAACAAATGTAATATGGGCAAAGCCCAATTCGCAGGTCTTGGCTGTGTGTATATAAACAGCCTTAGACTAGAGTTTTGGGTTAGACACATGAGACACATGAGACACCTTAGACACTTTAGATAACAAAAGAGAGCATTCAAGTGAGCATTCAAGTTGGAGAGTTGAAGAACAAAACAGAAATCGGCTGTTAGGTTCTTGTAGATCTTAGTGATTGTAAAACGTTTTCTAAGGTTTGATAATCACAGAAGATCAGTTTGAAAGTTTGTGTGTTTGTGTGTTCGAGTTCTTGTTCATCTACATATTCTTGATTCTGTGTTCGAAGATCAATCAAGGGGATTCCGCACCCTTGATAGATTAACAGTCTTGTTCGATCCATACGGGATTACGGGGACCTACATTTGGTATCAGAGCTTTTGCTCTTGTGCGTGGTTCAAGACTGAAGATCTGGATTCAAGATTCAAGTTGTTTTTCGGTTGAAAATTTTTTTTGGTGTCTCCATTCATAATTTTCGTGAAGAACTGCAAGAACAAGGAAGAAGAAGGCAGAACAGTTCAAAATTCTGAAGTTTTGATCTGATTTGGTAGTTGGTAGTTGTAGTTGAGTTGGTTTGTTTGACAATTTCGAGTTAAAATTTCTGGGTTTTTGCGAAGAACAGGAAGAACACTTGAAGAACAGCTTAAATTCGTGTATTTTAATCTGTTTTGATTACTTGTTTTGACTGTTTTCGTGTTTGTAGGTGATTTTTGCTTGGATTTCGTGTAAGGAAAGAAGTTTGATTGAGACTTTGCTTGTGCGACCGGATTGTCAGCTGCTGCTGTTGACAGCTGCTGCTGTTTCGGGATTGGGTGGCTGATTGGCCCAATCAGCTCTTGTGCGACCTTGTGATATTCAAAATTCAAAATTTTTAAGCTTGTGCGTTTGGAGGTCTTGTACGTCTGGAGTTCTTGTACGCTTGGGGATCTTGTACGTCTGGAGTTCTTGTACGCTTGGGGATCTTGTACGTTTGAGGATATTGTGCGTTTGGAGTGCTTGTGCGACCCGAAGTCAGCTTGTGCGAACCAGAAACTTGTGCGATCAGGCCCAGGCCCGTTAAAGTGACTGTTTGGCCCAAAGTTGGTGGATTGTGCGATCCAGAAGACCTTGTACGTTTCAAAGGGTCTTGTGCGATCCTATCTTGTGTGATTCACAAGTGGTGGAATTTTGAAAGGCAAGCGTAGGAATTTTTTCAGTGTTTCGAGTTTAGAGAACAATCTGTAGCACATCTGAAGAAGCCGTTTGCACCGTTGAACTCGTGGGATTTTTACGACAAAAAAAAAAAAAAAAAAAAAAAAAAAGACTCTGGAAAATCCCGAATTCAGTTTTCGACATTATATATCTTTGGATTCGTCTTTTCGAGACGATTCTAACGGTGTAATTTGGTAACCACTGTGTTCGAAAAAAAAAATTTGTACGGTTTTATCAGTCTGTTACGTTGAAATGTCGAACATGTCTAAATTGAACGAACTCTTAAGGATGGAACATGAGGTAGGCACGACGAACAAACCACCCAAGATGATGAAGGTGGAGAACTACTTGACATGGAAGGATAGGTTTCAATCTTTTGTTGAGTACCAGGACACGCGTATGTGGATATGCATAGACGATGGGTATGTGAACCCAACTCATGAGTTTGAGGGAAGACAACGTATAACTGCTTATGTTGATATGGATGCCGAACAAAAGAAAATGTATGAGGCTGAAAAGAGAGCCTTGGCAGCCATTAAAATGTCTTTACCTGATGGCATCAAGCATACCTTTAAGAAGTACACTACTTCAAAGGAAATGTGGGATGCACTAGAGAAGAGATATGAGGGAAATCCTGATGTCAAGAAGAACAAAGTTGATCTACTGAAGAAGCAGTTTGCTGTGTTCAAGTACATGAAGAATGAGTCACTTGAAGACGTCATCACTCGATACTACCATCTGATGTCAGAACTGGATAATTATGATATAGATTGCTATACTGACATTGAGAAAAACGACAAGCTGCTTGATGCTCTACCGGCTAAATGGGATATCTACACTCTCATGATTAAGGGAGAAGCAGATTATGACACGAAGGAATTGGAAGAAGTAGTTGGAAAGCTTAGAGCTTATGAGCTTAGTATGAAGAAAAAGGACACTGGTTATGATCAGGTTCAAGATCCAGGGATATACAATGGGCTTACATCTTCTTCACCTCATGATGCTTCTAGCGACTCTGCAACTGCATTTCTTTCGTGTGATAAGGAGCAGGTCACTGTGAATGAGGATGGTGATGTGTGTTTTGTAGCTGCTGCAGGAGGATCAACAGGAGTCAAGAGAACATCAACTTCAAAGCAAAGTAGTAGTGCAAAGTCAATGCCTATGAGTGTGAAGTCTGCTGAAGAACATCTTGCTCTACTTGCTTCTTTTGTTGCGTCTTATGAGAACTACATTCAAGGGAAAATATCTGATCCCGCCACTTTAGATGAAGATTATGATCAGATTGACCCTGATGATCTAGAAGAGATGGATCTACAATGGCAGATGGCCATGATTTCGAGACGTGTGAAGAGGTTCATGAACAGAACTGGAAGGAAGTTTGTAGGAAAGAGCGTAGGTTTTGACAAGACCAAAGTCAGGTGCTTTAACTGTCAGAGTTATGGTCATTTCGCTAGGGAATGTCAAAAACAAAAGCATGAGAATACGAATCAAAGTTCAAACAATCGGAATGCATCAAACAACTCTAACTCTAACTCAAGGGCGTTGATATCTACTGCAAGAGAAGGCTCATATGACTGGAGCATTCACTTAGAAAATGATGAAAATGTCACTCAAGCATTCATGGCAGAGATCACTCCAGTCAATGATGGTGAAGCTACAGGAGATGAGGCTAAAGTTGAGAAGAAGAGTGAAGTTGAGGAAGATAAGGCTGATCAGACAACAGATGCTGAAGAGGATAAGCCTGAGTCTGAGCATGAAATGGAAGCTCAACTTGCTGCTCTCATGGCCAACTCAGACAAATCAACAGGAGAGGTAAGTAACTCTGCCACTTCTGTTTGCTTAAAGTGTCGTGAACTACAGGGTGAAGTTGACAAATTGTCAACTCAAAACAAAAGTCTTGTGAGCGAAATGTCTAACGTAAAAGAATCAAATTTCTTTGCTAAAAGAAACGAGTCATCATATTTGAAAAAGATAAAAGGCTATGAAGCTGAAATTGAAGCTTTAACATGCAAATTAAATGAAAAACTTCAAGTCATAGACTTAGCTCATGACATGATGGCTGAGAAAACAAAAGAGATTTCTGATAAAAACAAAGAGTTGTCAGATTCACAACTTAAAATTGTTGAACTTGAAAAGAAGTTAGGTCAATTCAGAGATTCTACTTTTGTTATGAAACATATGATGGGTGGGTTAAAGAAGAGTAATGACAAGACAAGTGTGGGATTCCAGGGCTTTAATGAAGTCCCACCTCCTCTTAGTCATGACTATTCTTTCCTACCTGATGAGGATGAGCTTACAGACTGTCTGTCAACATCACCAAGTAGTTTCACATCCAGTCAAGGTGATGTGTTTGAAGATAATGATGCTAAGAAGGAAAATAACAGCAAACCTGTTTTGAAAAAGAAAAATACACCTTCTAAAAACAATAATCAAACTTTTGTTAAAAAGGTTAATTTTGTTCAAGGAAGTGATATGAAAACCGAAACAGCTGTTATTGAAAAGGTATCAAATGTAGAGTTTGCTAGAAACAAAAACATAGAAAAATCTGAAATTAAGCAAACTGAGCAAGATCCTTCCAAGGCATCATCATCAAAACCAGAATCTAGTTCAAAGGCTTCAACTAAGAAGTCTTCGACAAAGAGATCGTGCTTCAAATGTCACACAAAGGGACATGTAGCTAGCTGCTGTCCTAACAAAAAGGTTGAAGCACAAGTTAGTGAGAAACAAAGAGGGAAATCACCTGAGAAGCAAGGTGATAATGAGGAGAAAGTCTCAAATTCTCCAAAGAAATCTGCTCCAAAGCAACAATCGGGTGTTGCTGGTGGTGTAGATAAGGCTGAAAAAGGAACTTCACAAGTTCCTCGTTTCCAAAGAAATCAACCAAGATTTCAGCCTGAATCTACATCAGGCAGATATGAAAGACCTAGAAGTAACACACCAAAAATGAATAATCAAAATTCAAATAATTTCAGAAGTCAAGGTCAATATCAAAATCGATACCAAAATAATGGTGGTCGAACTTTTTATAACAATGGCTTTAGAAATTACAGTCAAGGTTCTTGGAATCAAAATCAAAATTTTCAAAGGTCACATAGTCCAAACACAAATAGGTACCCTCAAGACCAGAGACCTTATGGAAATCATGCCCCATTTCCATCAACAGGCCCAAGATCTAAGACTCCAGCTAGGAGTGATGGATACTGGATGGATGTTCCTGTAGTTGATGAATCTGGAAGACCCAAGACCATTAAGGCTTGGGTCCCCCAATCTAACTAATCTTTCGGTTGGTGTGTGCAGGAGCTGCTAAGGAGGATTATCAACTTATGGTATGTTGATAGTGGCTGCTCCAGGCACATGACGGGGGACGCGAGGTTGTTTTCTGAATTTGAAGAATTTGATGGTGGACATGTAAATTTTGCTGGTGCTAAAGGTGGTAAGATTACTGGACGAGGAAAAGTGACGAATGGGAAGATCACATTGGACAAAGTGAACTATGTTGAGCAGCTTAAACACAATCTGATGAGCATGTCACAAGTCTGCGACAAGGGTCACTCGGTCCATTTTACAAATACTGAGGCATTGGTGTTGAAACCGGGTTTGGTCATTCCGGACGATTGGATAGTTATGCGTGCACCAAGGAAAAATGATACTTATGTCATGGACATGGGTGCCAAGAATCCAACTGCTGCGGTGGCGTGTTTACTGTCAAAAGCATCTGAAGCTGAATCAATGTTGTGGCACAGACGCATGGCTCACATTCACTACCGCAAAATGAATTACATTATTAAAAATGAGCTAGTGAAAGGGGTTCCATTGCTGAGGTTTCAAGTGGAAGATAAATGTCTTCCATGTCAAAAGGGAAAACAACACAAGAAACCTCATAAGTCTAAAACAGTAAATTCCATTAATGCCCCTTATGAATTACTTCACATGGATTTATTCGGTCCAGTGAACGTGAGGAGCATAGGTGGAAAGTACTATTGTCTTGTTGTCACTGATGATTACTCACGTTATTCATGGGTTTTCTTTTTAGGTACAAAAGATGAGACAGCAGAGATGCTGATAGATCTTTTTACAAAATTGGAAAACGTTCATGATGCAAGGATTAAGAGGATAAGGAGTGATAATGGCACGGAGTTCAAGAATCGGATTCTAGATCTCTACTGTCTTCGAAAGGGGATTGATCATCAATATTCCGCTCCGTATACTCCTCAGCAAAATGGAGTCGCTGAAAGGAAAAACAGGACGTTGATTGAAGCCGCTAGGACGATGCTTTCAGATTCAAAGCTACCAGTTCTTTTCTGGGGAGAAGCTGTGAATACAGCTTGCTATGTCCTAAACAAAGTTTTGACCGTTAAACGTTTTAACAAAACTTGTCATGAGTTAATGTTTAATGAAAAACCAAACTTAACAGGCTTTGAACCATTTGGATTACCCTGCACCATTGTGCGAAATAAAGATAAACAAAAATTCGGTGAGGTGGCAGATGAAGGCTACTTTCTAGGCTACGTGCCTGGCACACCGAATAAAAGGGTTTTTAATCTAAAATCTGGTAAAATTGAGATTGTTTTTAATGTGGAAATTACTTCCTACAAACCTCAACAATCAACGAGTGGTCCTGCTATATTATATGATTATGATAGTGTGTTTAAATCATTTAATATTCCTGAGGTTTCTGATGCAGATGCTTCTCAGCTGATTCAAACAGTGATTGGTGAAGACGATGAAGGCGAATTTATGCCTAGATCGAATGTAGATATGTCAGATGCTCCGGAAACTTCCCAAAGTGCAGCTGATCCTGATTCAAGCGATAGTGACCCTGAACCCAGTCAGGGGGAGGATTTCATTAATCCGTTTGCAAATCAGAATATTCAGGGGGAGATTGGATCAAACTGGGTGATAATCTAGAAGTCGATGCTGTTGCTACTACACGAGCAAATAGAGATCATCCGGTTGATATGATACTGGGAGATCCTACTGTAGGTGTTCAGACGAGAAGAAGCATAGCAGAAAATTCTGGGTTATTTGTTTCGATTGAGAAGACTGGGATAGTAAACGAGTGCTTGTATAGTTGCTTTATTTCCCAAGAGGAGCCGAAGAACATTCATATGGCTCTTAAAGACAATTCATGGGTTGAAGCTATGCAAGAGGAATTGGCCCAGTTTGCTAAGTTGAAGGTTTGGGAATTAGTGGACCTTCCTAAAGGAGAGAGAGAGATTGGCACTAAATGGGTATTTAGGTGCAAGAAAGATGAAAGAGGTATTGTCACACGCAACAAAGCTCGGTTGGTTGTCAAAGGTTTTAATCAGCAAGAGGGGATTGATTACAATGAGGTGTTTGCACCAGTGGCGAGGTTGGAGGCAATTCGTTTGTTTCTGGCTTTTGCTTCATTCAAGGGCTTCAAAGTTTACCAACTAGACGTGAAGAGTGCATTTCTTTACGGAAAAGTCCAAGAAGTGGTGTATGTCTCACAACCAGATGGGTTCGTTGATCCAGACTATCCAGATCGAGTGTACAAACTTGATAAGGCTTTGTATGGGTTACATCAAGCTCCCAGGGCGTGGTACGAGACACTGTCTACACATCTGGTCAAGAATGGTTTTGAAAGAGGTCAGATTGACGGTACACTGTTCATTAAGAGAAAGAAGGAAGATTTTCTGCTGGTACAGGTATACGTGGATGACATCATCTTTGGGTCGTCTGACGAAAACATGTGTAAGGAATTTGAACAGGTGATGAAGAGCAAGTTTGAAATGAGTGCTATGGGTGAGCTGTCTTACTTTCTGGGATTACAAGTTGAACAGAAGGAGGATGGGATGTTTATACATCAAACAAAGTATGTGTATGACATTTTGACTCGATTCAAAATGAATGATTGCTCTACTTTCAACACACCCATCTGTGAAAACCACAATCTCGGCCCAGATCATGAAAGCACTGAAGATGTTGATCCAACTCAATACAGGGCGATGATTGGTTCTCTAATGTACTTGACTGCTTCAAGACCCGACATCATGTTTGCTGTATGCTTGTGTGCCAGATATCAGGCAAATCCAAAGGAGTCACATATGAAAGCAGTGAAGCGGATTCTTCGTTACTTGAAGGGGAAACCTAAGCTTGGGTTGTGGTATCCAGCTGATAGTGATTTGAGGTTCGTTGCTTACACTGATTCAGACTTTGGAGGATGCAAATCAAACAGAAAATCTACAACAGGTGGTTGTCAGTTCTTAGGAGGCAGGATCGTGTCTTGGCAATGCAAGAAGCAATCCTGTGTGTCTACCTCTACGTGTGAAGCTGAATATATTGCTGCGGGTAGCTGTTGCTCTCAGGTTCTCTGGATTCAACAGCAGATGCGCGATTACGGTTTGGATTTCACTCGTACTCCTATTATGATAGATAATAATGCCACTATATCAATCACAAACAATCCCGTAAAGCACAGTAGAACTAAACACATTGACATACGTCATCACTTTATACGGGATTGTGCTGAAAAACGGTTAATTGAATTACACCGAGTTGACACAGAAGATAACCTTGCTGATCTTTACACAAAAGCTTTTGATCGAGCTCGCTTTGAACACTTAGTCGAACTCAATGGGATGAGGAATCCTGAATAACTGGTTTTTCATAAGAATTTTTGTAAATAGTTTACTGTTTTTTCTTAAAAATCAAAAATACAAAAACATTTGAAAAATCAAAAACTCAAAAAAAAAAAAAAAAATAGAAAATCAAAAATTGAGTTATCACTGTGTGAAAAAGAAGAAATGATAGTACATCGGCAAGTTAGACTGTCACACTAAATTGAACCATAAAATTGCTTAAAGTGTGATAGCAGCTTCATTATATGATGTACCAGTAGACAAAAGCATGAAATAATCAACTTACCAAAGTGATATAAACCTAAATGCACTGAGTATGAGTGGGGAACACATCAGTGGTGTATGGTTTAATGACCTTAAATCTTGCGTTGATAGATTGCCAAAGTCTGAGGTTTTCGGTCTTTATGCTGCTTATCATCTGGGTATCATGGTTGTTTCTTTTACCGAAACAAACGGAGACGAAGTCTAGATCTTCCATGATACCATACATACGTAAACATACTGCATTCGACCTCAATAAGTGATCAACAATCACATGTCCCTCAAATAAGTGATAAAATATCACATTTATCCGGGAGTCAAGTTCGTCTCTCTGCTGTACGAAAGTACTGACCTGTTCACGGACTTGCTCTTGTGCCCTCATGCATATGAAAATCAAGTTCCTCATAAATAAGTGATTCTATCACATAGGGCTTGTTTTCAATCAAAATAAGTGAGTTTCTCACATCATTTATACGGTCAATCAGATGATAATCAGTATACTCACCGACTACGATGAATCTTTGTGCATACCTTGATCGCGGGGGTATATCCTGAAGTGGGACACACTAGTATTTCGGTATAATAAAATTACCTTAACGTATCATACGGTAATGGTACTTGAAATGTTCATGCATTTTGTTTAGGTGGACAAACATACTGGTAATCGTCTTGAACTGCTTTTCACTAAAAATTAAATAAAGAATTATCTAATAGTGTGAAAACAGTTTGATTGTGCTGATATGATCTTCTTACCGGTGATTCTCACAAAAATAGAGTGTTTATTGCTTTTCGTATTTATCTGCTTTCAGAAAATATAAAAATCCAAAAATAGTGTCTTTTTCTGTTAAAATTCTTAATGTACGGAAAACTGTTATTCTTGGAGGAATTGTTACCGATAGGGGGAGACTGTGTTAGAAAGTGGGTTCAAAATGTTTTAAATCATGCAGGTTATAAGGTGTTTGTTTAAAATTTGTGCGTGTTGGTGCTAAATTTGAAAAAGCTTAATCTGATACAGTATAACAAATCTCTTGGATAATAATAATTCTTTAACTATGTTGAAAAATTCTTATGGTTTCTCGAGATATCTGTTTTATAGTATACAGATTGAAGCAGTTTTGTTGATGAGAAGTTGCTGTGAAGAGAGGAGGAGTTTGTTGCTGCTTGGTAGAATCCTCCTTCTACAATGCAGAGTGGATGCTAACATTGAATGCTGACTCAAAACTTGGAAGATTTGGTGATTGGATGCATCAGCTTAGGGGGAGTCTGTTGCTGACAAAGATGTTGCTGACAAAGACAGAATTCATGTTGAAGCTGACGCTATCCAAAGACCAAAGACTGTGAGATTCTGAAGACTAAAGTTTCCTTTGCAAGCTATTGTCAAGGGGGAGTTTGTTGGTGCATGTTATGTGACAACAGCTTTGGATTGGTCTTTGGATATTAAACAGAAGATTGGATCATGAAGACTTAAAGAAAAACGAGTTCTATGAAGCCCAATCAGTCCAAGTTTGTATTAAGTCTATTAGGCCCAAGTTATGTAACAAATGTAATATGGGCAAAGCCCAATTCGCAGGTCTTGGCTGTGTGTATATAAACAGCCTTAGACTAGAGTTTTGGGTTAGACACATGAGACACATGAGACACCTTAGACACTTTAGATAACAAAAGAGAGCATTCAAGTGAGCATTCAAGTTGGAGAGTTGAAGAACAAAACAGAAATCGGCTGTTAGGTTCTTGTAGATCTTAGTGATTGTAAAACGTTTTCTAAGGTTTGATAATCACAGAAGATCAGTTTGAAAGTTTGTGTGTTTGTGTGTTCGAGTTCTTGTTCATCTACATATTCTTGATTCTGTGTTCGAAGATCAATCAAGGGGATTCCGCACCCTTGATAGATTAACAGTCTTGTTCGATCCATACGGGATTACGGGGACCTACACCTAATCGTTTTTCTTATTTTTCATTTTTTTAGGATTTTTTTAGTTTTTCTGTTTCTGCAGAGCTCAGCACGGGCCGTGCCTGGTCGGACACGGGCCGTGCCCAGCATCATCACTGGCAGTTTTTATTTTCCGAGTTACAGAAGGCTGAACACGGGGCCATGTCGGTGCAACACGGGGCCGTGTCCAACTCCCAGTAACAGGGATCCGGAGAACAATTACTGTAAACTTGACCACGGGCCGTGTTCGCTGAGCACGGGGCCGTGGTGAACCTTCTGACCAACGTTCTTTTCTGTTTTTATTGCAGGACTTGGAACCCAGGCGCCACATTTGAACTTCCTACGTAGTGCATGAGCTCCAGTTCTAGTAGAGACATAAAAGAACCTCTAGAAGAACCCGAACGCTTTCTCAGAAAAAGACTTAAAGCTAAAAATCAAGAAAAAGTTTCGGGGGACCCACTTCCAATGGCGGACCAACGTACCCTTATGGATTACCTTCGGCCCACCGTAGGTAATCTCGGCGCCGCTATCAATGCACCGAATGTTGAAGCCAACAACTTCGAACTTCGGCCGAATTTGATACAAATGCTTCAAAACTCCGCAACCTTCCATGGGCTTGCGGACGAGGATCCCCATCTACATATTACTAATTTCTTGGAAATATGTGATACCTTTCGGATCAATGGAGCATCAAACGACGCCATTCGCCTACGGATGTTCCCATTTTCACTAAAAGACCGAGCTAAGGCTTGGCTCAACACCCTCCCAGTTGGTTCGGTAAACACCTGGGATGAACTAGCCCAAAAGTTTCTGTATAAGTATTTCCCTCCGGCTAAAACGGCTAAATTAATGACTAAAATTAATACATATTCACAAGAGGATGGGGAATCCTTATATGAAACTTGGGACAGGTTCAAGGAGCTACTAAGAAAGTGTCCTGAAGATGAGCAAAAGTGGATTAGGTTTCATTCCCCCGGAAAACTATAAAATGAGAAAAATTATAAACCAAAAACAACATTTGTTGCAGGAGGAAGTTCTGAAGATGAGCAGAAGAAACCATTCTGGAAACAATCAAATCAAGAGTTCTTGCTCAAGTAAAGAGGAATGTGAAGAATTTTGCTCAAAGAGTTGACAGAAGAACTTGCTTTAAGTGCCAAAAAGTTGGACATATTGCTTGGAATTGCCAACAGTTCAATAACACAACACAGGGAGTTACTTCTAACTCAAAATTGAAAGAAAAACTTGTCTTTGAGAAGAAACAATCAACTGAGAAATCAAAAGTGTTTGAAAATTCAACTTCTGATGAAGGTGAAAGTTCAAAACGATTTTACAAAAGAAGAGTTGATTTAACAAAACAAAAATGGGTTGTAAAATCTGAAAGAAGTTCTGACAATGAATCTGATTCCATAAAATCAGAGGAGTCATGTGTTGAGAAAAAAGATTGATAATTCCGTTCCTGAGTTGAACGAGGAAAACTTTCCATCATTGACAAAAGATTATTTGAAATCAAAAGGTAGGGTTGAGATTTCAGATCAATTCTTTGCTGATAAGAAAGAATTTGATGCTGAAAAAGTGTTTAATGGAAATGTTAAACATATTTTTGGTAAGATGGTTGCAGGAAAAGTGAAAGGAGCTAACGAGTTCTACAAATGAAAGTGCTGGTGGGACAGATGTGTTCCAGAATCTCCCAAGGATGGTCAGCTTTGGAGGAAAGTATTTCCAAACTAAAAATCTGACTTGCCGGAGCTCCTAGGTTGGTAAGACGTAAGAGTGGAGCAGGTATCGACATCTTTCTTAGCAAATGATCCTACAAATGGTATAGTTGATAAAGTACAGGTGATATCTTTGAATTGTTATATTTTGATTTACAAGTGATGGTGATTGATTGAGGAAAACCTGTAAGTGATTGAAAGAGGTTTTCATTGACAAGTGGTTAATCAAGGTCATTAAGTTTGGACTTGATTGGACCATACTTACAAGTGGTATTTTGGAAAACAATGTGATGAACCCCTAACCTACAAATGGTTTATTAAAATCAACAAAACTTATTTTCCGGAAAAACCATTTGATTAAAACAAACTTAAGTGTTTTGAAATCACAATGGGAAAATAGTTTGTTGTAAGGGAGAGTTCTGATTGTTTATGCCAAGTGGATAGCGATTTGAAGTGATTTGATATCAGTTGTCGCTTTATTGTACAATTTATTTTCAAATTTCCTAAAATGTGTTTGCATTTTAGGGGGAGTAAAATTTTTCAGAAAATCCAAAAACATTTGAAAAAGCCAAAAACATGATAAAATGAAAAATGAGTTTTGTTGTACAAAAGAGGAAATGATAGTATATCAGTGGACTATCACAACATGCTAAAGAATTGGAAAGTCAAATGTGATAAACGATCTCACTGTGGATGTGTGAGTAGGTTTTTGCACATTTAGTAGATTGTAACGAGATATAAACCTAAATTCAAACTTGCTTAATTCGTGGGTAACATCTCTCGGATATATGGGTAACCCCCGAAATCTTGTTTGAAAGACCCCTCTTTCTGAGATACTAGGTCTTTATGCTTAGTGATATCTGGGGTATTATCCCGGGACTTCTGATAATGCGGAAGCAATGGCCTAGTCCCCGGAGAATACTTTACTGCTTGCTTGAAAAATAGCACCGCCCTCAGCAAAAATAGACAATAAAATTGCTAATTAATGCTGTTGTAAAAAAAGATCCTCTAAAGGGGACCCACCTAAAGTCGAAGCCGTCATCTCTCTGCTGAACGGAAGTTCTGACATGAGCTCCCACGGTCTTCGCAACTTAACCCCTTACAGATATCATCTAGGTATACTCACCTGTAAGACTGAATATTGGGATCTGGATACGGGAGTATATTCTGAGGTGGGACACGCGATTAAGTTTAAGTGCTTAAAACATTAATCTCGTATCACAAAACAGTTGAACTTTGTGTGAAAATTTAAGTGGATCAGTATACTGACAATCTAAGTGAATCGTTTAGAACTTAAAATGTTTAAAGCTTAACGGTGTTAGTGATTTGTCTCATAAACTGATATGATCCTCTTACGCAAGCTCACAAAAATATTGTATGTAAATATTTCTTTACTGTATTTCATTTCTGTTATATAAAAATCCAAAAAAAAAAAATTCGGTGTGTTTTAGCATAAATTTTGAAAAATTCAAAAAGATTTTAGACAAATGATGTTGAAAAGCTGATTTTCAAAATTCCAAGTGCTGAACATGACGAACAGGTTTGGGAAAGTTTGTTTAAAGATGTGTGAAATGAAAATGATATATATTCAAATGGTTCATCTGAAACTTACATGATAAATCTTTTTGTTCAGGATTGTGTCTTCAAGTGATTAGCAAAGTTTCTAAATTTGTTATACCTTATCTTTTATGAAACTTATGTTTTGGGTAGAGAATATGCAGGTGAGTCTGGTTATGATACCTGAACATGTGAAAGCCAGACTACGATCCCGGTACAAGTTGAGGGGGAGTCTGTTAGAGAAAGAGAGTCTGAAGTTGCAAGGGCTAGGAGCCAGAGATCCTGAAAGAGAATTGGAAATAGGATAGAGCCAGATAGAGATCCTGAAGGAAGCCCAAAGACTGATAAAGACTGAAGATTGAAAATACTCGACACTTAAGACTCGTCAACATCTGAGGGGGAGTCTGTTAGTGCATTCATCTGTCGACTTCGTCTTATATCGAGTCTTAGTTGCGTTGCGGATCTAAACAAGTGTGACATCATCTTATACAATGATGACATCATCAAGATGACATCATCATTGCATCACCTCACAAGAGACAAAATAGTTTAGAAGTTTATATGTGATTTCGCTCTAAATGGTTAATGTCTGATTTCGCTCCTAAGTGACAAGTCTGATTTCGCTCGGAATCTCAGGTCTATAAATAGGGTTGTGTTCATCATTTGTAACGATTTTCCAGATTTGATACCGAGGTGCTGCTGGTATTCCTTGTGAATGTAAACTTTGTTATTTCAATATACAAAAGGTTTAAAGTGTGAATCAAGCTGTTTTTCACATCCGTTTCTTAGTTTCCGCCTCTGAAACGGATTTGAGCTCTTCCGAACGACTCATTCAGGTCGTAATCCGATCCTACAAGGGAGCACCGGTGTAATATCCAAAAGTTGGGGACTATATGTGTTATTTTACAAAACCCCAGGGACTATTCGTGCATTTTACTCTAAATTTAATAATTTAAATTAAATAATAATTATCTACAATTAAGGAATTAAGATATAATTTCTAACCTATTAATTAATATAAATAAATAATAAGATATTTTATGGAACTTTATCCGTAATTTCTTAAATGTTTGAAACATATTAATTTAATAATTTAAATTAAATAATAATAATAATTATATATAATTAATGATTGTCTAGAATAATGACAAGTGTTCCTTTGTTGGTTTCTTTTATTATATAGTACTAGCGGTAAGACCTGTGTGCAAACACAGGTGGTTTTTAGAAAACCATGCATACCACATTTTAATAGAAAGTATAGATAGATGTTTTCTTTATAATAAATACTATAGAATTTGGTGCTAAAAATATTGATTACTTCATGTGAGTCAAGAAAGTCAACTAAATTAAGATATGAACAGAGAGCTCTCTGGTTTCCTTGAAGCCTTTCCAAACCATCTTCATTACATGCCACCCCGAATCTGATAGTCCATGGGCTTTTTGGAGCCAACATGAAAATAATTCATCTTCAGGTGAGTTGCTGTCAAGCACCCCTAACTCACCTCATCAGGATCCGGGACTTCAAGAGTAGCCCCGTGCGGAGCCTTATTGCTATTAACGTTTCATTCTGTCAATTATAAAAATCAGAAATTTAAAGTCAGGTAAAAGTGTGAATTTACGCAACGAAAATGTAAAATAAAATAATTTGTTACATTTAAACCCCACCGGGAAGCATGGTAGACCTTTTATATCATCTACAGTTTCAAAAATCCATTTAAAACAGTGGGACGTCAATAACGAATATAACATTAACAATTTTAACCGATGACACAAACATAAGCGGAGATAAAGTCATAAAACATTACTTTTGGTAATTGTTATCTTCACTCAACTCCCGCATTGTTTTCTGCATTTCGCTGCAAAAACCATGCTAAATAAGATGGATTCATAATAGCAAATATGGCAAATCGATTATTGTTTAAAACAATTAGTACCTGATGCTTTTATCTAATCTATGTTCTTCCACTGAAAGTCTTTGAACTTCTGCTTGTAGCAAACGCTAAAAGTTAATAACTCATGAACTACAACTTTTGAAAAAGAATCATGACATACTTGAACACTGTAATGATAAGAATAACCAAACAAATAAATAAAAAAAAGTAAATATTCACCAACTCACACTTGTAACAAAGCAACGTAATTCTCCAAATCCACGGGTTTTGAAGCATCGTGACCTTTATATACATAATTACGGCATTTCACATAAGTTTAAACAGATTATAGCTAGTCATTCGTATGGTATGCATGTGTTACAAATAAAAAAAACTTACTTCCATCGGATTCTATTTTTTGAGAGTCTTTTCGATTAGACCAATTCCTTCAAGAACGTTTGTTATATCATATATTCGCCTTACCAACATTTGAAACAGCGGTCTGAGGAGCAGGTTTGTTGCTTGGTGTGACCCTTGAGCGCGCGTTTATTCTTCCACCTTTTGCAGATACAGGAGTGCGAAGTGGACTAATTGTTATGTTTTCCTTTTAATTGTTATATATATTCCATAATATATATGTATAACCCCTATAAGTTACACAGCTGATCTTGGGATTACTGGGATTCACCAGAAGATAAAGCTCTTGTCAAACATATATAAAAACCTCAAAGCATGTCTCACCAGCATTTAATTGTTATATATATTCCATCATATATATATGTTATACATACACTGTAAGTTACAATAGATTGAATTCATCTATTATGCTTCCTATTTGTTTCCCTGCTCAAAGTCAAAGCTCTTGTGTCGGCGTTCTTGAGTTTACTGTGGACCTTTGGTCTTATGATTTGGGATTTTTGGTTTTAGATATGATCAAAGCACTAAAGGCATGTGTTCGAGATTCTACTGGTTTTATTTAACCATTCTAAATTCTAATACTTCAATTTTGATTCAAATTAAGATGTGGATTTTGCTCATGATCATCTCATTGCTAAATACAGGGGTGTATTCCTGATCTGAAGTTCTCCAATTTATCTTGATTAACTTGTTACAAAAAGCAAATACCTATCCTCTGTTTGACTTTTGGTTAACATCTTATTTAGTATTCAACAGGCGTTTGAATAACTCAATCAGTGGTTTAAACATCTGTTTGACTTTTGGTCAACAGTTTGATGGAAACCCATGTTAGGTTGTACAGTGTTTTGAAGAGGAAAATAGTGCTAAAATATGAGAAGGCAGTGGATCTGGTTAACTTAAACATCTGTTCAGGCTTAAACAGATGTTTGGCCTTAATCAGATGTTTGGACTTAAACAGATGTTTGGCATTCTACATTCAAAATGCAACAAAACACTCAAAATCTAAATTACAAACTAATTACATTTATACAGATTCAAAATCAATCGATTTTAAGAACGTAATCACTAATTATCAACTAATTACATTCAAAATACTAAAAATCCACTCAAAACCTACCGATTCAAATAACGTTTTAACCCAAAAGTGGTTTCAAACACTGTTTTAACCCAAAAGTGGTTTCAAAAAACTGTTTTGTTAAGCCTACATCGAAAACTAACAGATGAAATTGGTATATAACTTGCATCACACCCAAAACCCTCAAAAGTAAATGTATTTCAAATAATTAACTCAATTAATGCATAGATTGCAAATAAAGAAGAACAATTTAGGGTTCAGATCCATACCGGAAGAAACAGAGTTGGTGTGACCATAGGGATCTTTCCTTTTTAGCTCTCGTGTTAAAAACCACAGTCTTTCAAGGCAGTTATCTGAAAGACACCAACACTTAATTATTAGAATACAAAGGTGAAAAGCCGAACTACAATTCCGTTAGATGAGACATTAATTAAACGAAACTACAAAGTCCGAACTCGACTATTATAAGGTTTCTTTGACAAACTAAAGGACACTCCAAAAGAACTTTTAGACCTAAATTCTAGCTCCATCTACAGGCTGTAATGGCATAATTCTAAATACTAAAACTAAATAAAGAAAGAGTACCTGATCTGATTTATAGAATGTGGAAGTTAGCTCATGAAGAAGTTCATTGCTGACATTATACTGTTCAACCAAGAGCATAGATTTAAACTGATTAGATTTGATGTTGTAAATCTCTCTGTGCTTTGCTAAATTAACACTAAAACAAAATTTCCACATTTCGTATAGAATCCATATAAACAAAACAGAGTGACGTGTATCTATTAATCCTTGTGTACGTTCCAGTTCAAGCCGTATGGCGAGGTCTCAAAATGAAAATGACACTTAAAAGGTAACTTTTAGTGTTGTATGCTGCAAGTGTACACGTTCAGCCACTTATAGTTGATTTCTAGCTGAGTATGTTGCAACTCTCAGCATTCTGCCATTCCCTTACATTTGATTTCTAGCTCTATGAACGACAGAACACTTAGACCTACAGTTGATCTCTATAATCAATTAACTATAATACAAACTTATAACTCAAAGACTATGAATGCATCAATATAAATAACACCTAAAAGGTTAATTTCTAGCGTTGTATACTTTAAGTGTAGGCATTCAGTCGTTCACCTACAGTAGTCGATATCTACCTGTGTTGTTGTAAGTCTAATCGTTCTACCATTCACTTACACTTAATTTCTAGCTCTATGAACGGCAGAACGTACACACATACAATTGAGTTCCATAATCAAACTACAGCAATACAAACTTATCAGTTATCACTCAAACACGATGAATACATCGATGTAAATGACACTTACAGTTAATTTCCAGCTCTGCCGTTCCCTTACATTTAATTTCTAGCTATATGAATGACATAACACTTAGACCTACAGTTGATCTCTATAATAAATTGACTGCAATACAAACTTATAACTCAAAGATTATGAATGCATCGATATAAATAACACTTAAAAGGTTAATTTCAAGCGTTGTATGCTTTAAGTGACGGCGTTCAGCCGTTCACCTATAGTAGTCGATATCTACCTGTGTTGTTGTAAGTCTAATCGTTCTACCATTTACTTACACTTAATTTCTAGCTCTATGAACGACAGAACGCACACACATACAATTGAGTTCCATAATCAATCTACAGCAATACAAACTTATCAGTTATCACTCAAACACGATGAATACATCGATGTAAATGACACTTACAGTTAATTCCAGCTCTGTGTGCTGTAAGTGTAAGCGTTCATGTACACCTTCAAAACTCACATAAACCTTTTATCAAACAGGTGGTGTGCATTCACCCATTCATCTTTTATCTCTTCTTTTGATTTCATTCAATTAAGAATGCATAAAACGACAGAGCAAGTTCTTATTATTCATAACTTGAATCTTCAACAACAGTAGCCAAACCAATTGTGACTACACTATTGCTGATTTGAATCAGAAAGTAAGGTAAAAACTCACATGTATCTTTTATCGAACAGGTGGTAGTACACTCTTTACAATTCAGCTCAACAACTGCAAAATTAGAATATATGTTTATTAGTTAAACGTGTAAGACATATTTGAATACTATATAGCTAAAAAATGTTTGCGTTTGTGTGTAAACATTGCAATTTCCCGAAACCAATTGGTGAAATTTACCAGGAAAAAATATGTGTTTTTTACGTGATGATCTTCTGTAGTAGAACAAAAAGGAGGTTAATGATCTGAAGTCATCTCATAGATTTAAGATCAGAGATTGAGTTACCGGAGAACTTTTTATACCTACAAAACGGCACCATTTCAACAACTATCAGATCAAACACAGCTTACTATCAGGGCTTATCGAAGATTTAACCTGCAAAAAACATTAACCATAAATAAGCAATTGCAACAAAACAGGGAAAAAGATGCATAAGAGCAATTATTAGGAGTTCCAGTTTTAAGATACCCCATAGATATTATACGCCTTTCTACATTAGCATCCCATTTCTCCTACACAAGTTGAAACTGAATCAAGTTTTTGGAACATCCATTGCTTCAGTTGACATCTTTAGATACTCGAACGCTCTATTGGCTCCAGCAAACGGCATGGATGATGTTTCGTCAATCGATTGTAACGTTGATTGATGAATTTGATGGAGAATCTGTGAGGAAACCTTTGAAATTGAAAGAGATTAGATGCCATGAGAATTGGGGAAATTGAAACCGTAGAGAGAGAGAGAGAGAGAGAGAGGAAGAGAGAGTTAGGGTTTATGTTTATTATGAGGATTTGAAATTAAAAAGACCTTTTTATACATATATGGTTTGAATTTTGAATCTGGAGCCATAATTTTGAATATGGGCAGAGCTTTTGAATTTTGAATGATAGTCAGAGCTTTGCCCTTTTGTATGTGGGCAGAGCTTTGAAATTTGAATGTGGTTAGATGTTTGCCATTTTGTAAGTGGGCAGACCTTTGCAATTTAAATGTGGGCCAGAGTTTTGAAATTTGAATGTGATTTTATATTAAGCTTTATGATGCAATAATGACATAAGAAAAACATGGTTGGACAGCCTCTTTGGCTGACACATCAGCCTTTCTTATGTCATCGAGTTTTCTCCTTTTATAGAAAGTATAGATAGATTTCTAATAACAAGTTAATCTAATTATATAAATAAAAGGAGAGGGGAAAAGGAATAAAAAGGATTTAATTTTTCTATTAAAGATTCACTTGCTCAAAACTTAAATTAAAGCAAGTTTAAATCTACATTTCAGATCATTCAACAAAACAGCTTGAGTGGAGACCTACAATTAAAAAAATATATATATAATAATATTACTTTAATTATTAGAATATAACAAAACTAGTGGGTAACTAACCAGGCTCCGAGGCAGGTTTGAAATGTAGAAAAAAATTAGTAAATCACGAACGTGACGATAAAAATACCACGTCGTGATTATTGGATAGGATCTCTTATTTTCGTTTATTATTATTTATTGTTATCCTCTCCATATTTAGAGGTCTTATTTACGGAATGTTCATTTTGGCATTCCTATTTATTTTGTAACTTTGATTGAGAATGCATCAGTAAATAATCTTCTCATCTTTCTTGTTAAATCCATTATGGTATCAGAGCGGGTTTCACAAACCTAGCTCTTGATCTCGATTCAGAAAGATGGCAGGAAACGATAACCAAAACAAAAACAAGGGTAGAGAAGGTTCTAGCGGTGGGATCGCGTATGACTCACCCTATTATCTTCATCCATCAGACTACCCCAAACAGCTTCATGTTAATGAAGTTCTCACCGACAATAACTTTGCCGATTAGAGTCAAGAGTTGACAAACTTTCTGTTTGCCAAAAACAAAATAGAGTTCGTGGATGGGACGATCAAGAAACCTGAGAAATCTTCGAAAGACTACATGCCGTGGATGCGAGTTGATGCTATGATAAAGGGTTGGTTGACAACCGCCATGTAGAAGAACATACGAAACAATGTCAAATATATAGGTACAACATCAGAGATATGGACAGATTTGAACGAACGTTCTGGGAAGAAGAGTGCTCCCAGGGCGTATGAATTAAAACAGAAAATCACTTCTACTCAACAACGTGGTGGTTCTGTCTCAACCTACTTTACCCAGCTACGATTTGTATGGGACGAAGCCGAGTCCATACATCCTTTCCCACGATGCACCTGTGACAAGTGTGAATGTGATGTGGGCAAAAAGATAAACGAACATCAAGAAAAGGAACACCTTTATGAATTTTTGATGGGCTTAGATCCTGATTTCACAGTTATTAGAACACAAATCCTAGCCACAAAACCGATTCCATCACTTGGAAACGCGTACCACATGGTGGATGAGGACGAGAGGCAGAGAGCTATTTCGGCTGAGGGAAGAGCACCACAGAATCCGCTGCGTTCAAGGCTGCACAAAGGCGTGATTTTTCCTCGGGTCAAAACAAAGAAAAAGGCAGTTCGAGGGCTATGAAAGAAAACAACAAACACTACACTTTTTGTAATAGAGATGGGCATAAGCGTGAGGGCTGTTTCAAGCTGGTCGGGTACCTAGAATGGTGGCCCGGGAAGAAAGGAGAAAAGGTGAAGCCCAAGGCCGGGTGTGTCGAGACAGAAACCAGTCCTATTCCAGGTTTGACAAAACCCGTTGAAGCAGTTTTCTGGATCAGGTAAAGGCGAGGGTACAAAACCCGTTGCTAATATGGCTCATAAGGAGGACGACGAAGGTGAGTGGATTTTTTATTCGGGTTGCACCGAATATATTACTTACCTTTCAAACAAGGAGACCACCCCCTTCGAGGCTTTTGTCATTATTCCTAATAGGAAATCCATTCCGGTTAAAGGAAAAGGGGAATATACTCTTCCAAGCGGAGCAAAAGTGAAGGGCATTCTTTATATCCCAGATTTCAAATGCAATCTTCTTTCTGTTAGTCGCCTTAGCTGCGACCTTCAATGTTCTATTACGTTTTTTCCTGATTTTTGTATCATGCAGGGACTAAGAGGAGAAACTTGATTGGTACGGGTAGATGCGAAGGGGGGCTGTACCGAATGAAGATGATTCAAGAAAGAAAGGCCATGGCTACCACTACTGAGACGTGTCATAGAAGACTTGGACATGCTTCAAAAGGAAAGCTTACTAAAATGGATTTTCTCAAAACTAGTGTTTTTTATTAGGGTAATTTTTGTGATTCATGTTCTAGAGCAAAACATACTAGATTGCCTTTTCCTTTCAGTTTTATTAAAACTAGTGCTCCTTTTGATTTGGTTGATTGTGATATTTGGGTAGGGGGGGGGGGGTTATCGAGTATCGTCATATACAAGGGCCAACTATTTTCTTACAATAGTTGATGATTTTAGTAGAGTGGTGTGGACATTTCTCCTTAAATACAAAAGTGAAGCAAGCCAGTGTCTTAAAAATTTTCATAAAAGGATTGAGGTGCAATTTAAGAAACAAATTAAACGGGTCAGATGTGATAATGGTTGGGAGTTCACATCAAACAACATGCAAGAGTTTTATAATGAAAAAGGAATTTAGTTAGAAATCACATGTCCCCACACTCCCCAACAAAATGGTGTTGTAGAAAGAAAGCATAGACACTTACTCGAAACCGCTCGCGCCTTAAGGTTTGGTGCAAATCTTCCTAAAAGGTTTTGGGGAGAATGCATTCTAACCGCGACGTATGTGATTAATCGTCTCCCATCTAAGGCTATTAAAAATAAAACCCCTTTCGAAATGAAAAACCAGATTATGATTTTCTATGGGTTTTGGGGTGTCTAGCTTATGTCAAAAATACTGACACAAATGGAGACAAGTTCGAAGTGTCATAAATGAAAATCACAATCCTAATAAAATGGATCACGTTATTGAGGAAGAGCAGCCTAATATCAATGAGTTTGAAATAAATGAATCATATGATTTTTGTAGCTAGTCAATCTTGACCTATAAATGATTTTTATATAAAATAAAAGGGATATTAGCCTCTAATAATCCCTACTTGACGTCATTGGCCATTGTCAGTCCCACCTTTTTTTTATTCCCCCTGATAGTCGCACTTTTCAACTATTTTTCCTCCACTGGCCCAGTTAAAAAAACTTAACGGGGTTAAGTTTTATTTTTCGAATTACAAAGTGACATATTAGAGCTGTTGATCAGAATGAGGATACGAGTCGAACGATATAAAACTTACCTTGAGATTGTGCTCCAAACGATGAAAACGATGCTTCAATTCGGGTGTTTAAACTTCCAATTAACAAAAATTAAGTCGTTTGAAGCACCGTTTCAAGGTAAGTTTTACATCAATAGACTCATATTCTCGTTCTAATCAAAAGCCCAAAAACGTCAATTTGTAATTCGGAAAAAAACTTAACTCCGTTAAGTTTTTTTAACCGAGGACCGGTGGAGGAAAAATAGTTAAAAGGTGAGACTTGCAGTATGAATAAAAAAAGGTGGGACTTGCAGGGGAATAAAAAAGGTGGGACTGCCAATGACCAATGACGTCTAGTAGGAATTATTAGAGACCAATATCCCAAAATAAAAAAAGGGGTTTGAGTCTTGATTATCTATTACATATTAATATATTAATCTTATAAGTGTATCCAGATGATTAAAAAGTGATGACATGCTTAACTACACCATTTTGGAAGAATAATGAACTTTTATGTTACATTTAACTAAATTACAAAATTTGAGAATACATTTTTTTCTTAATCCAAGTGGCCAACTAATGTTTTAAAAGTTTTAAATGGTCTATAATTGATTTTAATTAAAGGTTGGTAAAGGATTGTCCGAAACAAAATATTCACAGTAAAGTGTTAGATGAGTCAAAAGAGTGTTTAATTGAATAAAGCGATAAATGGGGAACTTAAGACCAACTTTTACCCATTATGAAAAATTGGTGTTTGTTTTATCTTAAGTTAATCAATAGCGGCAAACTCAACTCTATGATCAACAATGTAAACAAATCAAATGTGCCAAATTTTGTAAAGTTTATAGGGAAATTAAAACTCATACTAATGCTAATGTATGTATTCATATATAAGGTTAAGCTAACCGACAAAATGGACCTAAAAATAATTGATAACCGATATAATCGATTGTTTGGTTATTGTTTTGGTAAAAAATACCGAAGCAATTTAGTGATCAATCTTTGCTGTTATGTAGTGTGCTTTTCGGGATAATGCAATGTGTTAATGAGAAAATGTTGTAAAAGACTTAGGATTTTTACGAGGAAAGCCCTAATCATTGAGGATCTCCGGCATAAAACCTTGGGCGCCGACAAAATGTCATGCTGCTGTAGTTCTTGTTATTAATCGATGAAAAATGAGTACAATGAGTTGTAGTAGGTTGTATGGTAAATGTTACAGTAGTTGCGAGAGTGTTGTGTGTGTTCCTGATCGATCTACTAGCGCTATAAATACAAGATAAAGTCTAACTAAGTGTCCGGGATTCCCGGAATATACTCGATCTTCACTTATGACCATTAAAGACTTGATCAACTTTCTCCCCACATGCTTTTCAACTGTAAATACGAGTCTTCAGGTTATAACTTACACATATGACCATTCTTGCAAGTGGGATTCGTATAAACAACCATTAGTAACAATAATAAACAGGATACCAAGATCATTAAGGACCCGGGATCCCCAATCCTATGAAAAGGGTTCGAACGACTCTCCGACTTGTTGGGTTATATAAGATCTGTTGATGATGAAAGCCAAAACCCAAGAGAACCATCTTTCCTACCCGATGGAATAAGTTGAAGTACCAAAAAGAGTCCAAAAGTTTCCCCCCTTGAAGGCTTCCCAAACAACTGCCCAAACTACTGGAATAGAACTATTGCATCAAACAATTGTGAAGACGAGTACAAAGTGTTGGATTGTAAAATTAGTGTTGGGTCAATAAATCAACAGTCAAGTCAACAAAATCAAAGCTAAAGACCAGAAGACCAAGTCAACACAAGACCATAAGTACTGGATTCCAAACGTGCTAGAACCTTTCCAGCAGTTTTGGAAATCCAGTTGTTTTTACTGATATTAATAATATTGAAGATAGCTCCCGGGTTTTAGACAACAAGATTAATTCGGAGGATAATATATTTATTCATGGAGACGGATTAGGAAATAGAGATCATATGAATTAGAATGTCGAACTAAGGTGGGATAATGAAGATGCTGCTAAAGAGGGTGAAATCAAAAGGCAAGTTGAGGATGGTGAATGATATATAATCTATTAAGAAAAAGAGGACACTAATGAGAATATTGTGTCATTTGAATCTTTCATTTTGAAATATATGGATGATAAGAGATCAAGAGATCAGGTAGGACAATAACACTTAATTAAAACGGGTTTTAAGTCTCATTCCCTGCTTCCAAGTAAATGTCAATTGAAGAAAAATATGAGGACATGGTTTCTTTAGAGGCTACAGGTTTGGTTATTGGTGGTGATTCAAATCTGGATGATTTCCATAGGCCGGTTCATTATAATTCTCGTACTATAGAAAATGACAATGACATGAAGTACTCAAAAGCTACAGTATCAGATTATGGTGGTGGGTCACAGCCACCGAATAAAAACTAGAACACCAGTTACTTACTTACGAAGGTGGGTAGTTAGGCTACTAAAGTGGAATGAGAAGTAAAAGAATCTAAGGCAGTATTAGAAACAAGGAATAATGGAATTTAATAATCCAACCTTTCACCAGTTGGCCGGTAACGGACCCACCTTCAAAAATAGCCACTGGCGGTCCCAACTTTTGACATTTTGTAAAACATTGGACCCTTACTAACACCGTTATAACAGTGATGACGTGGCATGCTGACGTGTCACCTGGCATGCTGACGTGTCACCTGGCATGCTGACGTGTCACCTGACATGCTGACGTGTCACCTGACACGCTGACGTGGCATGATGACATGTCACCTGGCATGCTGACGTGTCACGTGGCATGCTGACGTGTCACGTGGCATGCTGACGTGGCATGATGACGTGTCACGTGCCACCTCAGCGTCAGCATGCCACGTCATCACTGTTATAACGGTGTTAGTAAGGGTCCAATGTTTTACAAAATGTCAAAAGTTGGGACCGCCAGTGGCTATTTTTGAAGGTAGGTCCGTTACCGGCCAACTGGTGAAAGGTTGGATTATTAAATTCCATTATTCCTAGAAACAAAGAAAACATTATATAAATCTAATAAGGAAAATTCCTGTCTATTTTACGTTTTCAGAGTTGCGTACATGGAATAGTAATAAATTCTTCCACATGGATCTAAAATTATGGAGAACTACTAATAAGGAAAAAGATGGCATTTTAAAGAGATGCAGTTAAGAAAAACTATAGAGTTAAAATTGAGAGCTGGTTAGATGTTCTAAATGAGGATTTAATCACTGTGTATGTGGTGTAACGCAAAGGGTTTTTGGTTTTGCCCTATGGGAGAAGTTTCCATTCGATTCTAGGTTCTTTGTTGTTTTGTTTTAAGTGGGGTTTTTGCATGTTTCATGAGTGTTCTTTTGTAGCTTTTGTTGCTTTGTCTTGTGTTTGTAATGTGAGGTTTGTTTGTAGTGGGGTTGGTTTCTCTTAGGTCCGTGGTTTGGGAACATGTTATTTTTATGTAGCTTCTTGCTAGTCGGAACGTGTTGTTATTTTTGTTTAGCTTCTTGCTAGTTGAATTTTTTTTTTTCTAATATTTTTCAAAGCCAAAACCAAACTTGGGCTAATTTTTTTTTCTTAGAAATACATGAAATAGAGGTATAGATACATAAAATGGAGGTATAAATCATGAAATTGTAGTGTAAAATCTATACATATATAACTATATGAATGGTTCGGGATAAGTGCAAAATCTAACATGTTTTTTTATATCAATTAGGGAGCGATTTTTTGATAGTTTTCTTGTATGAATTTTTATAAATAAGTCATTTATTTGTTTACTTTTGATTTTCAGGTGTAAAAATCCATAAAAGTCATTTATTTGTTTACTTTTGATTTTCAGGTGTAAAAATCCTAGGATAAAAGAAGCAAATTTGTATCAAAGTTCAATAGTTTTCCAAGAATACAGTCAATGACATGTCCCCATGCCTACCCTCACATGCCTCTGTGCAACTTTCGTCAAGAAAAGACAAAACCAGACCAAGAACATAAGGGCGTGCGCAATCAAACACACATCCATGTTGTGTCTCCCGACTAAAGACAAGAATGATAGTCCCCACAAAGTTTTGCACGCCCCTTACCTCTCCCTCAAGTCAAGATAAAAGCTAGAAGACGATAGAGTTGCAAGAAAAATCCCAGAAACTTCACATAAGCGTTTCTCGGGCTGGGAAATGAGTTAAGACTTACAAGGATGTTAATATATGAATCTTGGGTATCTCAACAAGAGAGGGAGCTGAAAAAGTGTTTAAAAGTGAGACATAGGGTCGTTCCTTACTCAAAATTCACTCATACAGTGGTCATAAAAGGACAAAACTCAAAAGTCAACAACACGAGGCCATGCCATTTCTACTTTTTTAATGCTACAGTTTTCACTACAAGTGTAACACCTCGCAAAATCATGTCCAATAAAGTGAAGACACGTGTCGTAATCCCCAAACTTGTAATAAGCTGACTTGGAGGGACTAAAGGTGTCAATATGCTAAAGTTATACTTCTGAATAACCTTACACGATGTATGTATTCTTAAACAAGTGAATTATTGGGCGTGAGAACCCATTTGTGAAAAACAAGTGAAAGATATAAGACGAATGGGTTAAATGTGTCAACATGTTAATTCTTACCTCTGAGTGACCTTTTAACGAACCCGGAACTTCATAATGCCCAATTATACTTCCAAGAATGCCAAATGATAATTATATATGGGTTGGGTATCGTTAATTAAAAGTTATGCAAGAATTCAAGAAAAAGGATTAAAAGCGTCAATGAGAGAAACTAGTACCTTTTGGGTGATCTCTTAACTAAACGGAAGCCTAACGATGTTAGTTATTTGTCCCAAGACCCTTAAATACTAACTTTTAGGGTCAAAAGTGTTAAAAATGAAAGTTATTTGGAGTTAATAAGGACCA
This sequence comes from Helianthus tuberosus, assembly GCA_030545235.1. Taxonomy (NCBI): domain Eukaryota; kingdom Viridiplantae; phylum Streptophyta; class Magnoliopsida; order Asterales; family Asteraceae; genus Helianthus; species Helianthus tuberosus. The sequence goes on from CM060377.1 coordinate 10,068,035, forward strand.
GGGACTGAAACTGTAATTGCTGAAACTTGTTTACCGAAAGAAGGGAGAGTCGCGGCCCGCGAAGACTCTCCCTTGATGTTGTCGCGGCCCGCGATAAAACACCCAGCGTCCAAAAACTGGGCAGCTGCATGTTGCAGACCTGTCCACCGCCTTTGCATGCTTGAAACTCGATACCAGGGATTGTTTGATGGTTTTTACTGACACCATAACACTTGTAACCATCTGGGAACACCCCTTAACACCTGGATTAATCTGGAGGATCTTGTTTTGCTAAAAATAGGACCTCATTGTTGCCTCTCATACTTGCTCACTTCATAATTTTCAAATCTTCTCTCTTGCTTGCTTTCTCTGGAGCTTCTTGGTTATTAAGGAGACTCCCCTTAGTCAAGATTTCGAGCTAGGACCTTGTGTAAGAGTTCTTAGCCTTCTTAGTTCGGTTTTCATTCGTTTAAAGACCGAAAGTCAAAGTTATTGTAATAACGCTTTGACTATCGGTTTAGACCTAAACGGTCCAGCCATTGTTCAAGGCAAATATGGCTACGTGATCGTAATTAGGTGTGTGTTAATCCCACAAAAGGGCACATCCTAATTATCACATTTACTTAGTTAATTGTCGGGTCAAAGTAATTAACATAAAAAGTCAAATGGGTCAGATTTTAAATAATTTCAAAACTGATAATGTAGAAGCTATAAAATATGTTTTATCACTTTAATAACTTGCTAAACATTAATTGAACATATATAAACATGTTCAACCCGACAATTCTGAGTGTAGGCTCGGTTCGCAACCGAAAGTCACAAAAGCTTGACTTTTGCTTCCGATTAAGCTTAATCCCTTATGTTTTAAAGCTTCCATTGTGTCCATATAACGTTGTGATATAACCCTCTAAGGTTATATTACCTGGTCACTTATTATTCTGAATTATATGCATGTTTCTAGTATTATGCTTAATGTTTACCAATATGCCCTTATAGTCTAAAAATGGAATTTTTAAATATATAAACGTACAAATTGATTAAGTACTGATATATAAACATGTCTAAATTATTTTGACATTTTATTCTGGTCTCGAATCGATGTCATGCATAATATTGTAAATTAAGCTTTTATAACGACTAAAATACCCTTTGGTATATAAAACAAGCTTTAAACGTAAATTTGAGACAAAACTCTTTATCTACTGTTATGATATGATTTTTATGAATTATTGGGATGTTGGGTCAGATTACATACTGATCTTAACCTTGTGTTCTTGCATAAAGCCTATAAATGACGACAATACCCTTTTTGCGAATAAAACGGGTTTTACACATAATTAACATGCAAAACTTTTTGCTACTGACTTGTTATGAAAAATAAAATATTTTGATCATTCAAAGCTGGTTAAAATATCAGAATCACTTAAACTTTAGAATTATCGTCAAATATCGACTTTTACGCTAAATAGGTGCATAGTATGGTTTAAAACCTTATTTAGCACCCAAGACTTGTTACCTACTGATATTATAAATAATTTTAAATATTTTTACAGTAGGTAAAAGTCTCGAACTCAGAATCCCAATTAAGTCCTTAAAAGCATATGTGAAATGACCAAAATGCCCTTTCGGGGCATAGTTTGGCCATAAATGGTAAACCACACATATGTATCATATCCTACTCTTATAACCTCATAAAATAAACATTTTTACAAAATGATCTTAACCAGAACTTTAGTTTACCTATAAACCTCTTTTATAAATCCAAAAATGACCAAAACGCCCTTAAGAGGCTTAGTTCGATTTTAATTTCTTTTTGGGCATATATGTTGACATCCCAGTGATGTCTTAACATATTTTAAGCATAATAACAAATGGAACCTGTATATGGTTCATTCGGTCACCCATTATGCTTATACGCATTCAGTTCGGTTTATGTAACTAGTTTGCATAAATTAATCGAAACGGGTTTAACCTTGTCATTCAAACTTCAAAATCCAGAATGTATTTAGTTTACCCATATTGTACAAGTATTCAAACTTGTCGGGTCTAAATCACATTCCATTCCGGTCTCCGCTTAATCTAGCATTTTGAACCGTAAAGTATCTTTAAAACTAACCGGTCCAAGTCTTTGACTTAAATAAGACCCGTTAGTATCCTAATAGGTTAATAAAACCTTCCCTACAGATTAAGTAGCCTCGGTAGAAGATATTTGCATAAAGTCCTAAGAATATACGACTGAGTGACGTTACTTGCATAATTAACTTAGGTAAATACTTTTAACTTATTTTCCCTTATACGGACTTGGGATACGGTAAATTATTACCGTTTGGTCGGGTATGAGATCATTAATCGGATTGTGATATAATAAATCGGCATAACCCGTTTTAATCTGTTTTGTTTGATAACATAAACGACCATGTCCTGGATATATTCGGTTCATTTAAATTATGAATAGCCACGACCTATGCACGGGGTGTAGGCATACACCCGGCAGATGTAAAATGCTAAATATTAATTAACCCACAAGTTGGGGATAACTCCTTTGTGGGTTTTATTAGTGGTGAGTCGGTTAATCACGACCGGCTTCCAAACCGGCCCCAAATGTATGACAAGCATGTAAAACTGTATAGAAGATTTTAAATAAAATTGTCCCAAGTTAGAAAAGAATATTTGTGCCATGTGCATCCAAACCAATTTTATAAATGTTTTCAAATGAGTCAGTTAATTGTATTTACTAGTGAAAACTGACGTATTTTCAAAAGACTAAGTGACAGGTAACTCGCGTAAATAGGCTGGAGCTACTTGGTATAAATAAAGAGGATCTTGCAAGTCCCTAGTACCTAAAGTCTGTCAAACTCTATTTGTGTATTTGTTTTAATGGACCGCCTGTGGATCCATATTACAATCCGCTTGTATATTCTTTGTTTGAACTTTGAACTTTATGGGTTGTAATAATATTTATCTACCAAGCCTTCCGTTGTGCTATGAACTGTGATTATTTGACTATGACGATATCAACTACGTCACGATACTCCCCACCGGGCCCACCGGAAATATGTGGAAATATCGGGATGTGACAGGTTGGTATCAGAGCCAACATTGAGTGAATTAAACATTAGCCTTTTGTATTTAATCTCAATGACGCATTAGCACATTCCTTGACTTTCGTGTCTAGGCAAATGACCTAGGATAATCTTAATCTTATTTGGTTTATATATTTTGCTTGCTTCCTTGTTTTGACAGGATTACTTATTGTTCATGCCACCAAGAATTCGGGGAAGAGGAGGAAGAGGCAAAGCGCCAATGAGAGGAAGGAATGTCATGGACCCAGCCCCGGTTTGACCCGCTCAGGAGCCGCGGGACATGAACCCATGGTATTTAATTGATGCGACAGCGGAAGATTTTAAACAGGTTCTTTTAAAACTTGAAAATGCCCGATTATTTTATTTCATAATTCGGGATAAAACCCCGGTAGTTTACAATATAGTGATTTCACTGGGAAATCCTTATTTTACATAACATGTTTCTTTATTTATATTGAGCCACTTCCTTAAGCTTGTAGTGCTTCGCGGCACTTTTCCTGGATCACAACAGATCACCTGAAACATGTTTGAAAAAGGTTTTGTCAGTGGGGAAATACTGGTGAATCATTGTTTTTACTAAAAATGACGCATTGTTATAATTTACAGTATTAAGAGCGATTACAATGTCTACATATATCAACCATTTACCCACGATATTTGTCACTCGACCACCTATTGGCTATCTCGTTGTCCAATGGTGTCTGTGACTATGGTCATATCACCCCTTGGCTAACCCGTTGTCCAATGGTGACGGTTATCAAGTATTGTATACAAAACCCCACATACCGGCTGTAACTTGGAGATTACAAAGACTTAATCCCTGTAATTATAACTTTGAAAATAAACATGATTTTGAAAGAAATTTTGGTAAAAAGAAAATGACTCACATTGCAAGTTAAATCGGGCAGAGTTTAGCCTACTGATAAGCCTGTTAACCTAATTTAAACAACAATGCACACGAACTAGGTTAGTAACTAATACAACATTTACAATAACTCACGAGATTAAACCCTTACGAAGAATGACAAAGTGCAATACTTAAACATCCATCGAATTCACGACGAATGACAAAGTATAACCCTAATTGGAGCAGCACTTAAACATTCATCGGATAGTTTCAATCGATCGGACATTGAATCGTAGCAGCGATCGAGTTATTACCCTGTTATCGCGGCGGAAATTCGTGATTGTGTGTGTTTCTGTAGTATTTGGATGATATCTCAGTGCATGAATCGAATTTTAACGTCGAACCAACGCGTAATTGCAAGTGCCAATGTCTATTATTTATACTGGGAAAAGGGCGCCCTCGCGTGGCGCGAGGGTCCTTCGCGTGGCGCGAGGGGTACCCTACTAGCATAGGGTAGCCCCGTGTCCCAGTAGCTCAGGTGAGTTGGTCGTTCGTTCAATTTCGTTTTACACGTAAAACTGTTTATATAATACTAACGGGAATTTACCCCCTGAGTTTTAGGGGCCCTGATCCTGATTCTGATTGTTCTGAAAATTTTTAGGGTTATGCAGCATTACTTGGGGGTCTCAATTAGGGTTTCCTTTTGTTTAAAATAAGATAAGAAATAGTAGTTTTAGTGAGATTTGTTACAAGGAACGACCACGAAGCAGGGCCTTCGCATAGACGAACTCCCTCTGCGTCATACAACTCCAACCCACATGAGGATTGGAGAAATTATCTTGAACCGGCGAGACGTTCCGTCTCGCTCAGTACTTCGCCCTCTTACTATTTCCTTTGGGCCACAACAAGAAGAAGAGCCCCAGGACTCGTACCACTCTCACCATTCCCTACCACGTTCTGCTTCTCACCACTCTCACTCCCACCATTCTTTCCAAAACCCCACTCCTTATGTTTAGGGTCAATTTAACCCTATTGACCAAATCAATGAACCAGCGGATCATAACCCGTTGGGACCCAAAGACCACTATCTTGAATATCAGGATATGGAACTGGACGATGATCCAGAAATGCCACCTTCTGGGATGCCTACACATCCCATTAAGATCTCCAGCGGTTCCTCTATTGCAGGATCGTCGTATCAAGGCCCTGATATATGGGCCGAAAGGTGGAGCACCTACAAGTGGGAGTTCACTCCCCCTCACCATGACCCACCACTACCACCGCAGCGGACTCCCTCTGAGGACCCGCACTTTCAGGCGGTCACGCCACTGCCACCACCAGCACCAGAACAACCTCCGCCACCTGAACCATCGAGGCGAAGGAAAGGCGCACGAATGTCCGTGCGAGGGGGTTTCCATTTTAGCACCCCGCAAACTTCCACCAACTACCCTCCGCTCTATGAAGACCCGCAAATGGGTGGGCCTTCAAACCCTGTGTCGGAAGTTGACTCTGCACAGGTCGCTTTCACACCACCACCACCACCTCCAGTGGGTTATGAGAACCCAATTCCTGCTTACCCAGATGCAACTGGGTACAACCCGTTTGAGCCACAAGCCTACTCGGGTTATAACTACCATGCACCTGTCGTTGACCCATACGTCAAGGCAGCAAACTTTAATGCTCTTTACCCCTCACCTTTTCCACCCGCGTACCCAACTGGGTACCCTGCTTATGGGTATCAATACCCACCACCACCACAACCTCAACAACAGCAGCAACCACAACCTCCACTTCAACAACCGCAACCGCAAGAAATCTTGCAAAGGTTCGAACAAGTCGAAAACATGGTGGAGGAGCGTGATAAGAAGCACAACAAGTTTCTTAAGGGTCTTGCTAACTTCATCAAAGGGAAGAAGAAGAAAGATCACTGAAGACCCTTACTTGTTTTGTAATTTTCATTTCAATTAAGTCCCTGCGTGGACATTTCTTTTATTTTAGTCCCTGCATGGACATTTCTTTTATTTTAGTCCCTGCTTGGACAATTTATTTCCAAAGACCCGTTTAGGGTAGTTTTTGTAATCCTTATTGTTATTAATGGCATTTTCTTTTGAAATTCATATATATATATTTTCATTATGTCAACATGCAATTAATCATTTCAATTTAAATTGATCTGCCAAGAAATTTCAAAGGACATTCTTAAAGGTATAACCTAGCCAAAATATCAATGGCCATGATGGTATAATCCTTTTAAGATAATAACTTTTTGTTAACATCCAAAACATGTTAACATTCCGGGCAGTGTGACTTGAGAAACCACACTAGCCTCCAATGTACTTAAATTTTTTCCAAATTCTTACATAGCCAAAATGATTATTGTAAATCATGGCAAATGACCTCGAATATGATGTCTAAACCATAAACATCCGTTAGAGATGTTAATTATTCTGCCTACGGGCCAAATTATATCATTTCATAACAAAGATGGTTACAGCTTATAACTTTTATAAAAAGGCGATGAACTATGTTCGACCCTTAAAACCTTCGATCTAAAAAGATCATAACTATATTTTAGATTGTCCTAGTGACAAGGCATTTGTACCATCTAAATGTCCTTGAGACAAGCTTCTGTGCTATATAATAATATATATGCAGCATTGACAGTTGTGACTTGTGTCCCCTGTCTAACATATATAAAGGATTATATCCTGTTTAATTGCCTCTGATGGTTCATTTGCAACCTAGGCTATTAATAATCAAATAATTTCAAATATACATCTTCATAAATACATAACTTATTGACCTATATGGTTATTTTACACCATGACTATTAAATCATCGAATGCGGTGATTCACTATGCGATAACTGAACAAACTATTATTCTTAAATTTATAGCATACAGATCTTCATTATGGCTGGCTCAGATAAATCTCATAGTCACTCGACTGTTGGGAATAATAATACAAGAATAAATGTCACTGGCGCTGAACTGCAAGCCATGATAGACATAGCAGTTGCTAGAGCAATGAATGAAGCCTTTAGAGAACCAAGTAACGTTCGAACAAAAACTCATTCTAAGACCCTTTCAAAGCAGCATACATCAAAGGATGAATCTGAACATTCATCCAACCAGAAAAGTGAACCCCAAAGGCAGATTGTGGTTGATCAGACTCCCCGGTATAACAAGGGATGCACTTACAAATATTTTATCTCTTGTAAACCAAGAGATTTCACCGGGGGAAAAAAGGGCCATTAATTGTATGAAATGGCTGGATGAAATGGAAATAGTTGTTGACATTAGCGGGTCTGCTAAGGAGGACATTGTGAAGTTTGTGTCCCAGTCCTTCAAAGGCGACGCCCTGACGTGGTGGAAAGATTTAGTACGATCCACGGGGAAAATTCCTTTATATAACCGCACCTGGGACAGGTTTGTTGAGCTTGTGAAAGATACATACTGTCCGCAGCTTGAAGTAGAAAGGGTGGAGACTGATTTTCTTACCTTGGTTATGAAAGATCTGGATTTCAGGTCCTATGTGACCAGTTTTAACTCAATGTCCAGACTCGTCCTATATTTGGTCACTTTGGAGCCTAAGCGCATTGCGTGCTTCATTGGTGGGTTAGCCCTTGAAATCAAGGGAAATGTCAAGGCTTCGAAGCCTACTACTTATAGATCAGTTGTGGATCTATCATTGTCACTTACTCTTGATGCTATAAGGAGTAGGCCAAAAAGGGCTACGGAGGAAGGGAAAAGAAGGAGGGAGGATGATCAGTCCCACCAGTTAAAAAAAGAAGAAGGGAAACACTGGATTTCAAAAGAATCAATCTGATAACAAGCCCCGATGTAAAAACTGTGATAAGAGGCATTTTGGAAAATGCACACTGGATCCACAAGCCAAACCTTGTGGAATTTGTAAGAAGAAAGGGCACAAGTCCTTGGAGTGCCGAGAATTGAAGAATGCAACCTGCTACGGTTGCAATGAAAAAGGGCATATCAAGACTATCTGTCCAAAGAACACCAAAAAGCCTGATGAGGCAAAAAAGACAAATGCTAGGGTGTTTCAGATGAACGCCATGTAGGCGGTGAATGATGATAAAGTTATAACATGTACCTTTCTCATTAATGATATTTATGCTAGAGTTTTATTTGATTCAGGTGTTGATAAGTCGTTTGTAGACCATAAGTTTAGTAAATTACTGAATCCACCTATTAAAACTCTAGACATAAAATATGAGGTAGAACTCGCAGATGGTACCTTAGAAACCGCTTCAACTCTTCTTGATGGATGTTTCATATCCATTAAGAATCATTCTATTCCACTATCTCTTTTGCCAATGAAATTAGCTGGGTTTGATGTAGTTTTATGTTGCAACGCCCGACCCCTGCCTCGGGAGGCGGGCGGCCGCGGCCTACTCAGAGATGGTGGTATTGGTGTGTATCATTATTTGGCAACGAAATTTTCATTAGGACCGTAGTTAGGAAATATTTTATCAGAGTAAACACCACATTTTATATTAATAAACATAATGGGATAAAACCCATGTTTTCATTACAAACATGTTTATAGGGATAAACCCTAATTTATTGAATAAAACGTCTTTCTTTATTAGGTAACTTTTATAGCCACATTTTTTCAAGCCTTCAATGCTCTCCAGCCGGCTTCTATTTGGCTTTCACATTTTGTTACCTGAAACGCGTTTAAAAACATTTGTCAGTGGAAAATACTGGTGAGTGAATCCCAGTTTAATCAAAAAGAGTTTTATCAATTTACAGTATTGAGAGCGATTGCAATGTTTACATCTACACAATTACTCATTCAGTACTGTCAATCCTGACTGGTGGGTCATATTACTCATTGGCTAACTCATTGTCCAATGGTAACGTGTTCCACATTTTGTATACAAAACCCCAACATACTGGCAGTAATTGAAGAATTACAAAGACTCAAGCACTGCTAATCACATTGTAAAATATTTAAGGTTTTGTAAAAACAGTTGGTAAAAAGAAGATTACTCACATTGCTACTCTAGGGTTTTTCCTTTGATTTTCCTGGTTATAATCTATTAATTAAACAATGCACACGCGTTAGTATAATAACCCAATATTTACATTAGTTATACCCTCCCCGAGACAGAACTCCAACGACTACGTCGTGCAGAACCTCGACAGCCGTTACGGAGCACTAGATCAATCGGGCAGCGTATCTAATACGTAACCGGGGGTTATAATACTTACAATGGGGTAGAACTTCGTTAATTAGGGGGTTATAACACCCGATTATAGTGTCTACACTTTAGAAAATGAGAGAGAAAGAAAAAGTTTGAGCGAGTTGGGACTGAGGTCGATTGCTTCTATTTATAAGGCTGATATCTGAGTTTGTCACGCCCCGCGTAAGCCGAAGGCTTATCCTTCGCGGCCCGTGACGTAGACCATGTAGGGCCTGGCTTGGTCGACTCAGTATACTAGCTCCAACACGTTGCTGACACGTGGCTGCACAGGGAGTCGCCTGGTGGTTGACCTGTCGCGCCCCGTGACGAAACTGGAAGAGGGCTACGTGGCCCGCGAGCGCTTGATGAATTTTTGTTTTTAATTAAGTTTTATAAAAATAAAGGTATTTATGGCTATTTCCCGTATACGGGGTGTATTTTAAGACATATAGGGATATTTTAAATATATTAGGGGTGTCAGTAAATAATTTAGGGGGGTTGTTATATCCTCTCCACCTTATTTTAGAACTCGTCCTCGAGGTCTACTGGAACAGGTGTGGATATTTCCTCTGCATTTCAGATTCAAGCTCCCATGTGTACTCTGGTCCTCTCTTGGAATCCCATTTTACTTTGACTAAAACCAGCCTCTTGTGTTTGAGGTTCTTTGACTTTCCTGTCTTCAATTTGTAGAGGCTTTTCTACAAACGTTAGTTTTTCATTTACCTCTATATCTTTAAGAGGCACTACTAGTGATTCATCGGCTAAACACTTTTTGAGATTGCATATATAAAATACATCATGTATTCCTGCTATTTCCTCTGGCAGTTGTAGCTGATAAGCTACTGGTCCTATTCTTCTGATAATCTCAAATGGTCCAACATACCTGGGGCTTAGCTTTCCCCTTTTGATGAATATTACCACTCCTTTCCAAGGAGAGACTTTTAATAACACCTTTGTCACGTGCTGCTTTTAGTTTTTCCTTGACTTGAATGATTTTGTCCGTGGTTTCTTGCACTATTTCAGGTCCAGACAATTGTTTTTCTCCAATTTCTGCCCAACAAACTGGAGTTCGGCACTTTCTTCCATAAAGTGCTTCGAAAGGTGCAACATTAATACTGGTATGATAGCTGTTATTGTAAGAAAATTCTATTAATGGTAAATGATCGTCCCAATTTCCTCCGAAATCAATTACACAAGCTCTAAGCATATCTTCCATTGTCTGAATTGTCCTTTCGCTTTGTCCGTCCGTTTAAGGATGATAAGCGGTGCTTAGATTTAGCTTGGTTCCCATTGCTTTTTGGAAACTTGTCAAAAAATGAGAGGTAAAACAGCTATCTCTATCAGAAACAATTGATAAAGGAATTCCATGTAATGAAACTATTTCATTTACATATAACTTGGCAAGTTGTTCCATACTGAAAGTTTCTTTCATTAGTAGGAAATGAGCAGATTTAATTAATCTATCCATAATCACCCAGATTGTGTCATTACCTTTTCGTGTCTTGGGTAATTTGGTAACAAATTCCATTGTTATCAATTTCCATTTCCATACTGGCATTTCCAATTGTTGCAACAAACCTTAGGGTTTGTGATGTTCAGCTTTGACCTGTGAACAGGTTAGATACTTAGCAACATAAGCTGCTATATCCTTTTTCATTCCTATCCACCAGAAATTCTTTCTTAAGTCCTGATACATCTTATCACTTCCAGGATGCATCGTATATTTAGACTTATGGGCTTCTTCTAATATTCGGCGGCGTAGGTTTCCTAATTTTGGTATCCACATCCTTTTCTTATGGAATCTCCAAATTCCATCCGTTCTTGATTCTAATTCCTTAATCATTCCTTTTAATTTTTCAGTATCATCCTTGATTACTGATTCTTGTGCTTTTCTAATCTGGTCATTTAAATCTACTTGTAGATTTAATTTAGAGTAAATTGCCATTTTAGTCCCTGAGTTTTGTCCAAATTTGCCATTTTGATCCAAATAGTTTTATTTTCCCCCTTGGGTCCCTGACTTTTACATTTTGTTGCCATTTTGATCACTTTGCCTAACTCCATCCAAAAACCCAGTTTGTAATAGGGGTATTTTGAGGATTTCCTTAAAAAATGTTTTCAGTTGCCATTTTGATCCAATTCCAAAAAATCAAAAAAATTCCAAAAAAATAAAAAAAAATCCAAAAAATTCCAAAAAATCAAAAAAAATTCTAAAAAATTCTAAAAAATCTAAAAAATCTAAAAAATTCAAAAAAATCTAAAAAATTCAAAAAAATCTAAAAAAATTCTAAAAAATCATAAAAATTCTAAAAAATTCAAAAAAATATAAAAAAATTCTAAAAATCATAAAAATTCTAAAAAATCAAAAAAATTCTAAAAAATCCAAAAATCATTAAATGTTTCGGCACGAACCGTTTCGACCCGTACCGTTTCGAACCGAACCGTTTCGACCCGTACTGTATCGAACCGAACCGTTTCGACGCGAACCGTTTCGAACCCGTACCGTATCGAACCGTACCGTTTCGAACCGAACCGTTTCGACCCGTACCGTATCGAACCGTACCGTTTCGAACCGAACCGTTTCGAACCCGAACCGTTTCGACGCGAAGCGTTTCGACCCGTACCGTTTCGACCCGTACCGTTTCGAACCGAACCGTTTCGACGCGAACCGTTTCGAACCGAACCGTTTCGACCCGTACCGTATCGAACCGAACCGTTTCGACGCGAACCGTTTCGAACCCGAACCGTTTCGACACGAACCGTTTCGACCCGTACCGTTTCGAACCCGAACCGTTTCGAGCCGAACCGTTTCGACGCGAAGCGTTTCGACCCGTACCGTTTCGACCCGTACCGTTTCGAACCGTATCGTTTCAAACCGTACCGTTTCGACGCGAACCGTTTCGAACCGAACCGTTTCGACGCGAACCGTTTCGAACCCGAACCGTTTCGAACCGTACCGTTTCGAGCCGAACCGTTTCGAGCCGAACCGTTTCGAACCGTACCGTTTCGACGCGAACCGTTTCGAACCGAACCGTTTCGACCCGTACCGTATCGAACCCGAACCGTTTCGAACCGTACCGTTTCGAACCCGAACCGTTTCGACCCGTACCGTTTCGAACCCGAACCGTTTCGAGCCGAACCGTTTCGAACCGTACCGTTTCGACGCGAACCGTTTCGAACCGAACCGTTTCGACCCGTACCGTATCGAACCGAACCGTTTCGACGCGAACCGTTTCGAACGCGAACCGTTTCGAACCGTACCGTTTCGAACCCGAACCATTTCGAGCCGAACCGTTTCGAACCGTACCGTTTCGACGCGAACCCTTTCGAACCGAACCGTTTCGACGCGAACCGTTTCGAACCGAACCGTTTCGACCCGTACCGTATCGAACCGAACCGTTTCGACCCGTACCGTACCGAACCGTTTCGACGCGAACCGTTTAGAATTATTTGGATTTTTTAGAATTTTTATGGTTTTTTAGAATTTTTTTTATTTTTATATTTTTTTGAATTTTTTAGATTTTTTATGATTTTTTAGAATTTTTATGATTTTTTAGAATTTATTAGATTTTTTGAATTTTTTAGATTTTTTTGAATTTTTTAGATTTTTTAGAATTTTTTGAATTTTTTGGAATTTTTTTGATTTTTTGGAATTTTTTTGATTTTTTGGAATTGGATCAAAATGGCAACTGAAAAGGTTTAAATTGAAAAAAGTAACTGGGTTTTTGGATGGAGTTAGGCAAAGTGATCAAAATGGCAACAAATGTAAAAGTCAGGGACCCAGGGGGGAAAATAAAACTATTTGGATCAAAATGGCAAATTTGGACAAAACTCAGGGACTAAAATGGCAATTTACTCTTTAATTTAAGAGAACGTACTCTTTTTGGCTTTTCATGGTACTTTCAACTTAAAGCATCAGTAACTACGTTGGCCTTTCCTTCATGATACTGGATATTACAATCATAATCGCTAAGAAATTCCATCCAGCGTCTCTGTCTCATATTAAGTTCTTTTTGCCCAAAAATGTACCTTAAACCCTTATGATCAATGAAGATAACAAATTTATTTCCATATAAATAGTGTCTCCAAATCTTAAGGGCAAAAATTATAGCTCCTAACTCTAAATCATGTGTTGTATAATTTTCTTCATGATTCTTAAGTTGTCTAGAAGCATAAGCTATAACCTTTTGACGTTGCATTAACACACATCCATACCCTAGCTTAGAAGCGTCACAATAGATTTCAAAGTCTTCCGTTCCTTCTGGTAACGCTAGTATGGGTGCGTTGGTTAATCTTTGCTTAAGAATTCTAAAGGCTTCTTCTTGTTTTAGTCTCCATTCAAACTTAACAGATTTACAGGTTAGCTTCGTTAAGGGAATGACTATTCTAGAAAAATCTCGGATGAATCTTCTATAATAACCGGCTAGTCCTAGGAAACTTCTAACCTCGGTTGGTGACTTAGGGACTTTCCATTTAGTAATTGCCTCAATCTTTGTGGAATCCACATGAATTCCTTCATGGTTAACTAAATGTCAAAGAAATTGCACTTCTTCTAGCCAAAATTCGCATTTTGAAAATTTAGCATAAAGCTTTTCTTTTCTCAGCAAATTTAGGAGTGCATGCAGATGCGCTGCATGTTCCTCTTGATTCTTTGAGTAAATTAGAATATCATCTATAAAGACAATTATGAATTTATCCAAATATGGCTTACATATTCAGTTCATCATGTCCATAAATGCGGCTGGGGCATTGGTTAAACCAAATGGCATGACAGTAAATTCATAATGGCCATACCTTGTTCTGAAAGCGGTCTTAGGAATGTCTTCCTCCTGTACCTTTAATTGATGATATCCTGAGCGTAAATCGATCTTTGAGAAAAATCAAGCTCCCTGTAGTTGATCAAATAGATCGTCGATTCTCGGTAATGGGTACCGATTTTTAATCATGACCTTATTAAATTCGCGGTAATCAATGCACATACGCATTGATCCGTCTTTCTTCTTGACAAACAATATCGGTGCTCCCCATGGCGATGAGCTTGGCTGTATGAATCCTTTCTTCAACAGTTCGTCTAACTGTTTCTTTAATTCTTGCATTTCTGCGGGTGCCAAATAGTAGGGTGCCTTGGAAATTGGTGATGTTCCTGGTAGCAGATGGATTCTGAATTCGACTTCACTGTCTGGCAGTAGTCCTGGTAGTTCTTCTGGAAATACATCTGAAAATTGAGATACTACGGGGATATCTTTTAATTATTTTCCTTTAGTGTTAATGATTATAGAAATCATATACACTATGGATCCCTTTCTTGCACAACTTGCAGTTTTCATCACAGAGATGAATTTTGTGTGTCTAGTTGGCTTATCTCCTTAAATTGTGATCTTTTCACCTTTTGGTGAATTTACTTGTATTGACTTTTGATCACATAAAATACTGGCTTTATTGGCTACTAACCAATCCATTCCTAACACAATATTAAATCCAGCCAGATTCATTGGGTAAAGGTTAGCAATAAACTTTTGTTTTAAAATTTTTATTCTTACTCCCTGCAAGATTTCAGAAATCTTAATGGTTTCTCCATTTGTTGTTTCTACCAGATGCTCTTGTTGAAGTTTAGTTAATGGTTGGTTGAGAATTTTGCAAAATGAAGTATTAATAAAACTTTGGTTCGCACCAGAGTCAAATAATACTTTAGCAAAAACGTCATTAACTAAAAACGTACCGGCAATCACGTCCGGGATCATTTTTGCTTCTTCTGCAGTCAAAACAAATGCTCTAGCATTTTTAGTAGTCTTGTTGTTTGTGGTCAGAGCTAGTTTTGGATAGTTTGGCTTGATATGACCTTGTTCTCCACAGTTTTAGCATATCCTATTGTTAGGTTTCTTCCTGCAGTCTTCTTCCTTGTGTCCCGATATTTTGCAAAAGTTACAATATATAGAGCATCTTCCTGAATGCTTTCTTTTGCAATATTTGCAGTAAGGGGCAGAGGTAGAACCTATATTTTTCCCACGATTGGAATTTTCGTAGCGAAATTCTTGGGTAAGCTTTTGAGCTAGGTTCTTCCTCTGGTTCTCTTATTGGGTACGTACTAATTCATCAGTCAGGGTATTTGCTAGTTCTACAGCTTCTTCTATGGTTTGTGGTCTAGCTCCCTTGACTACATGTCTAATTTCACCAATTAATCCCCAGATGTAATGAGAGATTAATACTGGTTCTGGTGATGCTAGGGTTGGCACTATTCTAGCATATTCAAAGAATGTAGTAGTGTAACCCTTGCTGTCTACTCCAGTCATTCTAAGGTTTAAGAATTTATTAGCTATCTGCTCCTTTTCATTGGGTGGACAGAATTTCCTTTCCACCATATCTTTAAACTCAATCCATTCCATATTATAAACCCTGTCACTTCCCCTAGTCTGGAGAACAGTATTCCACCATTCCAGAGCTGCATTCTTAAACAAATTGGAAGCAAACATTATTTTATCTCCTTCTGCGCACTTGCTTATTTTTAAGACTGCCTCAGTCTTTTCTGACCAGCGTAGAGCTGCAATGGCTCCTTCATTGCCCGAGAATTCCATTGGTTTGTTGGACCAGAATTCTTTGTAAGAACAACCATAGGACATGGTTCTTCTTCTTTTTGGAATTGGCAATTGAAGTATTGGTCCATTGTTTACACTGTGACTGGGTTCAGTATGTGTTCGCTTACTCTGCTTCTCTAACATTTTCAATGATAGCTGGCATAGCATCTCTAATTCCTTGGGATACTATATGTCGAATAGCACTGTTATTTATCTGATTTTCATTATTCTGGTTTTCCCGATTTGCATTGTCGGCCATCTGAATTTTAAACATTTACCAAGTATTAATATCACAAAACAATATTGAATGCGAATAATCACATAACAACATGTTGATCCAAAATCGTCGTCATTGCGACCTTTACTCTATTTTATATTATGCATCTATATCTATTACAAATACAACTTAAATTCAAATTACAATACTAGTATGCATTAATAATTATAATATTATCTATTCTGGTTTGGAAAATATATATATTTTTTCAAACACACACACACACACACACACACACACACACACACACATATATATATATATATTACTACTGATAGGGGTTCATCCAGTATTGCATATTGCGCTCGTCATATTTCCAGACGAGTCTTTCCCCTATCTGTCTTATTCTCTCATTTCCTTCTAATATCTCCTCACCAAAGGTGCGTTGTTCCTGTTGGTTCTCCGTACTCATGGGCGGTGCAGGTGCTGGTATGGGGTCAGTAAACTGGGGCATCAGTTCTTCCTGAGGGTATGGGTTCTCTAGAATTTCCCTGATATATTGGTCGTTATCATAATTGGGGTCTAGAGGGTCAAGGTCTGGGTAGGGTAGATCTTGCATGGGCTCCTCTATTGGGATTGGGTAACGTTGCTGGTAATCCCTGTGGTCGTCAAACCATGGGTCATAGTCTGGGGGATGGGGTGCTAGAATTCTAAGGATTTCAGCTAGGTCTAGGTCAGGTAGTGGGTTTTGGTCAGCTGGGTCAATCTCTACTTCCATGGATTGTATTGGGAACAACTGCAGTGGCTGTGGTGCTATGAGTTGTTCTAGATTAGGGTCGGCAGTTGTAGTTGCTAGTATGTGGAAGTTTGCCAATCTCCTATTGAGTATATCCTGGGTTTGAAGATTAATTTCTCTATTGGCCGCTGCTAACGCCCGCTGCTGTTGCAACTTTCTCATCCTCTTTCTACACTCATGAGCTCCTCTGCTGAACCATCCTCTCTTCTTGGGAGAGAATGGCTCTTCAGATTGTGCTTTAAACACGAAAATCGCTTCTTCGGTATCAGGCGAATACCCCGAGGGGGTAGGCTGCGAAGAGGTTCCTTCGTCCCTAGGAGAGTTGGAAAACTGACGGTAAGCATCTGAAGTTCCTTGATCACTCATACTGTAAACTAACAGATTGTCAAATAACACAAAATAATAATCTACACGTATGCACATAGTCTCATTGATTATTTCCTAACAAAATTTATAATTTCAATGTCAACAGAACACCTCTTTGGCTGAAATCAGTGGCTAAGCTCTGATACCACCTTCTGTCGCAACCCCGACCCCTGCCTCGGGAGGCGGGCGCCCGCTGCCTACTCAGAGATGTGGTATCGGTGTTTATCATCATTTGGCAGTGAAATTTTCATCAGGACCGTAGTTAGGAAATATTTTATCAGAGTAAACACCACATTTTATATTAATAAACATAATGGGATAAAACCCATGTTTTCATTACAAATATGTTTATAGGGATAAACCCTAATTTATTGAATAAAACATCTTTCTTTATTAGGTAACTTTTATAGCCACATTTTTTCAAGCCTTCAGTGCTCTCCAGCTGGCTTCTATCTGGCTTTCACATTTTATTATCTGAAACGCGTTTAAAAACATTTGTCAGTGGAAAATACTGGTGAGTGAATCCCAGTTTAGTCAAAAAGAGTTTGATCAATTTATAGTATTGAGAGCGATTACAATGTTTACATCTACACAATTACTCATTGGCTAACTCATTGTCCAATGGTAACGTGTTCCACATTTTGTATACAAAACCCCAACATACCGGCAGTAATTGAAGAATTACAAAGACTCAATCACTGCTAATCACATTGTAAAATATTTAAGGTTTTGTAAAAACAGTTGGTAAAAAGGAGATTACTCACATTGCTACTTTAGGGTTTTTCCTGTGATTTTCCTGGTTATAATCTATTAAATTAACAATGCACATGCGTTAGTATAATAACCCAATATTTACATTAGTTATACCCACCCCGAGACAGAACTCCAATGACTACGTCGGGCAGAACCTCGACAATCGTTACTGAGCACTAGATCAATAAGGCAGCGTATCTAATACGTAACCGGGGGTTATAATACTTACAACGGGGTAGAAATTCATTAATTAGGGGGTTATAACACCGATTATGGTGTCTACACTTTAGAAAACAAGAGAGAAAGAAAAAGTTTGAGCGAGTTGGGACTGAGGTCGATTGCTTCTATTTATAGGGCTGATATCTGAGTTTGTCGCGCCCCGCATAAGCCGAAGGCTTAGCCTTCGCAGCTCGCGACGTAGACCATGTAGGGCCTAGCTTAGTCGACTCAGTATACTAGCTCCAACACGTTGCTGACTCGTGGCTGCACCGGGAGTGGCCTGGTGGTTGACCTGTCGCGCCCCACGACGAAACTGGAAGAGGGCTACGCGGCCCGCGAGCGCTTGATGAATTTTTGTTTTTAATTAATTTTTATAAAAATAAAGGTATTTATGGCTATTTCCCATATACGGGGTGTATTTTAAGACGTATTGGGATATTTTAAATATATTAGGGGTGTCGGTAAATAATTTAGGAGGGTTGTTATATTTTAGGCATAGATTGGTTAACACATAACCAAGCCCAAATTGCCTGCGATAAGAAACAAGTTAACATTCGAACCCCATCTGGTGAGTTGATCACCATACATGGAGATACGCACTACGGATTGCCCGACAATGTATCCTTGTTCAAAGCATCCAAGTGTCTGAAAAGTGGATGTGTCATCTATATGGCACAAGTGACTGTAGATGATCTGAAACCCAAGATAGAAGACATTCCAATCATTTCTGAATACCCTGATGTCTTCCCTGATAAACTAACTGGATTACCTCTAGAAAGGCATGTAGAATTCAGGATTGACATCCTACTAGGAGCGGCACCGATTGCCCGAGCTCCTTACCGTTTGGCACCTACAGAAATGAAAGAGCTGAGAACCAAACTGGATGATTTACTAGAAAAGGGTTTTATACAACTCAGCTCATCGCCTTGGGGTGCACCCTTTCTGTTTGTAAAGAAGAAAGATGGTTCAATGTGTTTGTTCATTGATTATCGCGAGCTAAACAAAGTGACAATCAAGAATCGTTATCCGTTGCCCAGGATCGACGATCTGTTTGATCAGCTACAAGGAGCAAGTTTCTTCTCGAAGATTGATCTGAGATCGGGGTATCATCAATTAAAGGTTAGAACGGAAGACGTATAGAAGACTGCATTTAGAACAAGATATGGCCACTACGAATTCTTAGTGATGCCTTTCGGACTCACTAACACACCTGTAGCATTCATGGATCTCATGAATCGAGTCTGCAAGCCGTATCAGGACAAGTTTGTCATTGTTTTCATTGATAACATACTTATTTATTCCAAGAGTCAAGCCGATCACGAGAAACATCTCCAATGCATCCTCAAACTTTTACAGCAGGAGAAACTGTATGCGAAGTTCTCCAAATGTGAATTTTGGCTTCGCGAAGTCAAGTTCCTTGGACATGTTGTAGGTGAACGTGGTATCCAGGTGGATCCCCCTAAAATAGAAGCAATCATGAATTGGGAAGCACCTAAGACGCCTACTGAAATTCGAAGCTTCTTAGGGTTGGCTGGGTATTACAGACGATTCATCGAAAACTTTTCAAGGATAGCTGCACCTTTAACTGCTTTAACCCGCAAAAAATGTGAAATTTGATTGGGGTCCCAAACAACAAGAATCTTTCAAAATTCTCAAGCAGAAATTGAGTAATGCTCCTGTATTGACATTACCTGAGGGAATAGAAGAGTTCGTTGTTTATTGTGATGCATCGCACACTGGAATGGGTTGTGTGCTTATGCAAAGAGGCAAGGTGATCGCCTACGCACCACGACAGCTGAAGGCACATGAAAAGAATTACACCACCCATAACTTGGAATTGGGTGCCGTTGTATTTGCGTTAAAGCTGTGGCGACATTATCTATATGGAACGAAATCTGTGATATATTCAGATCACAAAAGTCTCCAAAACCTATTTAACCAGAAATATCTCAATATGAGGCAACGTTGTTGGATGGAAACTTTGAATGATTATGATTGTGAAATTCGCTACCATCCTGGTAAAGCGAATGTAGTCGCTGATGCTCTAAGCTGAAAGGAAAGAGTTAAACCCATAAGGATCAATGCTAAAAGTATCGAGCTGAAGAATAGTTTAAATGAAAGGTTATTAGCTGCTCAGGAAGAAGCTGTATTGGAAATTAACTTTCCAAACGAGAAACTAGGTGCAACTTTTGATCAGTTGACACCTGGCAAAGATGGAATCCTTAGATTGAATGGTCGAATCTAGGTTCTGATTCGTGGAGGACTTAGAGATGTAATCCTCCAAGAAGCTCATAACTCCAGATATTCAGTTCACCCTGGAAGTGATAAAATGTATCAAGATCTGAAGTCAAATTACTGGTGGATGGGTTTGAAGAAATCCATTGCCACACACGTACCTAAATATTTGACGTGCTCTCAGGTTAAAGCCGAGCATCAGAAGCCGTCAGGGTTACTTCAACAACCAGAACTTCCCACTTGGAAGTGGGAAATGGTAACTATGGATTTCATTACCAATTTACCAAATAGGAGACATGGGAATGATACAATATGGGTCATAGTTGACAGACTGACTAAGTCAGCTCATTTCTTACCCATCAAGGAGACACATAGCTCCGACAAACTAGCCCAATTGTATGTGGACGAAATTGTATCTCTCCACGGAGTGCCAGTATCTATAATATCTGATAGAGACACTAGATACACTTCACATTTTTGGAAAAGTTTCCAACAATCCTTAGGCACTTGTTTGAATTTCAGTACTGCTTATCATCCTCAGACGGATGGACAAAGTGAGCGTATGATTCAAACACTCAAAGACATGCTTCGGGCATGTGTTATTGACTTAGGTGGAAGTTGGGATTATCATCTTCCCCTAATTGAGTTCTCTTATAAAAACAGTTATCATTCGAGCATTCAAGCCGCTCCTTTTGAGGCTTTATATGGAAGAAGATGCAGAACACCTGTTTGTTGGGCAGAAGTTGGGGAAACCCAGCTATCAGGGCCCGAGATAGTCCTTGAGACGACGGATAAGATTGTTCAGATCCGTGATCGTCTAAAAGCTGCTAGAGACAGGCAAAAGACCTACGCAGATAAGATGCGCAAACCTCTAAAATTTGAGGTAGGAGATAAGGTATTACTCAAGGTATCACCCTGGAAAGGAGTGATGCGTTTTGGTAAAAAGGGCAAGTTAAGCCCAAGATACAGTGGACCATTCGAGATCGTCGAATGTGTCGGTAATGTGGCCTACAAGCTGAATTTACCTGAGGAGCTTAGTGGAATTCACAATGTGTTCCACATCTGCAACCTAAAGAAATGTCTAGCTGATGAGTCACTAGCAATATCTCATAAAGACGTGTAGATAAATGAAAGCCTGAGATTTGTTGAAAGGCCTATATCGATCGAGGATCAACAGGTTAAAAAGCTTCGACGGAAACATGTGGCGATTGTGAAGGTGAAATGGGATGCCCGTAGAGGCCCAGAATATACGTGGGAAGTTGAATCCACGATGCGACAGAAGTACCCTTATTAATTTCAGTAAATCTCGAGGTCGAGATTTCTTTTAAGGGGTTGAGGATGTAACACCTCGCAAAATCATGTCCAATAAAGTGAAGACACGTGTCGTAATCCCCAAACTTGTAATAAGCTGACTTGGAGGGACTAAAAGTGTCAATATGCTAAAGCTATACTCTAAATAACCTTACACGATATACGTATTCTTAAACAAGTGAATTATTGGGCGTGAGAACCCATTTGTGAAAAACCAGTGAAAGATATAAGACGAAGGGGTTAAATGTGTCAACATGTTAATTCTTACCTTTGAGTGACCTTTTAACGAACCCGGAACTTCATAATCCCCAATTATACTTCCGAGAATGCCAAATGATAATTATATATGGGTTCGGTATCGTTAATTAAAAGTTGTGCAAGAATTCAAGAAAAAGGATTAAAAGCATCAACGAGAGAAACTAGTACCTTTCGGGTGATCTCTTAACTAAACAGAAGCCTAACGATGTTAGTTATTTGTCCCAAGATCCTTAAATACTAACTTTGGGGGTCAAAAGTGTTAAAAATGAAAGTTATTTGGAGTTAATAAGGACCAGGGACTGAAACTGTAATTGCTGAAACTTGTTTACCGGAAGAAGGGAGAGTCGCGGCCCGCGAAGACTCTCCCTTGATGTTGTCGCGGCCCTCGAGAAAACACCCAGCGTCCAAAAACTGGACAGCTGCAAGTTGCAGACCTGTCCACCGCCTTTGCATGCTTGAAACTCGATACCAGGGATTGTTTGATGGTTTTTATTGACACCATTACACTTGTAACCATCTGGGAACACCCCTTAACACCTGGATTAATCTTGAGGATCTTGTTTTGCTATAAATAGGACCTCATTGTTGCCTTTCATACTTGCTCACTTCAAAATTTTCATATCTTCTCTCTTGCTTGCTTTCTCTGGAGCTTCCTGGTTATTAAGGAGACTCCCCTTAGTCAAGATTTCGAGGAGCTAGGACCTTGTGTAAAGTTCTTAGCCTTCTTAGTTCGGTTTTCATTCGTTTAAAGACCGAAAGTCAAAGTTGTCGTAATAACGCTTTGACTATCGGTTTAAACGTAAACGGTCCAGCCATTGTTCGAGGCGAATATGGCTACATGATTGTAATTAGGTATGTGTTAATCCCTCAAAAGGGCACATCCTAATTATCACGTTTACTTAGTTAATTGTCGGGTCAAAGTAATTAACATAAAAAGTCAAACGGGTCAATTTTAAATAAATTCAAAACTGATAATGTAAAAGCTATAAAATATGTTTTATCACTTTAATAACTTGGTAAACATTAATTGAACATGTATAAACATGTTCAACCTAACAATTCTGAGTGTAGGCTCGATTCGCAACCGAAAGTCGCAGAAGCTTGACTTTTGCTTTAACTTTCAGTTCTGACCCGATTAAGCTTAATCCCTTATGTTTTAAAGCTTCCATTGTGACCATATAATGTTCTGATATAACCCTCTAAGGTTATATTACCTGGTCACTCATTATTCTGAATTATATGCATGTTTCTAGTCTTATGCTTAATGTTGACCAATATGCCCTTATAGTCTAAAAATTGAATTTTTAAATATATACATGTACAAATTGATTAAGTACTGATATATAAATATGTCTAAATTATTTTGACATTTTATTCTGGTCTCGAATCGATGTTATGCATAATATCGTAAATTAAGCTTTTATAACGACTAAAATACCCTTGGTATATAAAACAAGCTTTAAACACAAATTTGAGACAAAACTCTTTATCTACTATTATGATATCATTTTTAGGAATTATTGGGATGTTGGTCAGATTTCATACTGACCTTAACCTTGTGTTCTTGCATAAAGCCTATAAATGATGACAATACCCTTTTGTGTGAATAAAACGGGTTTTACACATAATTAACATGCAAAACTTTTTGCAACTGACTTATTATGAAAAATAAACTATTTTGATCATTCAAAGCTGGTCAAAATCTCCGAATCACTTAAACTTTAGAATTATCGTCAAATATCGACTTTTACGCTAAATAGGTGCATAGTATGGTTTAAAACCTTATTTGGCACCCAAGACTTGTTACCTACTGATTTTATAAATAATTTTAAATATTTTTACAGTAGGTAAAAGTCTCGAACTCAGAATCTCAATTAAGTCCTTAAAAGCATATGTGAAATGACCAAAATGCCCTTTCAGGGCATAGTTTGGCCATAAATGGTAAACAACACATATGTATGATATCCTACTGTTATAACCTCATAAAATAAATATTTTTACAAAACGATCTTGACCAGAACTTCAGTTTACCTATAAACCTCTTTTAGAAATCCAAAAATGACCAAAACGCCCTTAAGAGGCTTAATTCGGTTTTAATTTCTTTTTGGGCATATATGTTGACATCCTACTGATGTCTTACCATATTTTAAGCATAATAACAAATGGAACCTGTATATGGTTCATTCGGTCACCCGTTATGCTTATACGCATTCGGTTCGGTTTATGTAACTAGTTTGCATAAATTAATCGAAACGGGTTTCACCTTGTCATTCAAACTTCAAAATCCAGAATGTATTTAGTTTACCCATATTGTTCAAGTATTCAAACTTGTCGGGTCTAAATCACATTCCATTCCGGTCTCCGCTTAATCTAGCATTTCGAACCGCAAAGTATCTTTAAAACTAACCGGTCCAAGTCTTTGACTTAAATAAGACCCGTTAGTATCCTAATATGTTAATAAAACCTTCCATACAGATTAAGTAGCCTCGGTAGAAGATATTTGCATAAAGTCCTAAGAATATACGACTAAGTGACATTACTTGCATAATTAACTTAGGTAAATACTTTTAACTTATTTTCCCTTATACGGGCTTGGGATACGGTAAATTATTACCGCTTGGTCGGGTATGAGATCATTAATCGGATTGTGATATAATAAATCGGTATAACCTGTTTTAATCTGTTTTTTTTATAACATAAACTTTGGGGGTTAACGACCATGTCCTGGATATCCTCGGCTCATTGGAATTATAATGGCCAAGACCTATGCACGAGGTGTAGGCATACACCCGACAGATGCAAAATGCTAAATATTAATTAACCCACAACTTGGGGATAACTCCTTTGTGGGTTTTATTAGTGGTGAGTCGGTTAATCACGACCGGCTTCCAAACCGGCCCCAAATGTATGACAAGCATGTAAAACTGTATACAAGATTTTAAATAAAATTGCCCCAAGTTATAAATGAATCTTTGTGCCATGTGCATCTAAACCAATTTTATAAGTGTTTTCAAATGAGTCAGTTAATTGTATTTACCAGTGAAAACTGACGTATTTTCAAAAGACTAAGTGACAGGTACCTCGCGTAAATAGGCTGGAGCTACTTGGCATAAATAAAGAGGATCTTGCAAGTCCCTAGTGCCTAAAGTCTGTCA
This sequence comes from Helianthus tuberosus, assembly GCA_030545235.1. NCBI lineage: Eukaryota > Viridiplantae > Streptophyta > Magnoliopsida > Asterales > Asteraceae > Helianthus > Helianthus tuberosus. The sequence goes on from CM060377.1 coordinate 10,093,029, forward strand.
AACTCTATTTGTGTATTTGTTTTAATGGACCGCCTGTGGATCCATATTACAATCCGCTTGTATATTCTTTGTTTGAACTTTGAACTTTGTGGGTTGTAATAACATTTAATCTACCAAGCCTTCCGTTGTGCTATAAACTTTGATTATTTGACTATGATGATATCAACTACGTCACGATACTTCCTACCGGGCCCACCGGAAATATGTGGAAATATCAGGATATGACAACAAGAAAAAAAATGCAAAAGTCAAATGGACGGGGACGTGCCTCACTAGGCACGAAGCCATGTCACACCTCCCGACTTGCCTATATATAGAGCTTCAAGGCTTCATTTCAAACCATCATTTGGAATCCACTCTCTCCCATTATCCACCATCATCCACCACTATCCACCATTACCTTGTGTTTGCTGATTAAAGCATGCATCTCTTTATGTCTTTATAGAAACATGTTAACTACTTGCAAGTGGGTTAGAAGCGTGGGTTGGATTAAGTTCTTGCTTTGCACAGAGAGGTGGTAGACTCAATGTACAAGGCCTTGGCTTGATACATTTATAGTACTCTTAAGGAAATAGCACCAAATCAAGAGGTCCATAGTAGTTAGAGTCAAATCCCTTATAAACAAATCTTATTAAATACTTGATCTGATTTTGCGGGATGATCGCCCTGCTGCTTTTGACCAATATAGCCGAGAGTAACGTTTCACAAAAAAGAAAACTTACTACATTTTAGAATTAATAACACACAAATTAGTTTCTTTATAAAATTAACGTTTATTATTCATTTTATATTATTTAACGGGGTTAATAAAAGTTATTTATAAGATCAACGTTTATTTTATAAAAATAGTATTTTTAATCTGGAACCAGTTATATTAATTACCTATATATTAAAAATGAAACCTAATGAATAGCAACATCACCTTTGAGCTCATGCCACGTAGCAACGCAAGTAATTGCACCGTTTAGATTGTTTTTCGTACATATTGTAAGTGAATTGTATTTCACTTGAATGAGGTTTTATATACACAACAACCTCTTTTACTTTCTTTTTTGTCTTTTTCTGTAATGAATGAATTGTAGCATGTAAAATTAACTTCAATATTTAAAGTATAGATGAGCAAATGGTATCAAATCGTGTAATCAAACCGGTATCATATAAAAATGAAACCTAATGAATAGTAACATCACATTTGAGCTCATGCCACATAGCAACGCAAGTAATTGCACCGTTTAGATTGTTTTTCGTACATATTGTAAGTGAATTGTATTTCACTTGAATGAGGTTTTATATACACAGCAACCTCTTTTACTTTTTTTTTGTCTTTTTCTGTAATGAATGAATTGTAGTATGTAAAATTAACTTCAATATTTAAAGTATAGATGAGCAAATGGTATCAAATCATGTAATCAAACCGGTATCATATGGGTATCAAATTTACTATACCGAATCATTTCGTTACCAATTTGGTACCCACCTTTTGGCGTTTTCAGAATCGTTACTTTCAGTTCAGCACAGGTCCGGCACCATACCTGTATTTACTGATTTTTACCTTCAAATATCATGTCGTATCGTACCGAGCATTTTTGGTACTGGTACCTAATTTCGATGATTTTTGAGATCGGTATTTTCGGTGCCGTTACCGGTACCGAGCTCATCCACATTTTAATGTGTTAGTACCATAATTATTGAACAGAAAACAATTGAAATTCCAACATGTAGGACGTGTGAGACATTCTGTTATATATTAGATTATTGAAAATCGCTTTTTTAGGATGGGGTGACTACCGTTACTACATCATTTTTATTTATATTTTGATATTCGGTATCTACTTGCTATTGTCAGCACGCGTTTTGCAGACGTTGGATTCCCACCGCAACGAGGGGCGGAAAATCAAGTAGTTAAATTAATACGCGACATTATTATTAAAAATAACGAAAGATAAATTTCACATTTTTTATTTATTTATTATGGTTCAGATCTGATTTACGAAATGGGTCGGGTTTCTAGGATCCGTTTTTTTAGGATGTTACAACTACCCGGTAACTAAAGAGTAATTACCGATGAATAATTATATATTTTTTTTACATCTTTACTGTTTTATGAGTTTCGTCACCGATGTGTTGATATCATAGCAACAGTCGTCAATGATACTTGCTAGGGATGAGCATGGTACCCGTTTGGTACCGAACCGGTATCGGTACCGCTACCGAAAGTACCGGTACCGAAAATTCTCAAGTGGGTACCGGTACCGAATATACCCGGTACGGTACATGTATCGGTTCGGTACCGATATTTTAGTGTAAAAACGGGTAAATACCAGTACCGAACCGGTACCAAAAATGTCAAAGTCGGTACCGAATCGGTACCGAAAATGTTCCCAGTTCGGTAGATTCGGTACCGATACCGATACCCGGTACCATTTGCTCATCCCTAATACTTGCATGCTTAATTTACTAGTAGTGTATATCTTACAAAAAGAAGTATTTATGAATCAAGAAATATTTTAAGTGTCATAAAAATTGAGAAATGAAGTTAGACAAAAGGTTGTGTTTTCAACATGTTCCTTATTTAAGCAAACAATATATTGATGACATCATGAAAATGAAACAAAGATTACGCATGTAATGTATGTTTGTGGTAAGGGCAGGTGGGGTGGTGAGTGATAAACTCCCATCATGCGTGATGGCTTTCAAAACACCACCACCACCATACATTTTCAACGCGTGAACATTAAATTGCGTGATAAACTTCACGCGTCGATTTTTTGAACGTTTGAAAAAGTGACCGTTTTTTTTAACATTAATGTTTAATAAAAAAACCTTTAAACAATTTATATATACTTCACAATTTTTAATCATTCACCCACACCAAAACACAAACACATATCACGCATTCTACAAATTTCACAAATGGATTTTCCTACGGATTTGACGTTTCCGATGGACAGCGATAGCGATAGCCAATCGTCTTCCGACAATGAGACGCTTAAATATTTCATGTCGGTGTATAACGAACTTGAATCAAGTTCGTCCCGCCCAAAGAAGAAGATGGTGGATCGTGATCGTATACATGCCAACGAAGTGTTAATGAACGATTATTTTATGGAGAATCCGGTCTACAATGCCGAAACATTTAGAGATCGGTTTTGTTTACCAAAAGAATTATTTTTAAAGATTGTTGGAGACATCGAAGCAACCGAAGAATGGTTTCAAGAAGGTTATGACGCGAGGGGCAAACTAAGTTTCACGATGATACAAAAATGCACGTCCGCCATTCGCCAACTAGCGACAGGTAACCCTCCCGATCCATTTGATGAATACCTAGCTATGTCGGCCAGAACTTCACGTGAATGTCTGCAATTTTTTGTAACGCGGTCATTAAATTGTATGGTAAAGAGTTTTTACGTAAACCGACGAGACACAACATCTCACGTATTTACGCCGCACATGACGCTAGATGGCATTTTCCAGGGATGCTCAGTAGTATCGATTGTACACATATCGAGTGGAATAATTGTCCAAGAGAGTTGCGAGGGGCGTATGTTAGGGGTGACGTCAAAAGACCAACCATTATACTTGAAGCATTGACGTCGATTGATTTATGGTTTTGGCATTCATATTTTGGTGTTCCAGGTTCAAACAACGACATCAATGTTTTGCACATGTCGCTGTTGTTCCAAACCATAACGGATGGTACCGCACCCTTCTTTCCATTCTATGTTAAAGGACGATATTACAGACGAGGCTTTCTTCTTGTGGATGGTATCTACCCATCATGGTATGTTTTTGTGAAAGCTCCTTCATTTCCTGTAGAGGCTAAAGAAAAAGCGTTCAAAAAGTTACAAGAATCGGCAAGAAAAGATGTTGAGAGGGCTTTTTGTGTTTTAAAGGGTAGATGGGGCATACTAAGTTGACCGGTTCGTGCAATGAATAACAAAAATACATAGCATAGTATATGCATGTATCATATTGCACAATATGCTAATCAAAGAAGACGGACGTGCAATATCTCCGGATTGGGTGCCGGATCCTCCTACACAAGTTCAGCTTCCCGAAAATATCCAACAAGACTTGCGTGATGAAGAAACTCACTTTCATTTGAGATACGATTCGAACTAGTAGGTTCTTTAGGTTTAGAGTTTCCTGATTCGGATGAGGAGTAGAGTTTCTTTATGTATTTTTTTTAATTGTAGTCTAAAATATTTCTACAGAAGTAACCGGCGACATGGATGGCCGGAAAAAAAGGGACGTGGTATCGAAGAAGGTCATGGGATGGGTTCGAAAGGGAATCCGAAATTCTACGTAGCTAGGCTACCGGAGAGATGCAGTTCGAAAGATGTCGAAAAGGCTTTAGGAGTTTTCGGTTCGATCAAAGGAGTGTATGTGGCAAGGAAAAGAGATAAACACAGATTCCGTTTTGGTTTTGTCAGTTTTACAGGGCTAAAAGACATGGAGGCTATGGAGAGATCTATGCAGAATGTGTGGATGGGTAAATATAAACTGTTTATTAACATAGCTAAATTCTCTATTGAAAATGAAGAAGATTCGGACAAGAAGAATACTAAGGGCAAAAATAAATTGCAAAACGGGAATGAGAACGGAAGAAATAGAAATGTCTATAAGGATCAGGGGGTGAGATATGTTTCCTTTGTATCCGGTAATAAACCATTCGCCAGGATGTTGGCAGGAAACAAACAGCCGATTACATCTACAAAAGAGGCTATCGTTTCAGAGTTCGCCAAAGCTTATTTCGAGTTACATAGATTGGCGATTATCGGAAAGATGAAAGACCTTTGGACGCTAAGAAAACTAGATATTCTACTGAAATTAAGAAGCCAACTTCAGAGATTCGAATATCAAGTACCTGGGTGGTCTAAATGTTATGGTTGTTTTCAAGTCTAACGCTAAGGTTGATTGTTTTAGATCTGTGGCACCAGGTTTCGGTTGGCTCTCCAACGTGGAGATGTGGAAAGGACAAGGAGTAGCCTTTGAGAGATTGGCTTGGCGTAACATTCATGGAGTCCCACTACACCTGTCCGGTAACGAGACCTTCGACTCGGTTGGAAGGAGTTTCTGCAAAGTCATCCACACTTCATAACGATTACCGGAGGATAATCTTCTGTTTTCGGATTGTGTTTGTGTGTTGACAGACTCTGTGAAAAGGATAGAAGAAGTGGTGACTGTGGTTGAGGAAGGCAAGCGCTTCAGGGTGTGGGTAGAAGAAGAAAGAGGAGAGTGGATCCTAGACTCGATTGAGAACCAAGAAACATTATCGGTTAATGATGATTTTTCCGTTCCAGACATTAATGTCACTGTTGATCAGTCGGAGTCGGAGATGGCCGAAGACAATGCGAACCAAGTTGTTTCAGACCCACCGGAGATTATGGAAGAAACTCTCGATAAATCTCATCTCGGCAGAAAGTCTTCGGATCCGAAGATCTTCGATTCGGTAAATTCCAATTTTAACTACGGGACGGGAGATCCCGGCGTTTGTCTGGCGAACGACTTTCCGGTGGTCGGTGTTAATTCCTCGGGAGCGAAGACTAACGGTCAAGAAGCTGTAAAGATGAACAAAGTTAATTTGGGTGAGAATATCGAAGGAATTATTGGGGAAGAAGAGGTCATTGGGCAGGAGAAAGGGGCGTCACATGGTATGGGTTCTAGGATGTAAGGTTCTAGCATTTATGATAAAGATAAGGATGTGAGAGGAGACTTTTTCAATTCTGCCAATGGGGATGTATATGGGCCGAATAGAATGGGTTTTAACTTCAATTTTAATAATAATATGGTTAGGAGAGGAGCCAAGATCTTTAGGAAGCCCATAAACAATTTTAATTATTCAGAGGAGGTTAGTAGGATGACAAGGCCAAGGAAGAGGATGAGGAAAAATGACCCGTTTGATTTAAATTAAATTATTGGAATACAGGAGGTCAATGAATCAACAGAAGATCAGGAGGATTTAAACACAAATAATTCCAGAATGGAAGGGGCGGATGTGAGAGAACAGGAAGGGACAGTTGAAAGTAGCAGAAAGAATCTGGAGGGGGACAAAAACAGTAGCAAGAGGGATGAAGTTAAGGGGCAACCAAATGCAGAAATGAATTTATCGATTTAGAGACACATCTTACGACCACGTTAGGGGATGTAGTGGGTGTAGATCTTCAACAGCATGAGCACTTGGTCAGAGAAGCGATAAGGGAAGAAGGAATTCAAATTGTTTCTAGATGAATTTTTTATCCTTGAACATTAGAGGGTTAGGAGAAGGGGGGAAAATAAAGCGGGATGGGTAAAAAATTTAAAAAAAAGGAGAATGGGATTGATTTTATTGCGTTACAAGGAATTCAGTTTAACGACATTTCAGGTATCGAGTTTGAGAAATTTTGGGGAGCTAGCAAATTTGAGATGGATCACGTGCCAGCAACTGGGAGATCGGGAGGGGTGGTTAGCATATGGGATCCTAATATTCTCAAGGTACATGATTCTTTTAAACACCCTAATTTTCTTTTGACATTAGGTACTTTGATGGGGAGTAATAAAGCTATTAACGTTTTGAACATTTATGCTCCCCAAAAAGTTTCCCAAAAGAAATCGTTGTGGGATGAGATAGGGGGCTGATGGGAATTCTTTCGGGGAGGTGGGTGATTTTGGGCGACTTTAACGCGGTGCAGTGTTTGGAAGAAAGGAAGAATTCTAAGTTTAATAAAACATGTGCTTCAAATTTCAATAATTTTATTATTAATAATGGGTTGAGAGAATTCGGGATGAAAGGAAGGAAATTTACGTATCATAATGATAATGGTAACAAACATAGCAAGATAGATAGGTTTTTGGTATGTCAGGAATTCTTTTCTGAGTGGCCTTGGGCTTGTTTAAGGACGTTACCTAGAGTTCATTCGGATCACTGTCCTATAGTTTTGTCTTGTTTGAATAAAAATTTTGGGGCTAAGCCTTTAAGATTCTTTAATTTCTGGTTGGATCGAAAGGACTTTGATGAGGTGGTTAAAAAGGCGACGGAAAATTTTGTTGGAATGGGGGATTCAGAAGTGCGTTTAATGGAAAAATTTAAAACGATTAGGGAGAGCATTAAAATTTGGAAAAAGGAGGTTCTAGCTAAGGAAAAGGAGAAAGAAAGGGTCTTAAAGGAAGATCTTGATAAAATTGATGAGAGGTCAGAAGTTAAGGATTTATCTGATGAAGAGGAATGGATCAAAACGGAATGTTTAAAAGAAGTCAAGGAATTGGAAGAACTCAAAATTAAAGATCTCAAGTAGAGGGCCAGAATTAAATGGGATTTAGACGGAGAAGAAAACTCGACATTTTTTCACTGGTACATTAACAGTAGACGGGCTTCAAACAATATTCCAGGTCTCATGATTGGCGGGGTTTGGACGACTACGCCGTCTTTAGTTAAAAAAGAGATTATGGGTTTCTCCAAGTCGACTTTCAAGGAAAAACTAAAAAACATGCCGAAGCTTAATTGCCACAACATGAAGAGAATCTCAGGGGAGAACGCAACGTTCCTGTCAGCCCTTTTTGAGAGAGAGGAGATTAAGAAAGCAATGTTCGATTGTGGGGCCGACAAAGCTCTTGGTCCAGATGGTTTTAACTTCAAGTTCATAAAAAGGTACTGGAATTTATTTGATCTTGATTTTTGTAACTTGCTTGATGACTTTTACAGCAAAGGCACTATCGCGAAAGGATGCAGCGCCTCTTTCATAACGCTCATACCTAAAAACAAGGATCCTGTGGGAATGAGAGATTATCGCCCGATCAACCTTATTGGGGTGACCAGTAAATCGATTTCTATGGTTCTTGCTAACCATCTCAAAAATGTTATTGGTTCGATAATTTCGAAAAATCAAACGGCGTTTCTTAAAGGCAGATACATTCTTGACAGTCCTTTGATGGTTAATGAGCTTATTTCTTGGATTAAAAAAGTTAAGAAAAAGGCGTTCCTTTTAAAAATTGATTTTGAAAAGGCTTATGGCAACGTTTGTTGGGATTTTTTACTAGATATCATGGGTCAGATGGGTTTCCCTAATAATTGGTGTAAATGGGTGGAAGGGGTTTTAACCTCTGCCAGATCCGCTGTGCTGGTGAACGGATCTCCTACCTTTGAGTTTTCCTGTTTCAGAGAGATCAAACAGGGAGATCCGTTGTCCCCATTTCTGTTTATATTGGTTATGGAAGCCCTGTCTAGCATTTTTTGCAAAGCAGGGCTCGAAGGATGCTTCAGAGGCATTCAAACTCCTAATAAAGGCCCGATCGTTTCTCATCTTTTGTACGCTGACGACGCTTTAATCTTAGGGAATTGGGATAGGGTTAATGTGTCGAACGTGGCTAGATGCCTCAGAATTTTTTACTTATGTTCGGGACTAAAAATTAACCTTCAAAAATCGTACCTTTACAGGTTGGGGGTGGATAACGGGGAAGTTATAGATATGGCTAACGTTATTGGGTGCAATACTGATAATATTCTGCTTTCATACTTGGGTATCACGGTGGGGGCCAATATGAATAGAATAAGCAACTGGGATCCTATTGTTGAGATTTTCGATAAAAGACTATCGGTTTGGAAAGCTAAAACTTTATCTATTAGGGGGAGACTTACTTTGATTAACGCGGTGTTGGAAAGTCTCCCTATATATTATTTCTCTTTATATAAAGCTCCGGTCGGTATTATTAAGATTCTTGAAGCTAAGATGAGAAAGTTTTTTTTTGGGCGGGCTCTAATGAAAATAACAAAATGAACTAGGTGGCTTGGGATTGGGTCTCTTGGCCCAAGAAACAAGGGGAGTTGGGTATAAACAGATTAAAAGAAGTCAATGAGACGCTTCTGTATAAGTGGGGTTGGAGATATAGGGTGGAATGTGATAGTTTATGGAGGAAAGTGGTGGAAGCGTGTCATTATAAAATCAACCAAAGAGGCTTTTTTCCTCTAAACGGCAATTATTCGGGATGTTGGAGCAATATTGTGAAATTGATTTATATAATGAAACTTAACGGGAAAAGGATAAATCGGGTGGTCTTGGGTAAAGTGGAGAACGGAGAATATATTCTTTTTTGGCTTGACAATTGGATGGGTGATCTCCCTTTTGTGGAAAGATGGTCGCATCTGTTTGCTCTAGAATCTTTTAAATCTTGTAGGGTGGCATAAAGAATGGGGACGAGTCAAGGAAATGGTGGATACACATGGAATTGGATTAGAACTCCAGAGTCGGAGATTGAGCTTAAAGAATGGCAGGAGTGTCAAGAGGTTATCAACATGGTGAGATTGTCAAATAAAAAAGACGTTTGGATATGGGATGTTGACAGACAGAAGGGGTTCTCGGTGAACTCAGTTAAAAAGGATTTAATCTCAGATAGGGAAAGTTGTAACCTCCCTAAATTCGAGTGGAGTAAATGGATTCCTTTAAAATGTAACATTATGGCATGGAGAGATAATTTAGATAGACTTGCTACCAAAGTTAATCTGATAAGAAGGAATGTGGATATTCCATCGGTTTTATGCCCTTTTTGCGAAGAATATGAGGAAACGGTTGACCATTTGTTTTCGGCATGCACGGTGTCTATTCGGGTATGGGCAGCTATCAGTGTTTGGTGCAACATTCCGCAGATCTTCGCATTCGATTTAAAAGATTTAATGGATATTCATAATACAATTCAGGGTGTGAAAAAGACGAAAAAGATTATCCGTGGTTTGATGGTCTTGTCGTGTTGGAAGGCAGGAACGACTTGGTTTTCAATCAAATTAGGAGAAGTGCGCAAGATATTTTGATAGAGATCAAATCGAGAGGTTTTTGGTGGATTAAAAGTAGATCGTCTTGTAAAAATATTAGTTGGAAAGACTGGTGTAAATACCCTATGTATATGTTGTAGTTTGGCTCTTTGCCCGTTTGGGTCGGGGGTGTTGTTTTGTATTGACCTTTTGCCCGTTTGAGTCGGAGGTGTGTTTTAATGAAGTTTTATTTAAAAAAAAATAAGTAATCATCACCCCACCCCCTTATATAACACTCACACACTCATCATTTTCCTTCGGGTGTTTTAGTTGCAATAAGCATCGCACGCAGTCGCACTTAATTAAGCTTTATATATGTAGTTGGGATTTTAGGGTTCTACAACATTTCATCCTAGCCTATGTATATATTAACTCACCCATTAAACAACCTAGTGATGAATACTATACAAATGTTGGATCCATCCTCTCATCAACATCAACAAAAAAATAATAAAGATTTACATGTAATACGTTTGCCGCAACCACTACCACTACCGTCCATCCACCTCCGACAACTCCTCTTCACCGCCGCCCAACTGATCTCTCGGTCTGAACTCTCCACCGCCCACCGCCACATCTCCATCCTCTCGTCCAACTCCTCCGCTTACGGCGATTCATCCGAAAGATTAGTCCACTCTTTCACTAAAGCTCTCTCCCTCCGCCTCCACCACCACCACCCTATCTTCCATAAAATCAATCCACCAAAGAGTTTCATGATGACTCCACGCTGTAATATTGAAATTTACAGTGATCAATATGATTCAATTCTTCAATCATCTTATTTGTCCCTAAACCAAATAACTCCTTTCATCAGATTCAGTCAGTTCACTGCTAATCAAGCCATCTTAGAACTCACTGATCGTAATTTTCATCAACAAAACATTCACATAATAGATTTCGATATCATTCATGGAGTTCAATGGCCACCACTAATGCAAGCCATCGCCAACCACCATCCTCCACCATCTCTCCGCCTAACTGCCACCGGTACAAACCTAAACATCCTCCGGCAAACCGGTGACCGTCTCTCCAAATTCGCACATTCACTCGGACTCAAGTTCACTTTCCACCCACTCTTACTCCCAAACACCAACAACCAAACCCTAATCGTTGACCACTTCATCCACCACCTCTCCGCCGTACTCCTCCTCCCTACCGAAACCCTAGCCGTTAATTTTGACCTTTATCTCCACCGTCATTTAAACAACCGCAACAAGCTCTTGTTACTGCTTAGAAAGATCAAATCGATGAACCCTAAAGTTGTTACATTATCTGAAAAAGAAGCATACCACAACAACCCTATATTTTTATCAAGGTTTACGGAAGCTATGAAGTATTACACTGCAGTGTTCGAGTCGCTAGAAGCAACGCTGCCGCCGAACAGCCGGGAGAGAATTGAGGTGGAGCAAGTATGGTTCGGGAGAGAGATCGCCGACATAGTAGCGGAGGAGGGAGATTGCCGGAAAGAGAGACATGAAAGATTCAGATCATGGGAAGTGATGATGGTAAGTGCTGGTTTTTGTAAAGTTCCACTCAGTGGTTATGCTCTTTCACAGGCTAGATTGTTGTTGAGGCTTCATTATCCATGTGAAGGTTATAATCTTGAGGTTATTGATGATTCTTTCTTCTTAGGTTGGGGGAATCAGTCTCTTTTCTCTGTTTCATCTTGGTATTGATCGATTAATCTTTCTTAATATTCATATGGAATAGTAAACATCATATCATATGCGAGATATTCGTCATTTGTACATGGTGCATAAGGCCAGTGGGGGTGGTCCGTTATAAACAATCCATCACTCGTGAAACTATCACGAACACCGCCGTCACCATATTTATAACGAGTGATAGTTATAACGCGTGGATTTTATCACGCGTTGAACATTGTTGATTGTATGTGTATGACTTGTACGTTGTGTATTAATACTTGTACGTTGGAATCCCATCACTAGTGATGACCACCGCCACTAAAGAATGTTTGTGAGTGATAGAATAGTGGTTGCTGACATGGCGGAATATGATTGGATGTTTGTAAGTGATGGAATTTCATCACTAGTGACCACCCCCACTCCCCTAATAGATAATTAGATTTAGAGGGAGATCAGAACGAATAGCGGATACAACTACCTACACATTCAAAGTAAGAAATACAAGTGCATTGTGTGGTTCTCATGGTTCTTAACGTATTATTGTATCTAAATAAAAAAACGACTCTATGTATATAGATACACATATATCTGAATATGTATATATATATACATACATACATATATACATACACACCTATACATACATAATCAATTGAGTAAGCCCTTCATCTAGAACTAGAAACCCTCAACTTGATATCCGATGCATCAAGTTTCAAATGCTCACCAACACGACATGTCAGCTGCTACATCAAATATCCATTGATTATTCAAACACGGTCATTTTCTCTTCAATCTTATGTCTACTTTCAAACACCACTTTGTTAATATCTATACTTAGGGCTGTAAACGAATTGAACGTTCAGCGAACAATTCGTGAACAGTTCGGCGGGAAGTTCGTTTATGTTCGTTCGTTTAGAAGAAATTTCGTTCGTTAAGTTAAACGAACGAACATGAACTGAGGTTGCGTTCGTTCGTTTATGTTCGTGAACGTTCGGTAATGTGTTCGTTTATGTTCGTGAGCGTTCAATAATGAGTTCATTTATGTTTGCTCGTTAATATTTATTTGTGTTAGTTCGTTTAAAGGTTTTTATATGTTATATTTTGTTTTATTATTTCTAGTTATCTTATATGCCTCTCACAACATCCTTTATTTCACTATTTCAATTTTAGTTTGTGTTAAAGCTTAGCAAACTCTTAACTTTGTGTTTATCATGTTTTTGATAATCATGCCAACTGTGTTCGGATAATTATGTTAAGTGTTTATTTATTTTTTGTGGATTCTTCGTGATGTTTGTGATGAAAATGCAGATTTAATTCTAAAATGAATATTGTGTTCATAAACGTCGTTTGTGTTCATTTATGTTCATGAACAGTTCACGAACATGTTCGTTTCCTTAATGAACGAACACAAACAAGAAATCTCGTTCGGTAAGCGTTCATGAACAGTTCATGAACAAGCTTGTTCCTTCACGAACAAGGCCATGTTCGTGTTCGTTCGGTTCGTTTACAGCCCTATCTATACTATATCATAATACATATATGGAGTGGAACAAAAAGGTAATCTTACATAGCTTTAAAAGTTTAGGTAATTAAAACTTTTATGACATATTGTTGATTTTTTCATAAGTCGATACTTTTTTTTTTAATTACAATCTAAAAACAACTATTTTCTTATCTTAAATTTGAGTTTGGTGTTGCTCTAGATTGTTTTAACTAAAAAAAGACATGTCACATGATTACCAGAGTCTGTGCTCTCATTTCGAGGCACCCGTATACTGTGTGTGTGAAGAGAAGGAGGGGGGGGGGGGGGGGTGTAAGAAGGAACCACCATCATTTATGTCCGGTTGTATTTGGATTTTCTGGACGTTCACAAATGAACACCCATTCACACCGGTCTTCTAGCTAATGTGGCGTTTGGATTCCATGTTTGCTACCTAATCTTCCGCTTTCGTCTGAGGTACCATAGGAGGTGCTCTAACCCTGGTTAGTTCTTCTTTTTTTAACAGCTTCCATGCAATTGGTTTGCAACATGGCAGGGCTATATATGTCCGGTACCTTATGGGCCAAGGTTCAAATCCTAGAAGAGTGGTGTTCTCCCGGACTATTAGCATACACTTGTTGGATTCGAACTTGAGAGTCTCCAAGAGGAAACCATTTAGTGGAAAACGCCCTGACCAACCGGATATATACCATATTGGCTCTATCCCTCGTTAGTAGGTTTTTTAATTTAAATGTTATGGGCTTAGGGAGTAGTGCTTTCACAGTGGACCAGGCTGCTTTAAAGGCTGCTTCGGGTAAAGTGATCAAACATGAGAAAGCGTGCCTTGACAACCAGCACGTGTTTATCCCATTTGCTTTTGATACTTTTGGTTTTCTGGCGCCAGAGGCTGTGGACCTACTTAGTCGAGTTCAAAGGGTCATGCATAGTAATGTTATGACCCCGAGATCTATGAACGTAGTTTTTAAAAGGCTTAGTTTTGCTATTCAAAAAGGGGTAGCGGCGCAACTTGTTGCCCGTTTACCAATTATCTCGATGTAAATTCTTCGATTACATTGTATATAACTGAAAAAATGTTATCCATGAAGTATTGTTCTCTATCCTAAATTTCTAATAATGCTTGACCCATCATTATTACTAATTTATACGTAAATTTAATACATTTTATTACCTGCTTCAATTTTGGATATTGCTATTCCGACATTTATAATTAAGCCATATGAAAGAAATGCAGTACTAAATTATTTTTTAATGGCTAAAAAGTTTGCTAATTTATTGATGGAGAAAAGACATGGATATGGTTTAGGGTGATGACAAATATGTCAAATTAATCAATCAAATCGTTAGTTAGGCTTCTACCTATACAATTAATTACACGAAGGCAATATTCAAAAAATGTTAGGATAGTACGTGAATTTGGGATTTATTTTTGTTAATGCGTGTTAACTCAAGAAAGCAAGGGTCTAATCCTAATTAAAGATCAAGACCAAACCCTGCATGGCGATGGACAAGTAGGATGTTTGGAATTTGGCAATACTCTATACTCTTCTTATAGCAAGAGTAGGGAGTTAAATAATTGTAGTTGCTTTTTGAGGTGGTGATAAAATAGTTAGGCCAAACTATCTCCACATCTTGGTTTGGCTATCTACACACTTAGGGTTTACCTACGCTGCGTATAGGTCTATACGCAGCGTATACGGTTACCTCTATACGCTGCGTATAGAGCTATACTCAACGTATATAAACCATGGATTTCAGAGCCTTATCAGCAACCATTGCACAGAAAACAAGGGTTTTATGTAAACTGCGTATAGAGCTATACTCAGCGTATATAACCCATCAGTCTTTTTTTTTTTTTTTTTTGCTATTTTGATGTGTTTGTGGTATAAATTCTCACCCGGTTCCAACGTTAAATCGCTTAAAATATATAATCGTTAATGTTATACAAATAATATTATATAACGTTAAATTGTTTTGGAAAACGTATATACGGTTCGAATATACTAGACTATACGATACGATACGATACGATACGATATAACGCTCGTATAGGCCTATAGGTGTAGTATATGTCCCGTATAGGCCTATAGGCCTATACGATACGATGCAACACGATACGATACGATACGATGCGAGACTTATACTATACACTATACGATACAATCAGGGGCGGACCTACTTTAGCCCGTGGGTGGGCGGCCGTACCCCTTGAAAGAAAAAAAATTAGTGTTATTTTTCGCGAAAAATCACGACCGCACCCCTTAGAAAATTTCGACCGCACCCCTTGGAAAATTCTGACCGCACCCCTTAGAAAAAAAATGTTAGGAATTTATATAAAAATAAAAATTTGTGAACACGGATTTAAACCCTACCCAATTATGTAAACAATTTAGCTCACTAATCTTTTTAAATAAAACTTGTATTCCTATAACCCAACATCAAGCCCAACTGAATAAGTTTATGGTAAAACCCAACCCAAATAACTAAATCAATTAAAGAAAACATAACCCAAATAAACCCAATCGACCTTTCATCTCTCCCGCCCTCCCCTCTCTGTTGCAGCGACCAGGAATTACCAAGAAACAGAAAGATTAACCTGCAGACCAGGCTTCGATCGATCAGCCACAGCCACAAATCTCGCCGTAGACAGACTGCAGACCAGGTACCAGTCCTTGATTTCATTCTTCTAGAGTTTTTGATAAGGTCCTCTTTTAAGTTTAGATAAGGTTGCTGTTGTGTATGTTACGGCAGTCGGCAAATGACAATTATAGGAGTTGTTGATTTCATTAAAAAAGTGACTGTATTTTTTATTTCATTATTAAATGAAAAAGCTGTGTTGCACTATTGTTGATTCTATTATTTGTTATTTATTTTTTATTTCATTAAATATTAAAGCTGTGTATGTGATTAAGGAATATTATTTATTTTGTATGTGATAGACACAATGAGTAAGGATGTTATTGTGCGATTTCTCAACAAGAGGAAAGCGGTTGAAATTGGATCATCTTCCGATTTTGTTGATGTGAATGATCTTCCCTCGGATCCTCATGATCGCAAGGCGATAGCATCATACAACGTGAATCAACGAGATGATGTTCTTTTTTTACATGACCCGACCCGAATCGGTTTTTTTTTGTATATATCTAGATGCCAAAAATTTTAAAAAAAAATCCGCACCCCCATGAAAAAATTTCTGGGTCCGCCACTGGATACAATGCAACACGATACGATACTATATGATACCATACAACACTGGTATAAGCCTATAGATGTAGTATAGGTCCCTTATAGGCCTATAGGTGTGGTTTAGGTCCCGTGTAGGCCTATAGGCATATACAAGGCCCACATGGAACCTATACGAGACTTATACTATACACTATACGATACGATGCAACACGATACTATACTATATGATACGATATAACACCCGTATAGGCCTATAGGTGTGGTTTAGGTCCCGTATAGGCATATTGGTGTGGTTTAGGTCCCGTGTTGGCCTATAGGCATATACATGACCTATATGAGACTTATACGCGGCTTATACGAGACTTATACTATACACTATACGATACGATGCAATACGATACAGCACTATAGTATAGGTCCCGTATAGGCCTATAGGCAAAAACAAGACCTATATGAGACTTATACGAGGTTTATACGAGACTTATACTATACGATACGATACTTCAATTTTTTTTTTTAAATTCACCCTTTATATACGTTGCGTATAGACCTATACGCAGCGTATATAAAGGGTCAAAAAAATATATTTTTACCAGAGGTTTGGGGTTAAAAATAAAAATTACCCTTTATATACGCTGCGTATAGATCTATACGCAGTATATATAAAGGGTCAAAAAGACAATTTTACCCTTGCATATGGCTGCGTATAGCCCCAAATGCAGGGGTAAAATGGTCTTTCCCACTATACGATGCTTATAGACCCATACGCAGCGTATATAAAGGGTCAAAAAGACAAGTTTACCCTTGCATTTGGCTTCTTATAGCCCCAAATGAAGGGGTAAATGGTCTTTTTGACCCTTTATATACGCTGCATATAGACCTATACGCAGCGTATATAAAGGTTTTTTTATAAACCTTTATACATTATTGGTTTTAGTAAATTTTATAAAAAAAAGTTATATTGAATCGTATAGCATAGGTCACGTATCGGCCTCGTATAAGCCTATAAGTGTGATATCGTATCGTATAGCATAGTATATGTCACGTATTGACCTCGTATAAGCCTATAAGTGTGATATCGTATCGTATAGCATAGTATATGTCACGTATTGACCTCGTATAAGCCTATAAGCGTGATATCGTATCGTATAGCATAGTATATGTCACATATTGACCTCGTATAAGCCTATAAGTGTGATATCGTATCGTATATCGTAGTATATGTGACGTATTGACCTCGTATAAGCCTATAAGTGTGATATCATATCGTATAGTATAGCGTAGTATATGTCCCGTATAGGCCTATAGGTGTAGTATAGGTCCTGTATAGGCCTCGTATATGTCCTCGTATAAGCCTATAGATGTAGGCCTATCGGCTTATACGAGACTTATACTATACACTATACGATATACGATACGATACGATGCAATACGATACGATACTATAGTATAGGTCCCGCATAGGCCTATAGGCAGATACAAGACCTAAACCACACCTATAGGCCTATACGGATGTTATATCGTATTGTATAGTATCGTATCGTATAGTGTTGTATAAGTCTCGTATAGGTTTCCTATAGGTCTTTGTAAATGCATATAGGCCCATACGGGACCTAAACCACACCTATAGGCCTATACGGGTGTTATATCGTATCGTATAATGTAGTATAAGTCTCGTATAGGTTTCCTATAGGTCTTGTATATGCATCTAGGCCTATACGGGACCTAAACCACACCTATAGGCCTATACTGGTGTTATATCGTATCGTATAGTATCGTATCGTATAGTGTAGTATAAGTCTCGTATAGGTTTCATATTGGTCTTGTATATGCATATAGGCCTATACGGGATATATACTAAGCTATACGATACGATATCACACTTATAGGCTTATACGAGGTCAATACGTGACATATACTACGCTATACGATACGATATCACACTTATAGGCTTATACGCGGTCAATACGTGACCTATACTACACCTATACGATACGACTTATAGGCTTATACGAGGTCAATACAGGACCTAAACCACACCTATACGATATGATATCACACTTATAGGCATATACGAGGTCAATATGGGACCTAAACCACACCCATAGGCCTATACGTGTGTTATATCGTATCGTATAGTATAGTATAAGTCTCGTATAGGTTCCCTGTAGGTCTTGTAATTCATAATATTTGTATTATTTTTAATTTTTATAATTTTTATTTGTATTATTTTCCAATAATATTATTTTTTTATAAATAAACATGGAAATACCCCAAAATACACATAATTAATTTTTTTTATAAATAAACAAAGGAATACACAAAAAAAGTACAAAAATGGAGCTTTATATATGCTGCGTATAGATCCCTACGCAGCGTATGAAACAAAAATGACACAACTACCCTTGTATTTGGCTTCGTATAGCCTCAACACAAGGGTATAAAGGACATTTTCTGACCTTTATATACGCTGCGTATAGCTCTATACGCAGCGTATACAAACCTTGTGAAAAACTGATGCTTCAAACCCACCAAAATGACCCCAAAAATTCAGATGGTTTATGTACGCTGCGTATTGAGCTATACGCAGCGTATATAAACCCTTGTTTTCTGTGCAATGATTGCTGATCAGGCACTGAGAATCAGGGTTTACCTACGCTGAGTATAGGTCTATACGCCGCGTATAGGTGTAACCCTATACGCTGCGTATAGACCTATACGCAGCGTAGGTAAACCCTGATTCAACTAGGGTTTGGTGTGCCAATAGGCACATTGGTGTGCCAATAGGTACACCCAATAGTAATATATCATTTGTTGATGTTGGAAGATATTCTGAATTTATATGTTATCCATCACCCACCATCTACTAGAGGGATATTATTTATGTCATTAACTATTATATTTGTATAAGTGGTTGGTTTAGTAGGTTAATTAAGCCTCTTAATTAATCTAACCCGAGATACAAACCATAATAGTGGGACGTGAGTACTTTATTAATATTAATTAGATTATTATTAAGAGGTTATAATTGTATAACCGTAGGGGCTTAATGTAAGATTGGTTTTTATAAAAGGAACATTAAGGTGCAAACCCTAATGATATCTTTTATCAAAAAAAAAAAAAAAAAAAAACGAAACCCTAGCTTCCTTCCCAAGTTTGGCTGACTCCCTCTTAGGGCCACCGCCACGAACCGGAGCACCTCCGCCGCCTCATCTTTTTGGTTGGTTCTACCTTTGGGTATCTCGTGCTCGGTTGTGAATTTCCTACTAGCGAGGATTCGTTGTAACCCGCGTGTTACAATCCCGGTGTAGTCGTCAAATGTTGATTACTAAAACCCTCTATGTTTGTTTTTCTATTTATTTGTTTATACGCGTATAACCTTGATCCTGATTGGGAATATTTATTAATCGGATTAATAAATCAAACATATTTTATAAAATCAAAATCGGCCATAATTATATATGTATATAATCGATTTTTGTTAAATATGTAAACCGCTTCCGCTTAAAGTTTTGATACCATGATTCCCAACAAATACTTCATTCTAGTAGCTTTTATCATGTGGAAATATTTTGTTGATGATATTATTTACATTTTGTATGCTACGAAGTATAAACATATATTTTGAGATATATAATTTACATATTTTATATTATCCAAAAATTTAATGATGATATGGTATCTATGTTAAGTTTTGAAAGTTCTGCAATTATTTAGAGTTCTGAAATAATCCTTTACCCTACCATATTTTAATTTGTTATAGTTGTTACAAATAAAATAATATAAAAAATAGAATGATAAAAAAAAAAAAGAAATGTAATTGGAAGCCCTGGACCGGCATTCTTTTA
Organism: Helianthus tuberosus; assembly: GCA_030545235.1. Lineage (NCBI taxonomy): Eukaryota > Viridiplantae > Streptophyta > Magnoliopsida > Asterales > Asteraceae > Helianthus > Helianthus tuberosus. The sequence continues at coordinate 10,112,988 of CM060377.1, forward strand.
ACAAATTATCAGGTATACGTGATACTGGCTAATAAAACATAATTTTACAATCAGGTAAGGGACTGAAATTACCACTATCAAACCATTAGAACACAACCAAGTTTATAACTAAAAAATCTTACTGATATTAAGAACCCGAATTACGAACACCCACAGATCTCAAAGAACATATTCAGAGATCTTCGTAATTGCTTAAGGATACTCACTTTAATTATTGAATGATATCCTCTAACAAGTCTTACTAAGAGAGTACCCAAGAATAAGATATTTGCATTTCATGGCACTTTTTTATATTGTCAGTGATGAATATATAAGCTTTATCGACGACCTTCGTCTATGGTTGAAAACTAATTTGATTCTGGATGGATATATCATTTTATGACATTATTGATTTGTTGGACATCGTAGGGATACACCTGACAGTCTGACACGTTTCCTGAATAATTGTATTATTATAGCATAAGTGCTTAGATCTTGATCTTACGAACTTGAACTTTGGGAAAAATTAACTTGTGCAATATGTGCTTTGTGGAAGGTTGCAACTTGAATTTCAACCTTGAGTAAGGTTGCGGTTGTTTGGGTCTTGAGCAAATTTGCATTGTAGGTCAAGCTCTTGGAGGATCCACTTTTGAGCACTAAACTGGATGTGCCTTAGAAATGAGTTTCTAGCTATTATATGTTCAATTAGAGCCTTTAGTGTGTGTGTATGGCGACTACAATCACTACAGTGTGTTTAGAGATAAAGTTAACTCGATGACATCGATGCAACTAGGTAACGACGCAAATCGGATGTGGGAGGCTATGGCGACTACAATCACTACAGTGGCGAATGAGACGCTAGGGGTCACAACAGGAAATAATATAGGGCATAAGGAGTCCTGGTGGTGGAATGAAGACGTGCATACCAAAATAAAGGATAAGCAACAGAGTTTTAGAGATCTTTTGAGGTGCACAGATGAGGGGGAGCGGCTGAGGGTGAAGGAGATATACAAGAAGGCAAAAAGGGAAGCGAAAAAGGCGGTGACCGAGGCAAAAAACACAGCATATAAACAAATGTATGAACGTTTGGAAACAAAAGAGGGGGAGCTTGACATGTTCAAGATTGCCAAAGCTAGGGAGCGAAGAAGGCAAGATCTAGGAGTAGTAAAGTTTATCAAAGGAGAGGATGGACGTGTTTTGGTCAAGGCACATGAAATTAAGTTGAGATGGCAAACCTACTTCCACAATCTTTTCAACGACGGAAGGGCATACCAATAAGATAGCGGCAATCCCATGACTCAAAGGCGTCAACGGAATAATTGCTATTGTAGGAGGATCACACATGAAGAGGTGAGGATGGCACTTAGGAAGATGGGAAGAGGCAAGGCAGTGGGTATGGATAACATACCGATTGAGGTGTGGAAATGTTTGGGGGAAGAAGGAGTCCGATGGTTAACATTTTTGTTCAATCTTATCTTCAAGACTGGAAAAATGCCAGATCAATGGAGGAGTAGTGTCGTGGTGCCTTTATACAAGAATAAAGGAGACGTCCAATGTTGTGGGAACTACAGAGGAATCAAACTGCTAAGTCACACTATGAAGCTCTGGGAGAGGATTATTGAAACTAGAATTAGAAGAGAAACTCAGGTTTCAGTAAATCAATTTGGATTCATGAAAGGGAGGTCAACTACAGAAGCGATACATATTTTAAGAAGGTTGATGGAAAAATATAGAGCGAAGAAGCAAGATTTACATATGGTGTTTATCGACCTTGAAAAGGCATATGACACTATCCCACATCAACTGATTTGGGATACTTTGGAAGGTCGAGGGCTACCTGGGAAGTATATAGACATAATTAAGGATACATACGATAGAACAGAGACTAGTGTCCGTGCCCCTGTAGGGGATACGAACTCCTTTCCGGTGGAGGTAGGACTCCATCAAGGGTCGGCGTTGAGCCCTTTTCTTTTTGCGGTTGTCTTGGATGAGTTGTCCAAGTTGATCCAGGAGACAGTCCCGTGGTGCATGCTTTTTGCAGACGATATTGTGTTGATTGCAGAGTCTAAAAAGTGCCTGAACGAGAGGGTAGAGGAGTGGCGAGTAGCTTTAGAGAGCAAGGGCCTAAGAATTAGTCGATCTAAGACTGAGTATCTACACTGTGATTTCAGTGGTCTAGCCGATGATGATAACACCCAAATCACCATTGAGGATCAATTGGTCCCGCAGGAAACTAAATTTAAGTATCTGGGGTCATTTGTACAAAGAGATGGTGACATAGATAATGATGTAACCCATCGCATACAGGCTGGCTGGTGTAGATGGAGGGCAGCCAGAGGGGTATTGTGCGATAGGAGGTTCCCAACTAAACTAAAGGGGAAATTTTACAGGGTAGCAATTAGGCCTGCTATGCTATATGGAACAGACTGTTGGGCCATCAAGAAGACACAAGCGCGTAAAATGGAGGTGGCAGAGATGAGGATGCTGAGGTGGATGTGTGGAAACACGAGGTTAGATCGAATAAGAAATGTAGTTTTTAGGGAAAGATTAGGAGTGGCTAGTATATCGTTGTCACACCCCGATTTCCACGTGTCACCGGTGGGCCCGGTGGGGAGTATCGTGACGTGGTTGGCAACATAATAGTCAAACAACACAATATTTAATATGCACAACGGAAGCAATTTAAAAGATATAATACAACCGAATTTAATATTGTAATATCAAATGTCACAATATTCAGAAGTTTATCCACAGACGGATCGGAAACAAAATGGAAACAATAGTTCAACAGACTTTAGGCATCTTAAGCTTGCGAGACTTCTAGTGATGCTAAGGAGAAATCCCAGCCAATTTCGCTTAGTACCTGCATTTAATCTTTTTGGGAAAATACGTCAGTTTACACTGGTAAATACAATCAACTGACTCATTTTGGAAAATGATTGAAAATTGATTTGGATGCACGTGGCATAAACATTTTATTTAACTTTGGAGAATTATTTAAATATATAATCTTGTGAACGAATTACATGTTCCTTGTGCGTTCTGTAGCCCGGATCTTGTCCGGGTTAAAGATCAATAGACACACCACATTATTCTTTTGTGCACTGGCGGGTGTACGCCTACACCCCGCGCTTAAGTCGTGGCCATTTCGTAAAATGATGCCAAGGATATCCGGGACATGGTCATTAACCCCCCAAAGGCTTTAAGTAACAAGACTGTTTAAATGAGCCGATCAAATTATTCAATTAACCACCCAACGACGGAAGATTTGATGCTCGATCTAGCGGTATTCTATATACCGTAACCCAAGCCCGTATAGGGAAAATAAGTTAAAAGTATTTACCTGAGCAATGTAATAATCACAATAAGCAAAATGCACGTAGCTTTTACTGGTCTCCTATTCTGGAACAAAGGTTTATAATAACCTATTAGAATCCTAACGGGTCTTTAATTATGCTTAAGCTTAGACCGGCTAGTTTCAAAGATACGGTTTGTACGCACGATTAGGCGAAGACCGGATAGAATGTGATTTAAACCGGAAAAGTTTAGAGACTTGCATAATATGGGTATTTCATACACATTCTGGATTTTGGGATAAAACCGATAAGGTTTGACCCGTTTAGGCTAGTTTATGTAAACTAGTTACATAACCGAACCGAACACGTAAAAAGCGTAACGGGTATTCATATGAGCCATTTACAGGTTTCCTAAGTTAATATGCTTCATATATGTTGTGACATCAGTAAGATGTCTTTTATTATGCCCGAAATGAATTTAATCACAAACTATGCCCCGTAGGGGTAGTTTGGTCATTTTAAAGGTTGTAAAAGAGTTTAAGTGTCAACCTGAGTTACAGGCCTGATGTAATCAGCAAATATACTCAATTTGCTAAGTTATATCAGTAGGTTAAAGTATATACGTGAAATTTATCAATTATAACCAAACTATGCCCCGTAGGGGTATTTTGGTAATTTCACATAAGCCGAAAAGCTCAAAACTGAAGTCGGAGTTAAACAAATTTTGCTTACTGTTAAAAATATTATAATTTGCCTCAAATATCAGTAGGTATCACCCTTGGTATGTTTAAAATATTTTTAGTACATACTATGCGTTAAAAACGCTTAATTAGGCGATTAGAAGCCATTTCCGGGTTTGATACATAAAGCTGATATTTTTATTATTCCAGAAGGCTAAAAATAATTTATTTATCATATGTGACCAGTAGCAAAAGGTTTGGAGTTGATTAGATATGTAAAACTCATTTTATGGCCCGTAAGGGCAAAACCGACAATTACCGGATTAAGCCTACGACTATGAGTTATGCTCAGCCTAAAATTAATTAAAAATCTTCAAAAATCCCAAAATAATATATTACATCAGTGGGTATTAAGTTTGATACCAAAGAGTAGGCTTAACTAGGCTATATGCTAATTACGCCGTTTTATTAACATAAAGCTTTAATTTTACGCTAACGAGCATAACTCTTAACCTACACCTCAAACTGATGTCAAATTTTGTATGAAAGTTTATATATCAGTAATTAAGGTTTCAACTCTTTTACGTTTCCAAAAATCACGTTTTAAGGTGAAAAGGGCATAATGGTCAACATATGAGCAATTAGCGGAATCATGCATATTAATTGGATAACTAATGATCCGAGGTGTATAATCACAGAGGGTTATACTAGCATGTAACCTGGTCCAAATAAATCTCTAAGGTATTTCTAAAACATACCATAACGGGTCAGAACTGAAAGTCAAAGTATAAGTCAAACTATGCGACTTTCGGTTCCGAACCGGGTCTAAACAGGAAATTGTCGGGTTGAACATGTTTAGACATGTCCTTACACTAATTACCAAGTAATATTAATGATCAAACAGGTTGTATGTGTTCTACATTGATAATTATGCATAAATGTAATTTACACATTCTGTTGAATTTTTAAATACAAGTTTGACCCGACATTTGACCTAGTTAGAGTGGGAATCAGGGGGAACCCTTTTGAGGGTTTATTATCCACATAATTACCTACTTAGAGGTACTTTTAATTCGAGATTTGACTGAGCCATTATTACTTAATCTCGAAGTCAAACCGTAATTACGATGGTTTGACTTTTAGCTAAATAACTAAGCTAAAATCAATTAAAGAAGGATTAGCAAACTTACTGAAGTCCTATGCACGAAATGTGATGCTTAGAGAAAGATCCTTAGCTCCAGAAATGCTCCAAATGTGCAGATGAAGGTGTGAGGGACTTGTTGTAACTCATGGCCTTTATATAGTGAATTTTTCACCACAAGAAGTTGACACACAACTCTATCACTGACCACAACCCACCAACATGTGTCCCTAAGTGCCTAGGACTGTTTAGGGGTCGCCCACAATGCAAAAATATCGATTAAAGGCCGGTTGAGCGCGTTTGCAGGCTGCTGTTTGGAGATTCTGTTACTGGGCAACTGACGCGGCCCGCGTAAGATATCTTAATCTCTTACGCGGCTCGCCTGGACCTCCTGATTAGACAAAAACGTTTTCATGATGTTGCATCTCACCTTTTGGCCCTTCCGAAAGGTCAACTGACCTATTTCTTGCAATTTGAGCCCTCTTTATTTACCTACAAGGGCTTTAGGACTTATACCCACTTTGCCAAGTCCCTGGACACTTCCGGTTAACCTGAAAAGTCATAACTTTCAATGTTAACGCTTTAACCCCTCGCACACGAATTTGATCATAACTTTCTCATACGATAACGAAACTTTATGAAATTTATATCGCGCATTCTAGTGAGCATTATTAACAGTTACAAAGCTTCGGGTTTGTCAAAAGGTCACTCATAGGTATATCTTTAAACATGTTGACACATTTAACCCCTGTAGTTTGTAATCTCTCACTTTTAGCTTCGCATGATCCATGATTTATTCGTTTGATGTTATAAACATCATGTAGGGTTATTATGAAGTATATTTATTCACTGTTGACATTTAGAACCCGTATATTCACATACTTTCCATGTTTGTCAACTTTAGTCCTTTTATAACATTCTTTCTCACGTTCAACTTATGACACGTGTCAACACATTATAGGACGTGAATTTTCGAGGTGTTACATCCTCACCCTCTTAAAAGAAATTTCGACCCCGAGATTTACTGAAATAAATAAGGGTACTTTTCTTTCATCGTGGATTCAACCTCCCACGTGTATTCGGGTCCTCTACGGGCATCCCATTTAACCTTTACAATAGGTACATGCTTCCTTCGAAGCTTCTTAACCTGTCGATCCTCAATCGACAATGGTTTTTCCACAAACTTCAAGCTCTCATCTATAAGCACATCTGTATGCGGTATTACCAGTGATTCGTCAGCGAAACACTTTTTCAGATTGCAGATGTGGAACACGTTGTGAATTCCACTGAGCTCTTCTGGTAAGTTTAACTTATAGGCAACTGACCCTACACGTTCGATAACCTCGAAAGGTCCTATGTATCTCGGGCTTAGCTTGCCTTTCTTACCAAATCGCATCACTCCCTTCCAGGGTGATACTTTAAGCAACACTTTATCACCTACTTCGAAGTGAAAAGCTTTACGCTTTGGATCTGCGTAACTCTTCTGCCTATCTCGGGCAGCCTTGAGACGGTCACGAATCTGGACAATCTTGTCCGTCGTTTCAAACACTATCTCTGGTCCTGATAATTGGACATCTCCAACTTCCGCCCAACAAACAGGCGTTCTACACTTTCTACCGTATAATGCCTCAAAAGGCGCAGCCTTAATGCTGGTATGGTAGCTATTGTTGTAGGAGAATTCGATTAACGGTAGGTTCTTATCCCAACTACCACCCAAATCGATCGCACATGCGCGTAGCATGTCCCCCAAAGTTTGAATAGTACGCTCACTCTGCCCGTCTGTCTGAGGATGGTAAGCCGTACTAAAATTCAAACGCGTGCCCAAAGATTGTTGGAAGCTTTTCCAAAAATGTGACGTGTATCTAGTATCTCGGTCAGAGATAATAGACACAGGTATGCGATGTAGGGATACAATCTTATCAACGTATAACTGGGCTAACATGTCGGAGCTATAAGTCTCCTTGATGGGTAAGAAATGTGCTGATTTAGTCAGTCTATCAACTATCACCCATATTGTATCATTTCATTTCCTTGTCTTAGGTAACTTGGTGATAAAATCCATGGTTACCATTTCCCACTTCCATGTAGGAAGTTCAGGCTGTTGTAGCAAGCCTGACGGCTTTTGATGTTCTGCTTTGACTTGCGCACAAGTCAAGCACTTAGCTACATAGGCAGCTACAGGCTTTTTCAAGCCTATCCACCAATAATTTGCCCTTAGATCCTGGTACATCTTATCAGCTCCAGGATGAACAGAATATTTGGAACTATGGGCTTCCTGGAGGATAACATCTCGAAGTCCTCCATAAATTGGAACCCATATTCGTCCATTTAATCTTAGAATTCCGTCCTTGCTAAGAGTTAACTGCTCCCCAGTTACTCTTAGCTTTTCATTAGGATAGTTAGCTTCCAACACAGCTTCCTTCTGTGCAGCTAACAACCTTTCAGTCAAACTGTTCTTTATCTCCATGCGCTTGGCATTGATTCGGATGGGTTTCACCCTTTCCTTTCGGCTCAAGGCATCAGCGACTACATTCTCCTTGCCAGGATGATATCTGATTTCACAATCATAATCATTTAAAGTCTCCATCCAACGGCGTTGCCTCATGTTTAAATCTTTCTGATTGAACAGATGCTGGAGGCTCTTGTGATCGGAATAGATCACACACTTGATTCCATATAAATAATGTCTCCACAGTTTTAGTGCGAATACAACGGCACCCAACTCCAAGTCATGGGTGGTGTAATTCTTTTCATGCACCTTTAACTGTCTTGAAGCATAGGCAATAACCTTGCCTTTCTGCATAAGCACACATCCCATGGCAGTGTGCGATGCATCGCAGTAAACTACGAACTCTTCGGTGCCTTCAGGCAATGTCAGCACAGGAGCGTTGCTCAGCTTTTGCTTCAGAATATCAAAAGATTCTTGCTGCTTAGGGCCCCAAATGAACTTTACTTTCTTCTTAGTTAAGGAGGTTAGGGGTGTAGCAATCCTTGAAAATTTTTCAATGAAACGCCTGTAATATCCTGCCAATCCCAGGAAGCTACGAATCTCTGTAGGCGTCTTTGGCTCTTGCCAGTTCATAACAGCTTCAACTTTAGCGGGATCCACTTGGATACCACGCTCACTCACCACATGTCCAAGAAATTGGACTTCACGAAGCCAAAATTCACACTTGGAGAATTTGGCATAGAGTTTCTCCTGATGCAGGAGTTTGAGAATACAGCGAAGATGTTTCTCATGGTCAGCTTGGTTCTTCGAGTAGATAAGAATGTCGTCGATGAAAACAATGACGAATTTATCTAAGTATGGCTTGCAAACGCGATTCATGAGATCCATGAACGCGGCTGGTGCATTAGTGAGCCCAAAAGGCATCACTAGGAACTCGTAATGACCATAACGAGTCCTAAATGCTGTTTTATGCACGTCTTCATCTCTAACCTTCAGTTGATGGTACCCTGACCTCAAATCAATCTTCGAAAAATAACTTGCTCCTTGTAATTGATCGAACAAATCGTTGATCCTAGGCAAAGGATACCTATTCTTTATCGTGACCTTATTAAGCTCACGATAATCGATGCACAGACGCATCGATCCATCCTTCTTCTTGACAAACAGAACTGGTGCTCCCCATGGAGACGAACTAGGTTTAATGAAACCCTTGGCTAGCAATTCGTCTAGCTGTGTCCTCAATTCTTTCATCTCCGTTGGTGCCAACCTATAAGGTGCTCTAGCAACTGGTGCTGCTCCGGGGATGATATCAATTCTGAATTCCACTTGCCTATCTGGTGGCAAACCAGGTAGTTCTTCCGGAAAAACTTCTGGGTATTCAGAAATGACAGGGATGTCTTCTATCTTCGGTTTAGGCTCATCAATAATCACTTATGCCATGTAGATGACACAACCCTTCTTTAAACATTTTGAAGCCTTGAGCATAGTCGCTTGCTCAGGCAGCCCATACTGGGTATCTCCCCGAATGGTAAGTGATTCACCAAACGGAGTCTTTATTACCACTTGTTTCTTGTTACAGACAATTTGGGCCTGGTTATGAGATAACCAGTCCATACCCAGAACTATGTCAAAACCGGCCAACTTAAATGGAAGTAGGGACAGAGGAAAAGAGTGGTTCTTAATGGATATAACACATCCATCTAACACAGTAGAGACGGTTTCTAGGGTGCCATCTGCTAACTCCACCTCATAATTCACATTTAAGGTTTTGACAGGTAATTTCAGCAATTCACAAAACTTATTATCAACGAAAGACTTATCTGCGCCTGAATCAAAAAGTACTCTAGCATAGACGTCATTTACAAGGAAAGTACCTGTAATAACGTTGTCGTCTAGAACCGCTTCCTTTGCGTCCATTCTGAAGACTCTGGCATTAGTCTTCTTGGCCTCCTCAGGCTTCTTGGTGTATTTAGGGCAGTTGGTCTTAATGTGCCCCTTTTCATTGCAACGGTAGCACGTTGCGTCTTTCATCTTCTTGCAATCCAAGGTTTTGTGATCCGTGGACTTGCATATACCACAAGCATAGGTTTTTGACTGAGTCTGAGAGTTCGACTCGAGTCTGCACTTTCCATAGTGTTGTTTCTTGCAAATCTTGCACTTGGGCTTCTCACCAGAATGATGCCCATCTTTCCTTGACTCAGATCCTTTCTTGTTGTCACCGTTCCCACGGTGCTTCTTGTTCGATCTCCGTGAACTATCATCTTCACGTTTTCTCTTCTCAGCCTCCTTATTCCTCAGCGATTTCTGCCTGACCACATCCAAAGTGAGGGACAAGGATATGTCAGCTACAGATCTAAAAGTAGCTGGCCGAGAAGCCTTCATGCTTGCCTTGATTTCTGGGGCTAAACCACCGATAAAACGAGCTATTCTTTTTGGTTCCGGGGTCACCAGATAAGGAACTAACCGGGACATTGTGTTGAAGCTCGTTAGGTAAGCTTGACAGTCAAGGTTTGTCATCACCAATGATAGAAAATCAGACTCTATCTTCTCCACCTCATGCTGAGGGCAGTAATTTTCCCTGATAAGGGCAACAAATTGATCCCACGACATGTTGTACAATGGGATTTTTCCGGTGGCTTGAATCAGAGATCTCCACCATGCTAAAGCTTCACCCTTAAAAGACTGCGACACAAACTTGACCACATCTCTCTCAGCGCATCCGCTGATATCCACAACCGTATCCATCTCATCCAGCCACGTCATACAGTCAATGGCTCCTTTCTCCCAAGTGAAATCCTGGGGTTTGCAGGAAATGAAATATTTATAAGAGCAACCCTTGTCACGGGGTCCCTGGTTTAGTACAACCTGCTGAGATGGAGCACTGTGGTGGTTCGAGGAGTGTCGATCATCATCTTTCTTCGGTTCGTCCTTCTTGGACGGTGGCTTTGAAGGCTGTGTAGATAGGGTCCTACTACGAGTCCCACTATACTCTTCGTACTGCCGTTCCAACGCCTTAGTAACTGCGTCGTCGACCAACGCTTTCAATTCAGCACCCGTTAAATTAATCCGGGCGTTATCAATGTTCTCCACTGGATGACTATTTATCTAGTCTGAGTTAGCCATTTTAATTGAACTGGTACAGAAAACAAGGACAATAGTTTATTTGGGAGTTTATTATGGAATTGCCCCTTAGGGTAATTCATTAACCATGGTAAGCAGAGACCATATTTGGTTAATTCATTAATCATATTTATTTAGGATTTCTATCATAATTTATCCTAATTATAAAACAATAACAGTTTTATTTATGGCACAAAAGGCCTAGTCACAAGGACATTTTAATTTATAAGTCATGATTTCAGAGAATCAAAATATGAAGGTATACTGGCACAATAGGCCTAGTCACAAGGACATTTATAAATTATAAGCTATGATTTCAGAGAATCAAGGCATGAAGGTTTGAACCTAGTTCATTACCTTTATCTGACAGGGAGTCATCGCTACCACTGTCTTTTGGCTCATATGGAAATGAGCAGGGCCCGTAGGCGCTATATTACCACGTATGGTCAAAATATGATCATCTTAATTGATGACCTAAACCCATGATTCAGATATCATAATATTGGGTTAGGAATCTTTTGAAGAATCCAATAATAAGATTGACGTGTGTGATTTTAATGAATCACCTCTGCCAGGAGTGTTAACATGTTTTCAGATGTTAACTGAGATTTGAATCTTTTGAACAGGTCTTACCATCTTGGCCCGGTCTTATAATGACCCGAAGGCTAGGTTTCACTCTTTAAGATTCTTATTTAAAAATTTACATAGGCAGATTATTTCAAAAGGAATGATTTTAATTTATTTATTTCATATATAATTTATCTATGCGCATAATGGCAAACATGAAATTTATAAAACAAACATTCCATTAATTTATTAAAATATTACACGCTGCCCTAAACGGGTCTTTTCAACAAACAAACTTACCCACGCAGGGGTTTAAACAATTTCTTACCCACGCAGGGGCTTAATAACACATATACCCACGCAAGGGCTTAATAACATAATAGTCCACGCAGGGACTTACACAAATAACATACCCTCGTAGGGGTTTACAGAAAGATAGACCCACGCAGGGGTCAAAACAAACAAGCATACCCACGCAGGGGTTTATACAGCAAGACTGGCCCACACAGGGGCTCAACAACAAATGGAAGGATTCAGTGGTCCTTCTTGCTCTTCCCTTTAATTAGGCTCGTTAATCCTTGGAAGAAAGTTTGTCGCTCCCTTCGTTCCCTGTGAAATTCTCGCTCTACATGGTCCAACCTTTGCAGAATTTCTTCACGCTCTGGTGGAGAGAACCTTGGTGGTTGCGATTGTTGCCTGATAATAGGTCTTGCAGGTATCTGGTACCCATGAGTTGGGTACCCCACTCCCCATGGATCTCCATAGGGTCCTTGGGTGTTGTAGTTAGCCGCTACCATGTATGGGTCGGCTTCTGCGTAGTTGTAGTTGGTGTGCACTGGCTGTTCAAACGGGTTATACGCCATGGAACCCGTGTATGCCGGAATTGGGTTATCAAAACCCATAGGCGGTGGTTGCGGTGCAACTGGGTGCGAAGGTCCACCCATTTGTGGGTCCTCCTGAAGTGGCGGGTAATGGCTGCCACTTGATTGGCGTGGAGAACTAAAATGAAAGTCTCCCGCTCGCGCAAACATACGCGGAGGTTCTCCTACGCCTTGGCGGTTGCGGAGGTGCCGGTTGAACTGGTGGCGGAGGAGGCGGTGGCGTAACTGCCACAAATATTGGATCCTCAGAGGGATCCCGTTGCTGCTGCTGCTGTTGCTGAGGATGTGAATGGCGAGGAGGTGTATAGTATCATTCGTGCCTGGTAAACATAGCTTGAAAGCTATCTGGACCAACATAGGGTGATCCGTGGAAAGAAGATCCGTCAGAGATCTCTATCGGGTGGTTTGGTGTACCACTGGCAGGTTCGACGGGGTCCGTATCCTCGTCCATATCGTCCGCGTGATCGCCAGAGAAATGATCCTCTGGCCCCAATGGGTTAAAGCCCATTGGTTCTTGTATAAAATTTGCCGGGTTAAACCGGCCCCTAAAAACTGGTGTAGGGTCACCAAAAGAGTTGTGCGATAAGGATCGCTGTAACGGTATGTAGGAGGGTTGAGGGTTGTTGGGCTCATACTCCGGCTGTGGCCCGTAAGGGTTATGAACAGGAGGTGTTGAACTGTGCGAAACCGACCGCCTGGCCGGCTCGAAGAGGTTCCTCCGGTTTTGCAAGGGATTGTCACTCTCGGTGGTGGAAGGAGCTCGCACATTCGAAGGTCCTGCCTCGTTGTCATTGGGGGCGGTGATTGGCCCCTTTCCTCGTCCTCTTCTTCGGAAGAATCTTGGCGGCATTTTGTTAAATCCTGTCAATGTAGCATGAGATAACAACAACAATATATAAAAATTAAAGGACAAAACAAAAACCAAACAAGGTAGAATTTGTCCTATGTTATTTGTCCAGACTCAAAAGTTTAGATATGTGCAATTGTGTAACTGAGATTAAACACAAAAGGCTAGTGTTTAATTCACTCAGTGTTGGCTCTGATACCAACCTGTCACACCCCGATTTCCACGTGTCACCGGTGGGCCCGATGGGGAGTATCGTGACGTGGTTGGCAACATAATAGTCAAACAACACAATATTTAATATGCACAGCGGAAGCAATTTAAAAGATATAATACAACCGAATTTAATATTGTAATATCAAATGTCACAATATTCGGAAGTTTATCCACAGACGGATCGGAAACAAAATGGAAACAATAGTTCAACAGACTTTAGGCATCTTAAGCTTGCGAGACTTCTAGTGATGCTAAGGAGAAATCCCAGCCAATTTCGCTTAGTACCTGCATTTAATCTTTTTGGGAAAATACGTTAGTTTACACTGGTAAATACAATCAACTGACTCATTTTGGAAAATGATTGAAAATTGATTTGGATGCACGTGGCATAAACATTTTATTTAACTTGGGAGAATTATTTAAATATATAATCTTGTGAACGAATTACATGTTCCTTGTGCATTCAGTAGCACGGATCTTGTCCGGGTTAAAGATCAATAGACACACCACATTATTCTTTTGTGCACTGACGGGTGTACGCCTACACCCCGCGCTTAAGTCGTGGCCATTTCGTAAAATGATGCCAAGGATATCCGGGACATGGTCATTAACCCCCCAAAGGCTTTAAGTAACAAGACTGTTTAAACGAGCCGATCAAATTATTCAATTAACCACCCAACGATGGAAGATTTGATGCTCGATCAAGCGGTATTCTATATACCGTAACCCAAGCCCGTATAGGGAAAATAAGTTAAAAGTATTTACCTGAGCAATGTAACAATCACAATAAGCAAAATGCACATAGCTTTTACTGGTCTCCTATTCTGGAACAAAGGTTTATAATAACCTATTAGAATCCTAACGGGTCTTTAATTAAGCTTAAGCTTAGACCGGCTAGTTTCAAAGATACGGTTTGTACGCACGATTAGGCGAAGACCGGATAGAATGTGATTTAAACCCGACAAGTTCAGAGACTTGCTTAATATGGGTATTTCATACACATTCTGGATTTTGAGATAAAACCGATAAGGTTTGACCCGTTTAGGCTAGTTTATGTAAACTAGTTACATAACCGAACCGAACGCGTAAAAAGCGTAACGGGTATTCATATGAGCCATTTACAGGTTTCCTAAGTTAATATGCTTCATATATGTTGTGACATCAGTAAGATGTCTTTTATTATGCCCGAAATGAATTTAATCACAAACTATGCCCCGTAGGGGTAGTTTTGTCATTTTAAAGGTTGTAAAAGAGTTTAAGTGTCAACCGGAGTTACAGGCCTGATGTAATCAGAAAATATACTCAATTTGCTAAGTTATATCAGTAGGTTAAAGTATATACGTGAAATTTATCAATTATAACCAAACTATGCCCCGTAGGGGTATTTTGGTAATTTCACATAAGCCGAAAAGCTCAAAACTGAAGTCTGAGTTAAACAACTTTTGCTTACTGTTAAAAATATTATAATTTGCCTCAAATATCAGTAGGTATCACCCTTGGTATGTTTAAAATATTTTTAGTACATACTATGCGTTAAAAACGCTTAATTAGGCGATTAGAAGCCATTTCCGGGTTTGATACATAAAGCTGATATTTTTATTATTCTAGAAGGCTAAAAATAATTTATTTATCATATGTGATCAGTAGCAAAAGGTTTGGAGTTGATTAGATATGTAAAACTCATTTTATGGCCCGTAAGGGCAAAACCGACAATTACCGGATTAAGCCTACGACTATGAGTTATGCTCAGCCTAAAATTAATTAAAAATCTTCAAAAATCCCAAAATAATATATTAAATCAGTGGGTATTAAGTTTGATACCAAAGAGTAGGCTTAACTAGGCTATATGCTAATTACGCCGTTTTATTAACATAAAGCTTTAATTTTACGCTAACGAGCATAACTCTTAACCTACACCTCAAACTGATGTCAAATTTTGTATGCAAGTTTATATATCATTAATTAAGGTTTCTACTCTTTTACGTTTCCAAAAATCACGTTTTAAGGTGAAAAGGGCATAATGGTCAACATATGAGCAATTAACGGAATCATGCATATTAATTGGATAACTAATGATCCGAGGTGTATAATCACAGAGGCTTATACTAGCATGTAACCTGGTCCAAATAAAGCTCTAAGGTATTTCTAAAACATATCATAACGGGTCAGAACTGAAAGTCAAAGTATATGTCAAACTATGCGACTTTCGATTTTAAAAATGTTTTTCCAGAAAGATATGAACTTTAAACACTCAAAAACCAAGAAAAACAACTAAAAACCTTTTAAATCTCAATAAAAACACTTGGTTTTAACAAGGAATCGAGCCAAACGCTCTGATACCAATTGTAGGTCCACCAGGAGGATCGAGTAACCTCTATTCCCTGTTTTCCGACAAACCCGAAAGTGCGGAATCCAAACGGGTAAGTTAAACCAAGTGACGAACACGTAAGACACAACGATTCAACGATTAACACTCCATTGTATTAATCTAGAAAACGGTTACAAATCAATGTTTAAAAGATGCTCTCATAAACTCTCAGTGTGTGTGTGTTTACAGCGTGTTCGCTCTCAAAGTCTATACAGACTCATAACTGTGTTCTGTCTGTTGTCTGTGTATATATACTGAAACACATCGACGAAATCCAGTTCTAGACGAAAACCAAAGGACTTCGACGAAATCCATATCCTTGACGAAATCACATGTGATTTCGTCACCTTTTATGGGCTTGGGCTTCATATTAGATTTCGTCATATGCATGTTGGGTCTAAGGAAGGTTTCGGCCCAAGTGTGTTTGGCTGGCCCAAAGGAAGTGGATTGGTCCAAAATACATGTACATGCACGTACATGAATTCTCTAATATGCAGATTGTGAGGATTAGTCAACAAGTGACATCATCATGATGATGTCATGATGATGTGGCGGCGGGAAACGGCTCGCGGCGCTTCGTGCTTCGCGTGTCGAACTCTGGGGCGCACGACGGAGGAATGTCGTGACGTCGGGCTTGAGCTGAACCTAATCGAGTCGAACCGAACCGAGTCGCGTCCACATAATATGTATCAACAAACTCCCCCTTGGACGCTACTCGTGAGGTTCATCTTCAATGTCTTCCATGTAGGAGGATCTTCAAAGGAACTTCATCGCATGATGATCATCAGCAAATAGACAACACATTAAACTATAAACTAAAATGCATACTGCACACACACAGTTGCAAGTACATGATTTGTTACAAAGTAAATAGCATACCGAGTCAAGACAGGATGATGTCTTGACTACGGCCTTCACTTCGTAGCCGAGTCGAACCGAGCCGTATCCACATAATATGTATCAACAAACTCCCCATTGGATGCTGCTCGTGAGGTTCGAATCTCGTTCTCCATCTCTTGATGGTTCATTCATTCTTGTCGTAGGATCTTCAAAGTCTTCACGCGTCGTAAGTAGAAAGTGTATCAACAAACTCCCTTTTCATTTAGGTAGTGTGTTAACAAACTCCCCCTTTGATTATGCTTGGGAATCTTTTGACTTCAATGCTTGAGATCCTTGTGGTGTTGGTGATTGATCAGCGGCAACTCGATCATCTTTATCATTTGAGTGCCTTCACGTCGTGTCTTCATTCCGAAGCTTGTCATCGAACATGTTCTCCTCGCCTTTAGCATCTGCACATGCAAGAAAGCTAAACACGTAATGAGAACAACTGCTTGGAATATAGTTAACATTAAACAAATAACACACATGAGACCAATTCTCATTCAACTACCGTCCGACAATTAGTTTGAAAAGTTAACAGATTTTTCAATTTTGATTATTAACTTTCAAAACTTGCAAACTCTGACCGTTTATGAAGATTCAGTCGTTTTGGTTTTCAATCAGATTTCAGGCAACGAAGACTTGAGTTCCAACATCGGTTAATCCAAACTAAAGCAGAAATAAAATCTTTTTGGCTTTTATAAAGTTTATATTAAAACACACCTAAAATCTTTTTGGCATTTTGAATATTTCAAACTTAAAGACTGAAAGCAGTAAATAAATATATACAGAGTTGCAGAAACTAAGAAAAGTAAATATATACAGACATTCTTTTTGCGAGTTTCGAGGGTAAGAGAATCATATCAGTGTACGGTCATGCCAAAACGCTATTGTTGTTCTTTTTGTTAACAATTTGATAAACATCCTATAACGATTATCGGTATTGTTATCCACATAAGCTCAACTTATCATATGTAATCATGGCGAGGGGATACATTAAGGTATGATTTATACTTACCGACCGGTGTTCATCCACATCACGACACATTCTCGTATCAAGGTATGCACGAGAGTTCATCTTACCGGTGAGTATACCATTTATCATCTGTTTTGCCGTATATGAAAATGTGAGAAACTCACTTATTTTGATTGAAAACAAGCCCTATGTGATAGAATCACTTATTGATGAGGAACTTGATTTTCAGATGCATGAGGGCACAGGAGCAAGTCCGTGAACAGGTCAGTACTTTCGTACAGCAAAGAGACGAAATTGACTCCCGGATGAATGTGATATATTATCACTTGTTTTTGTGGACATGTGATTGTTGATCACTTATTGAGGTCGTATGCAATATGTACACGTATGTATGATATCATGGAAGATCGAGACTTCGTCTCCGTTTTGTTTCGGTAAAAGAAACAGCCATGATACCCAGATGATAAACAACATAAAGACCACATATCTCAGAACCTCGGCAATCTCTCAAACGAAATTTCGGTACTAAGACCATATGCCAATGAGTGGTTCCCACCTGGTCTTCAGTCGATTTAGGTTTATATCACCCTGCACACTTTAAGATGATTGTGAGCCTACCGATACATCTTATATAGAGCTGCTTAACATTTTTCATTTTGCATTTCAGTTTAAAAAGGTTTAGACAGACCACTGATGTACTATCATTTTCTCTTTTGCTCGCCAGGAAACTCATTTTTGTTTTTCTATGTTTTTGAATTTTGAAATTTTTCGATGTTTTTGAATTTTCAAATTTGGAATTACTCCCCCTAAAATCAACAAACTTACAATAATTTTAGAAACACAAAGATATTTACAAAAACGATTTTCCGATGTGGATTACTCTTGCTTGACCTTAATGTCGTTTACCAATAATAAAAAGTTAAATCTTGATTTATCAAATGCTTTGGTAAAAAGGTCGGCACGTTGGTCATCAGTGTGGACCATGACACCATTGACGAGTTTCATAGTGAAACAATCACGTGTGAAGTGATATTCGAGTTCAACGTGTCTGGTCAAAGAGTGCTGTACGAGATGACAATAATTCATAAAGCAGCTTAAATATCGACAAGTATAGGATAGATTAGAAATTCAAAACCGTATCCTGCAACTGCTTCGTGCATTGCAAGGAATCTGAGTGGTCTCCTAAGCTGGATATCCACCAAGTGTGGATTTCAAAGTCGATTTTGTAGCTACTGAGAAATCTCTTCACAGCAACAAGATCATAGACCTCTGGGTCCGGCTGGTCTTCCACATTGTACCAGCGAAGGTCTTTGTCTTTCTCTTTGAGAAGTAGTGTACAGTTGTTCAATCCACGCCAAGGCATCCGCACACCCGGTTGGTTTGTTCAACAAACACATTTTCTTCAATCACACCGTGGAGAAAAGTAACCTACACGTTCATCTTGTGGACTTTGAACTTCTTGTGGAAGAAAAATCCATGAATCTTAGAAAAGCTTCAGACGTGTTGCAGGCGCGTACTTTTCATTTGAATCTAAGATGTTGACCCGATTAAAAACCATAACAACCAAATTTTTGGCACATTTTTCAACTTCATT
Organism: Helianthus tuberosus; assembly: GCA_030545235.1. NCBI lineage: Eukaryota > Viridiplantae > Streptophyta > Magnoliopsida > Asterales > Asteraceae > Helianthus > Helianthus tuberosus. The sequence goes on from CM060377.1 coordinate 10,131,978, forward strand.
CCTTTTTCCTCTCCATCAATGGCAACAATATTCTCCTAGATGTAACAATGTTTCGGAGCCTTATGTCGCCGATCTTGTGCGTGGACGCTCCACTATCAACAATCCTAAGACTATCAATAGTTCCTCCTAGAACATCCTACACACTCATTCAGAGATTAGTTGGAGAGGGGGACCCAAGCCTTCACAGACTTGGGTCGTCCGTCATCATCGAGGATTGTGACATCCATTTCCCGATGACTCGGAATTGATGTAGCTCCCCCTGAAACAGTTACTGGTTTTGGTTTCCAAATCTGTTTTTGTTTTTCATTTTTAACATTTGATTCAACAGATTTTGTTTGGACAACCTCCGGTTTTAAAAGCTTTTCAACATTTTTCCGTTGTTTCTTTATCTGCTTCACTTCTTGTTGTTTAACAAGACGGGGGTCCTGTTTTGGTGAAACAGATCTTTTATGGTATTTGTTACCACGGGGGGCATCAACCTTTGCCTTTCCTTTCGTGAGATATGGACAATTTCTGACAATGAGCCCATACTCACCACATTCAAAGCATGATCTCCGCTCAACAAACCTCGGAGTATCATAACTGTAGGAGCTTGATGATGAACTTCGTGATCTTGAGGTACTTGGTCCTACATCACAACCGTTTGTGTGTTGTGTGTAGTTGTTTTGACTGTTTCTTTTCAAAATTTTAACTTGTTTAACAAAATCTAGATTAGATTTGTTTTCAAATGTGTCAATTTTATCCGTTCCCTTTGATTTCACAAAGTTTATCTTCTTGTCCTTTTTCTGAGTCTGTTTCTTTTGACCTTGAGTCGGTGATTTGCCCTTTGGTTTGGTGCGATTTTGCTGAACTTTCTCAGTTGGTAATTTTTTATTGCCATTTTGTTTGCGAATTTCAGCTCTTGGAATCGGAGGACACTGTGTTACCACAACGTGTGATCCTGTCTTTCCCAAGAACTTACTTGTTGAATCTTCAAAAAATTTACTAATTAAAGATTGATTAACATTCTTAATAGGAAAATCTTTGTCAGAGTAGATTTTATCATCACCAACAAGAGTGTACAGCAAATTCACACTCTCAGACTCTTGTGAGGAAGTAGACGTGGACTCGGTCAGAACAGTCGTAGCAGGTTTTGCGGGAGGATCACATAGAATATGATTCTCGAGAGGTATGTCCTCTTCTTTGATTACCGCATCTGACTGTGCTGAGTCAGTATCATTAGATTCATCATCTGAAGAATCAGTATCCTCAACAATGATTGGAGGATCCTGATTTTGTTCAGCAGTTACAACAGTATCTGCTGACACATCCGAATCTGATGATACTTCCTGTTTGTATCCAAGTCCCGTTGCAAATTCCTCAATGTCTAAAGGAATAGATTCTTCATAATGAGTTCTATACTCCTCATCGGGCAGTGCATCATAATTTTGTCTAACAGGTGGTGGACATTTCTTATATCCAATGCACGTGACATCCTTTTTCTCTTTTTGTGTGCCAATGATGTGATCCAGCACGTATCTTGAGTTAGAATAACTGTCTAGTTTAAGCCGGATCGCCTCACTTTCACACTTTGTGCAGGCTAACTCCTTTTGCATGCTTTCAAGACTATTGATATAAAGGTTTATGTCCGTTTGTTTTCTTGAAACCATTTTTGTCAGTTCGGTTTTATCTTTTCTTAAAGTTTCAACCATCGTTTTAAATTCCTTTTCATGGTTTTCATAAAACATGTTAGCCTCTTTGCATTTTGAAAGATCCACTATCAACTTTTGATTGTGCATATTTGTCACTTCAAATTTGTTTTGCAAAGCCTCATGTTTGCTTTGCAAATCACACCCCTTAGCATCAAAAGAAACATGTTTGTTTTGCAAGTCAAACAATTCAGCATTTAAAGCATCATGTTTGCTTTGCAACTCAGACATATTAGCATCCAAATCAGCACATTTAACACTTAAGCTAGCACAATTATCACAATTTACGAGAGTTGGTTCATCGACACATACCTGACTGGAATCACTCTCAGATGTTGACCTATCTGCATCAGAATCAACAACCTCCCTTGATGATTCACATTCAGATCCATCCTCACTTGAACTTGAGCTTGAAGTTGTAACATCTTCAACTGAAGTTGAAACGTCTTCGACTGAACTATTGTCATGTTCAGAACTGTCATTGTTTCCCGATGATTCTCCATTGCTGGCATCTTTGACAACTTTAGCATAAAACGCCGTTTTTGTTTGAATACAGTTCCTTGGATCAAGAGATGATGGTGCTACCGTAGAACGATGGCACTGTGAAGCAACTGGTGGTAATGGATTTCCATACAAATCTGTGGTTGGAGCTGGCTTTACAGGAAGTTGTATCGGATTGCCATATAAATCTGTGCTTGTGACAAACGCCGTTTGAAGTGGAGCGTGTGAAGAAGGTTTTGCAGAAGTGCTAGGAGTTCCATAATACATATCAGTATTATGTCGCACTGGTATTGCAGAAGTGGTAGGAGTTCCATAATACATATCAGTATTTTGTTGCACTGGTATAGCAGAAGTGGGTGCGGGATTTTCGGCCCATGAAGGCGATAAACGTGACGGATTACCCCACCAGTTCGAACTCATTTTTGATGTTTAATGACTAATACCTGAAATCTGATGAAAACAAGAAGGGTTTTCGTCCAAGTCTTGATGAAAACAACAAGTGATTTCGGCCAGGTCTGGATGAGAACAAGAAGTGATTTCGTTGACTGATATTTGATGAAAACAAAGAGGTGATTTCGGCCAGGGAGGGATTTCGGCCAGACAAGTTGATAAGGGATTTTGGCAGGAAGGAGCTGATGTTTGACGAAAACAATGAGCTGATTTCGTCCAGCAACTTGTGGTGACCAAGAGATGATTTCGTGGATAAGAGATTTCGGCCCAGAACACTGATTTCGGCCCAGAACTTGATTTCGGCTAGGATGCTGATTTGGGCCCAGAACTGATTTCGGCCCAGGTGATTGAGAAGTGTTTTCGGACCCAGAGGTTTACCAGAAGTGATTTCGGTTCATAAGGTGTTTTTGGCAAGAAGGTGATTTCGGCCAATATCTGATTTGGGTCACGGGTGTTTTCGGCCAGCCTGATGTTATTGACCAGAGTGTTTTCGTTGACTGGAAGTGATTTCGTTGAGTGGAGCCAGGATAAAAGTGATTTCGCCCACTTGATGTTGTTGACTATTGAACCAGGAGACAATTTAGATATTTAGAACACCAAACCTTATCTATCTTTTACTGACAACAAAGACTTCTTTGTCAAACCACCATACTTTCCTGATATCGAAGCTCCTTATTTTCTTCCTTTCATCATGACACTTGTACACATTTGTCAAACAATGATAAAATACTCAACAACACTTATAATTCAAACACAATTCAGATCAATAACATATATAATTCAAGAACATTTTGAATAAACCAAGAACACTATGAATATTCTGAGTTTTCCAGACAACAATTTTTGCATTAAAGTTCAATAAAAACTCAATCTTAAATGTATGCAAGAGTTTTAACAAGGTTTTATATGAACTAGAAGCAAAAACAACATGAAATTCATAGATTTTAAAAATGTTTTTCCAGAAAGATATGAACTTTAAACACTCAAAAACCAAGAAAAACAACTAAAAACCTTTTAAATCTCAATAAAAACACTTGGTTTTAACAAGGAATCGAGCCAAACGCTCTGATACCAATTGTAGGTCCACCAGGAGGATCGAGTAACCTCTATTCCCTGTTTTCCGACAAACCCGAAAGTGCGGAATCCAAACGGGTAAGTTAAACCAAGTGACGAACACGTAAGACACAACGATTCAACGATTAACACTCCATTGTATTAATCTAGAAAACGGTTACAAATCAATGTTTAAAAGATGCTCTCATAAACTCTCAGTGTGTGTGTGTTTACAGTGTGTTCGCTCTCAAAGTCTATACAGACTCATAACTGTGTTCTGTCTGTTGTCTGTGTATATATACTGAAACACATCGACGAAATCCAGTTCTAGACGAAAACCAAAGGACTTCGACGAAATCCATATCCTTGACGAAATCACATGTGATTTCGTCACCTTTTATGGGCTTGGGCTTCATATTAGATTTCGTCATATGCATGTTGGGTCTAAGGAAGGTTTCGGCCCAAGTGTGTTTGGCTGGCCCAAAGGAAGTGGATTGGTCCAAAATACATGTACATGCACGTACATGAATTCTCTAATATGCAGATTGTGAGGATTAGTCAACAAGTGACATCATCATGATGATGTCAATGTGGCGGCGGGAAACGGCTCGCGGCGCTTCGTGCTTCGCGTGTCGAACTCTGGGGCGCACGACGGAGGAATGTCGTGACGTCGGGCTTGAGCCGAACCTAACCGAGTCGAACCGAACCGAGTCGCGTCCACATAATATGTATCAACATATCGGATAAGATTAAGGAGGGAAGATTGAGATGGTTTGGGCATGTGAAGCGGAGGGAAACGGCGGCACCAGTTAGAGTAGTGGAAAATCTCACCGTGGAGGGGAGGAGAGGAAGAGGTAGACCCAAACTGACCTGGGATGAGCAAATTAGGCATGATTTATTAGAGATGCAACTTTCTGAGGACATGGCCCAAGATAGGACTTCGTGGAGGCGTAAAATTAGGGTTAAAGACTTTTAGAAGATATTGCAGTAGGGTCTTAGGTATATTTAGTGACGTAGATTTTTCTTATCTTTTAAGTGACTTTACAGGTGATTGCCTTCTTGTGTTTATACCCATATGATGTTGTATGCTATCATACATGTTATACATTATATTGTGTCACTCTCTGATCACTTTCTTGGTATGTTGGTATGTTGTGTGTTGGTATACTCTCTGACTTCTTATTTATATATTTATATATTTTTTGTGACTTGGTGCGTTGGTATGTTGATGGTTTTAGAGCCGGGGGTCTCTCTGGAAGCAGCCTCTCTATCCTTAGGGATGGAGGAAAGGTCTGTCTACATCCCACCCTCCCCAGACCCTATAAATAGCGTTGCTATTTGTGGGATATACTGGGTATGGTTGTTGTTGTTGTTGTAGTGTGTGTGTATTTTTTTTTTCTGGTCAAAGCTGAATCTAAATGTTGGATGTGTTTTATCATGTCTTCTACCTTTGACTACTTGAGTTCCTTCCATCTTGATATGCCATTAAACCAAACTTCAGTTTATCAATTTCAATAATGTGATCTCATTTATTATATCTTTTCACGAGTTATTAAGAGAAAGTACACATCATGAACCTGAATAAAGCTATTGTTTGTATCATTAGAAATGTTAAAAGGTATGAACTACTTTTTAACGACATGAAATAGAAATAAAGTTCATATGCGAACAAAGAAGATATTAAGAAAATCACGTAAAAATATAGTAACATGCAGGGGCGGAACCTGAGGGGGGTCAAGAGGGTCCGTTGACCCTCCGCTCACCGGAACTTTTTGAATTTTTATTTATAAATTTTGAGTTTTTGAATTACAAACTTAGAGATGGACCCCCTAATTTGAACCAGTATAGAATATAAGCTTATGATGCCCCCCTAACTAAATCGTTCTGGTTCCGCCACTGTAACATGCATGTCATTGCAAAAGTATATAGGATATGAAAAATCAAGAGGGTTAAGTTTAAAAGCATCTACAACGTTGGAGTCTAAAATCCAGACTTCCTACATCAACATATGACAGTATTCCACATCACAACCATTCTAAACCCATTTTTTTCCTTTCGTACTAAACCATTTCAAATCTCCACCTCGTCATCTACTTTTCCTTACAATCATACATTTAAATATTTAATTTATATAATCTATTTATAATAGATTTAATTCATAATTACCTATATATTAAAATCTTAAGACAATGAACAGTAATACTAATAATATTAAAATTTGAAGACAATTGAACACTAATATTATTAAGGGGATTAACAAATGGTATCGGGTACTGGTACCAGTATCAAATTTATCAAACTGGGTATATTTTCGGTACCGAATCGGTACCGACTTTTGACATTTTCAGTATCGGTTTGGCACCGGTATTCACCGGTTTTTACCCTCAAATACCGGTATCGTACCGACCGGTACCGAACCGTACTGTGCCAGGTATATTCGGTACCGGTATCCACTTTTAGGGATTTTTTGTAACGGTATTTTCTGTAACGGTTGGTACCGAGCTCATCAAATCCTATAACAACGTAGCAACGCAAGTAATTGCACCGTTTAGATTACTTTTCTTACACAACCCAATGAATAGTAACATCATCAAGGGGATGAGCAAATGGTATCGGATACCGGTACTGGTATCAAATTTACCAAACCGGGTATATTTTCAGTACCGAATGGTACTGACTTTTGACATTTTCGGTATCGGTTCGGCATCGGTATTCACCGGTTTTTACTGGGGCTGGCAATTGGGTACCTGTTAAGACACGATTAGACCTGTTTGACTGAAAAATACACCCTTTGACTTTTTTAATTTTTAAAATAATTAAAATTACAATGTTAGGATCTATCATTTATTCATCTTTGTACATAAAACATAAAACTATTTTATAAACATGAGGTAGAAAGTAGTTAAACGAGTCGTAATCATGTTTGAAACTTATGTTATGCGCGCTGTCAGAAACCTGTTAAACCTGTTAAGACACGATTTGTCAGCCTTAGTTTTTACCCTCAAATACCATACCGTATGGTACCGAACATTTTCGGTGCCGATAACTAATTTCGATGATTTTCCGGATTGGTACTTTTGGTGCCTTTACCTGTACCGAGCTCATCCATATTTTAACGTGTTAGTATCGTAATAACTAAACTGAAAACAACCGAATTTCCAACGTGTAGGACGTGTGGGTCCTATTATTATATATTAGATTTTTTTAAAATCGTTTTTTAGGATGAAGTGACTATCATTACCACGTAATTTTTATTTGTATTTTGATATTCGGTATCTGCTTGCCGTTGCCAACACGCATTTCACAGACATTAGGTCCCCGCCGCAACGTGCGGGCGGAAAATCAACTAGTATTATTTATTTATTTATTTGATTAAAATATAAAAAATACGGAAAAATAAAAATTAATAACAAGACAAATGAAGTGAGTTGACATGCATGGGAAAGTATAGTATCTGAACAATAACTACTTAGAGCACCCACATGGGTTTAGAATGGAGTTCAAAAGCAAACCAGCACAATTCGGACCAACACCGTTGTGAGTGATGATATGGGCTAGTTCGGTTTGGTGCAACGTCCAAGAGTCACATGTGGACCCCTTATTTATTAAAGCAATTTAAAATAAAAAAAACTTGTTTAAATAAAAAAAAACATAAAATTATTTAAACTAATGACGAAAATATACAAATTAAACACAAATAGATAAAATAAAAATAATATAAACTAAGAAGACAAATTTATAAAAATAAAAATATTACACAGACTAGATAATTAAACCTAAACAAACTAGATAGCCGTTGCAATAGTAGGTGTTTGAAAAAATAGTCGATGCAAAAGTAGGCTTTTGAAAAAGAGCCGTTGGAAAAATTAAATATTAAGTCCCTCAAGTTTAAACTATTACTATTTCACAAATAATAATCCACTTACTCATGAACATATACGATTCGCGTACCAACGTGTAACTCTTCGGATCGTACCGAGTTGGTTACGTTGACTTTAATTACGATCGGACATATACATATCTCCAACACTATTAGTAGATAAGCACTTTAGTGTTAGATGCAACTTTAGGCATGTTTATAACACTTTGAATATTCATAATTTACCTCATATCATGCTGTTTTCATATACATATTTTATTATTTAGTGCAACACTTGTTTTGATGACGTGATGTATACTTTGGATCGTTTCTTTTGTTTTTTAGGTTCGGAGTGATCACATGGGATAACAACGACATGAGAAAGCTGCTCGGTGCATTTTATATAGATGTTTAAGAGTAATATAAGTTAAAAGATTTAGATGAAGATTATTGTTTCTTGAATTTAAAAGATTTGAAAGGTGGTGCAAATATATAATGCCAATACGTGGGGAATCAAAAAGCATTTAATAAGGAATAAATGATTAAATGTACTCAAATTGAGAATGGCAAAATGGAATTAAATCATATTGTTTGGGCTTAGCAATACAGAACCGAATAAAACAATTTAATGGAATTAAATCGATATTGTTTTGGGCTTAGCAATACAGAACCGAATAAAATAATTTAATTAAAGTTATGAGCCGAGAAGATTTAAAAGGGTTAAGTGGGCTTCAAATATCTAACTTGGGCTGAAAATAAAAGAAATCAAGCGTGAGGCTTGACTGCTTGAGGGCTTAATTAAGGTCGACAATTTAGGGATATTATTATTACTAGTTTCTTTTTTTTTTTTTTTTTTTGACGTCGTGCTTTGCGGCGAAACAGAACAAATAATAATGTAAAACAAATGTGATTTGAAAATAAAGCATGTTGTTTAGAAAGCCAAACCATTAGAACGGTTTAGTTTATCGTTATACCGTTTTATGATACCAAATAAATACTTTATTCGAGTACAACTTCGTTTTTAACAAAACATATAACGGAATATTGAGCGAATAAATCAAGCACAACTACGTACTTAAGTTTTTAGAAAAAATTACAAACGTAAATTATTAAAGAAGTATCAAATTATTTGGTTGATCAATATATGTTCTAAAAAAGAAAAAAAAAGAATTATTAAAAAATGGTAAAGGAAATATACGGTTTTAAAAAAAATTTATGTTATTAAAAGTAAATATAATAATAAACTAATATAATATATTAAATAAAAAATAATAAAAAGCTATATATTATTTTAAAAATAAAGTTACTATTCATTAAAACGGTTTAGTTTATCACTGTATCGTTTTATAATACCAAATAAATAATTTATTTTGAGTACACCTTCGTTTTTAACAAACTTATAATGCAATGTCGAACGAAAAAATCAAGCGCAATTACGTACTTAAGTTTTTAGAAAAAAAGTTATAAACGTAAATTATTAAAAAAATATCAAATTATTTGATAAATTAATATATTTCATTGGTAGGATATTTGTGCGATGCTACGAGGGGTGATAATTTGCAACGTGATACTGGTTTTTGTTAGTTTATCAACCCTCTTCATTTTTATTACTTTCTTCATTTTTTTTTTGGACATCACTTGTTACACCCTCAAATTTCCACGTGCGGAGTACTACCGCGAGGCGTGTGACTGACCAGGATCAAGCCACCAATCATATTGAACAATTATAACAATAGTAAAATAGTTTCACCAAACCAATACGATTAGTGACAATTAAAGTTTATGTCTAAAGTTTTTTAGTTCAAAACATCATTTTAAGGGAACAGGGGAAGCATAAGTAAAATGGTTCAAACATACGTTCACAGTGATTAATTATTAAAAGAACCCAACACGGGTTAAGGCGACCACTACACTTCCCAAGCTGCAAGCTCCTGAGTCACTGTGTACCTTCAAAGCATGCAGTAGGGTATCAACATAAAGTTGGCTAGTTCACGAGTTATCCAGTTTTCATTCCATAAAACTTGTTTAAGTAGTTAAATTACTCATTTATATCATGCCATGGGGAGCTACCCCATATGTTAAGCTACTAAACTGCGTTATACCGAATACTCTGCGACCTCATGTTTGTTTGCCCAGTTTTGTCAATGTCTATCATCATTGACAGTTTTGCCTGAGTCTATTAGTTCACGACCATTTTGTCAAAGAAAAAAAAGAGTTATCAATGTCCAGGAACGGTGTGAGGTTGGTGAGACCTAAATAGCGCTATCAACTAATAACCTGTTCGCCAGGTACCGGCGACTAATCGGTATCATAAGTAGGGACTTTCGTGATAGAGTTTCGATTAGTACACTTGTTGCATCTAATATAAATAGTAATTAACTGAGCGTCCCGCACGAGGGGAGAATGTACCCGTATCCCACACAAGGAGATAGTGTTTTTTGTTCCGTTTTCCAACCACCGGGAACGCATGCTTTTTAGAAAAAAATGTGAACTCACCTTGGTTTGCTTGGCAAATAGTTTACTTGTTTTAGTTATTGGTCAATCACGTCCTGGGATTTAGAATGTAGAGAGGTATGATGATGATGAGGAGGATGATGCTTCAAAGAAAGGAAAAAGGAATGTCTTTGTTCTTCACAGTTGTTGTCGCCGATTTCCTAGAAAAAGGGAGAGGGTTTGGTGTATCTTTAGGGTTTTTAGAGAGAGGAGGTAGGAGAGAGAGGGAGGGAATGTTTGGGGATTGCTGCTTTTAGTATTTGCAACCGTCATATCAATTACCAACCCTCCTAGGGTTCACGGCTCCTTCCCTTTTATACGCAGTTGGAAATCCCGCACACTCCCAAAGTCGGTTTGGGGTGTGCGGCTGATTCTGTATTGGTGGGTTTTGGGGTTGGGCCAGGTCCACGAAGCGTGTGGTCTAAGAGGGTTATGAAGTAGTGTACGAGGTGGGGGTTGGTATGCTGCCTAACCTGGTCACACACATTCAAAAGAGTGTCCCATGGAATTTGGTTCTCAATTATTTACACATTGTATATAACTCATGCACACATATACACGTACACATTTTAAATAACAATTATATCATAATACTAATTCATCATAGTTACATTATTAACTTTTCATAATAACAATACATCATAAAAACGTATAGGAAAAACCCGAAGTGTCACATTATCCCCAAGTTTCAAGAAAATTCGTCCCGAAATTTAGAGCGCAGCCACTGACGAGCTAGTGTGTTACAATGTTTTCACGGGGTGTCACATCATCCCCTTGTTTGTTTGGAATTTCGTCCCGAAATTCAGATGTAGCCTCAGTGCTGGAAGTATTGTTTGCAAACAACTGGGGATACATGCGCATCATCTGGTCTTCCCTTTCCTAGGTAAACTCTAGGCCACGGCGCAAGTTCCAACGAACTCGAACGATAGGTATCTTGCTACGCTTGAGGATCTTGGTCTCTCAATCCATGATCTCAACCGGTTCCTCAACATAGCGTAGTTGATCATCGATTGTAAGTTCCTTAAATGGAACGATAAGGGTTTCATCTGATAGACACTTCTTCAGATTTGATACATGAAAAACGTTGTGTACCGCACTCAGCTCTTTAGGCAGGTTTAGTCTGTATGCTACCTTACCGATCCGCTAGGTAATTTCGAAAGGTCCAACGTATCGCGGATTAAGCTTGCCCCTTTTGCCAAAATGTAACGCCCTGCTTTTTCGTACTTTCCTTAATTAGAAAGCTTGTCTTGTATTTCTATTTTTGGAAATCCTGTATTCCTTGTAATCGTATTTTCGTTGTAAAATCCAAGACTGGGATCATAAATAAAATTCGTTATTTCTTACAATTCATGCTTTACATATTCGTACATGTTCAAACGTTTGAATTCATTATACACGTGATATCTTATTCGTAATTCTTGCAAAATGTGTTAAACTTACAAATACTTGTCATACATACTCAATTTATACGTATATGATACATATTCTCAATTCAGTACTTAATTATACTTAGTCATACTTGTTTCATACTTGTTTTATGTTTTAGTTACATAATACACCTTTATAAGATGCCTTTATACAAAACACATCAAAACCTAAGTAATATAAACTTCAGGGGGCTGAAATGTCAAAAACAAAACTTAATTTCCAGAAATACCACCCGTCTAAGTAATATAAACTTCAGGGGGCTGAAATGTCAAAAACAAAACTTAATTTCCGGAAATACCACCCGTCGCGCTGCGCGACGGGGATACTCTCCCTCGGTCGCGTGCCGCAAGACCTTCAATCCGGCAGAAGTTTGTTTCAGCTCCATCTATAGGCCATTTTTGTGTTAGTTGGTGTGTTTTCTTCATTAATAAGTCACCTAACTTAATCCTAAACTTCACCTATATAACACACCTCAAATCCACACTTCTTCCACTTTGCAAACACTTCATTCTCACTCTCTAATCACTCCAAATCAGTTGCAAATCAGTAGCAAAAGTCAGATTCGAGGCAGTTTACAAAAGTGAGTTTAAACTCACCTATCTTCCATGTTCCTCACTTCTTCTTGCTTCTTAACACTTGGAACACCTCTAGGAGTGTTTCCATAGGCTTTCCATGGAAAACCAAAGATGGAACATCACCACATTGAGGTTAAAAGTGTAAGAACTTTCTGTTTTGAATAAAAACTTTATAAAACTTTCTTAAACTTATGTGTTATCCATACAAGCCTAAGTCCTTATGCTACTAATCAGGTCTATCATTAGTATGCTTAAAAACGAGGTTGTTACATATAAATCGAAGTGTTTTAGCACTCCAAACTTTCTGTTTATGTAAGGGTTTTTGTAACACCTCGAAAATTCACGTCCTATAATGTATTGACACGTGTCATAAGCTTGAACGTGAGAAAGAATGTTCTTGAGGGACTAAAGTTGACAAACATGGAAAGTATGTGAAAATACGAGTTCAAAATGTCAACAGTGAATAAATATACTTTACAATAACCCTACATGACGTTGATACCATCAGACGAATAAATCATGGATCATGCGAGGCTAAAGTGAGTGATTACAAATTACAGGGGTCAAATGTGTCAACATGTTTAAGTTATACCTCTGAGTGACCTTTTGACAAACCCGAAGCTTTGTAACGGTTAATTATGCTCACTAGAATGCACGATATAAATTTCATAAAGTTTCGTTATCGTATGAGAAAGTTATGATCAAATTCGTATGCGAGGGGTTAAAGCGTTAACGTTGAAAGTTACGACTTTTTGGGTTAACCAGAAATATCCAGGGACTTGGCAAAGTGGGTATAAGTCCTAAAGCCCTTGTAGGTAAATAAGAAGGGGTCAAATTGCAAGAAATAAGCTTAGTTTCCCTTTCGAAAAGCCAAGAGCCAATTATGCAAAAACTAGAAAGATTTACACTTCTGATCAAAGGCTTACGGACCGTAAGCATTACCCTTAAGGTCCGTAAGGGGTCCCCAGCGACAGCAGAACCTTCTGTTTGCTGTTTAAACACGTTTCTGACCTTTCAAACGATTTTCCTCATATGTGGGCGACCCCTAAACAACCCTAAACATCTAGGGACACTTGTGGGAAGGTTGTGGTCACTTGTAGACTTACATGTCAACAATTTGTGGTGATTAAATCACTATAAAAGGCCCTCATGTGCAACAACTTTGATCACACCTTCATCTGCAATTGTGGAGCATTTCTGGAGTTTAGGAGCAGATCCAAGACATCCCTAATCGTGCATAGGACCTTGGTAAGTTTGCTAAACCTTCCTTAGTTAAGTTTTAGCTTAGTTTTAGCTTAAAAGTCAAACCGTCGTAATTAACGGTTGACTTTAAGATTAATCACTAAAGATCCAGTGATTAGTCGAATCAAAAGTAGTTATAATTTGATAATTATGTGGGTAATAAAACCTTAAAAGGGTTCCCCCTGATTCCCACTCTAACTAGGTCTAATGTCGGGTCAAACTAGTTAATAAAAAGTCAACAGCATGTTTAAATTCTAATTTATGCATGATTAGCAATGTAGAACACATACAACCTGTTTGATCATTAATATAACTTGGTAATTAGTGTAAGAACATGTCTAAACATGTTCAACCCGACAATTTCCTGTTTAGACCCGGTTCGGAACCTAAAGTCGCATAGTTTGACTTATACTTTGATTTTCAGTTCTGACCCGTTATGGTATGTTTTAGAAATGCCATAGAGCTTTATTTGGACCAGGTTACATGCTAGTATAACCCTATGTGATTATACACCTCGGATCATTAGTTATCCAATTAATATGCATGATTCCGTTAATTGCTCATATGTTGACCATTATGCCCTTTTCACCTTAAAACGTGATTTTTGGAAATGTAAAAGAGTAGAAACCTTAATTACTGATATATAAACTTGTATGAAAAATTTGACATCAGTTTGAGGTATAAGTTAAGAGTTATGCTCGATATCGTAAAATGAAAGCTTTATGTTAATAAAACGGCGTAATTAGCGTATAGCCTAGTTAAGCCTACTTTTTGGATCAAACTAAATACCCACTGATGTAATATATTATTTTGGGATTTTTAAAGATTTTTAATTAATTTTAGGCTGAGCATAACTCATAGTCGTAGGCTTAATCCGGTAATTGTCGGTTTTGCCCTTACGGGCTATAAAATGAGTTTTACATATCTAATCGACTCCAAACCTTTTGCTACTGATCACATATGATAAATAAATTATTTTAAGCCTTCTGGAAATATAAAAATATCAGATTTATGTATCGAACCCGGAAATGGCTTTTAATCGCCTTATTAAGCGTTTTTAACGCATAGTATGTACTAAAACTATTTTAAACATACCAAGGGTGATACCTACTGATATTTGAGGAAAATTATAATATTTTAACAGTAAGCAAAGGTTGTTAAACTCAGACTTCAGTTTTGAGCTTTTCGGCTTATGTGAAATTACCAAAATGCCCCTACGGTGCATAGTTTGGTTATAATTGATAAATTTCACATAAATACTTTACCCTACTGTCATAACTTAGTAAAATAAGTATTGTTACTGATTACATCAGACCTGTAACTCAGGTGAACACTTAAACTCTTTTATAACCTTTTAAATGACCAAACTACCCCTACGGGGCATAGTTTGTGTTTAAATTCGTTTCGGGCAAAATAAAAGACATATTACTGATGTCACAACATATATGAAGCATATTAACTTAGGAAACCTGTAAATGGCTCATATGAATACCCGTTACGCTTATTACGCGTTCGGTTCGGTTTATGTAACTAGTTTACATAAATTAGCCTAAACGGGTCAAACCTTATCGGTTTTATCTCAAAATCCAGAATGTGTATAATATACCCATATTAAACAAGTCTCTGAACTTATCGGGTCTAAAACACATTCTATTCCGGTCTTCGCTTAATCATGCGTTGGAACCGTATAATTCCTTAAGACTAACCGATCTAGGCTTAGGCTTAATTAAAAACCCGTTAGCATTCTAGTTGGTTATTTATACCATCATTCCAGACTAGAGCCCTCCGGTAAATTGTACCTACGCTTACTTAAGTGAATACGACTGAGTTATTAATTCTTGCTAATTAAGACAGGAGCTAGCTCAGGTAAATACTCTTAACTTATTTTCCCTATATGGGCTTGGGATACGATATAATGATACCGCTTGGTCGGGTATTGAATATTTAATCGGATTATGATTAAATTATTGAGGTAACCCGGTTTAATCTGTATTGTTTGAAATAAAAAGCCTTTAGGGGTTAATGACCATGTCCCGGATATCCCTGACATCATTGTATTATAAAATGGTCACGTCTTAAGCACGGGGTGTAGGCATACACCTGACAGTTGCTTAAGTAATAACGGTATCTCACTCTCTTGTGGGCCTATACTTGTGGCGTGTCTGTTAATCTGACTTGGTTTCTACATCGGGCCCTGAACGTACAACGAACATGTAAATCTGTATACAAGATTATAAATATAATTGTCCCAAGTTATAAAAGATTAAATTTTGCCTCTGTGCATTTTAATCAAGGTGTCAAAATGTGTTGTGCCTGGTGCATCTAAATCAATTTTCTTAAACTCTTTTCAAATGAGTCAGTTGAGTGTATTTACCAGTGAAAACTGACGTATTTTCAAAAGTCTAAGTGACAGGTACAAGTACGTAATAGGCTGGAAGCTGCTCAGGACGTTAATAAGGAATCTTGCAAGTACTAGGCGTCTAAAGTCTGTTGAATTGAATTTATGTTTTTAAGATCCGCCTGGGATCCTTTACTTTCTATTGTAATACTGGATATTACTTTATATTCGGATTGTAATATATTTATCTTTTGCTTCCGCTGTGCATTTATATATTGTGTTGTTTGACTATGATGATATCAACTACGTCACGATATTCCCCACCGGGCCCACCGGTGACACGTGGAAAGTCGGGGTGTGACAGGTTGGTATCAGAGCCAACACTGAGTGAATTAAACACTAGCTTTTGTGTTAATCTCAGTTACACAGTTGCACATTCTTGAGTCTAGACGAGAACATAGGACAAATTCTAATTCATTTTATTTGTCCTTATTTGGTTCCTTTGTTATTTCCTGATTAGCTCTTGAATGGGCAAGTCATTTTTGTAGGAGTCCCGTTTAGGGCAACCATATACTTGTTTAAATTTTAAAGGAACGATTATATTAAAAATATCATTCCTATATTATAAAATCTACCATTATAATAAAATGGCAATATCTAAAAAGGACAAGACCTAGCTCATGTGTCATTTTAAGACAGGGCCAAGACGGTAGTTCCACAATTAGATTCAGATCCTTGTTAAAACATTTCAATTTAGGATTGTTCTGCGTTAAATATTAAAGGAATCTTAAAGGTAAAACCTAGCTTAAATGTCAGTGTAGACATGGCCAAGATGGTAAAACCTAGCCTAAATGTCAATGCAGACATGGCCAAGATGGTAAAACCTAGCCTAAATGTCATTGCAGACATGGCCAAGACGGTAAAACCTATCCAAAGGATTCCAATCCCTGTTAACATCTGTAAGTACGTTAACATTTTTGGTAAAATGTGAATCGTTAAAGTCACACAGACCACCTTTTAAAAAGGGGGTAAACCTAAATTCCCTTATTTGAAATAATCATCCATTAGTGATGAAATGCCTACGAGCCAAACTTGTTGTCAGATAAGACAACGACCGTGGTGGTCTCTGACCCCCGTCTAAAGATGTTGGACTACGTCCAAGCATAATAGTTTGTATGATCAATGCGATCCTGACTAATATCATCAAATGAAGATGATCATAATATAAACATCCATAAGTGATGAAATGCCTACGGGCCATAATTATTGTCCTAAGGGACAAAGGACAGTGGTAGCCTACAACTCCCTGTCAAGAAAAAGGTAATGAACTTTGATTCAAACCTAAATGCCTCGATTCTCTGAAATCATGGCTTGTAAATTTAAAATTGTCCTTGTGACTAGGCCCTTTGCGCCACCTTAATATCTTTAATGTTTTATAACTAGGATAAATTATAATGAAAATACTAATTAAATATAACTAACAAATTAACCAATGTGGTTTATATTACCATGGTTAATAAATCGTTTAAAACGATAAAACTGTAAAAGCTTCCGTATAAACCTTGCCCTTGTTTGATTTTTATGTAGCATTTAAAGCTACATGGCTAGGTCAAAGGAAGAGAACAGTCACCCTCTGGAAAACCGCGATGATGAAAGGATTAATATAACCAGAGGAGAGCTTCGTACATTGATTGATTCAGCTGTATCTAAAGCTGTATAGGAGCAATTTAGGGAGTATAGTGAGACTAATAGTAAAGCCTCATCTGTACCCCACTCTAAGTCTGACCCTAAGACTTATTCGGAGGCTCACAGCAAGCCACTGCCCTCTAAGAAAGAAGAACTAAAGAAGGATGATGATCGACATTCATCTGGTCAATACAGTGTTCCATCCAAGAGGATAGTGTTCGGTAATGAACTGCATACCAAGTCATGTACCTATAAATACTTTATTTCCTGCAAACCTCGGGACTTCACTGGGGAGAAAGGAGCAGTAGATTGTATGACCTGGTTGGATGAAATGGACACGGTGGTTGACATCAGCGGTTGTGCTGAAAGGGATGTAGTAAAGTATGTATCCCAATCGTTCAAGGGAGAGGCACTAGCATGGTGGAAGGCTCTCATTCAAGCTGCTGGGAAGATCCCAGTTTACAACATGTCATGGGAACAGTTTGTTGCTCTCATTATGGAGAACTACTGCCCTCAACACGAGGTTGAGAGTATTGAGTCAGATTTCTTATCATTGGTTATGACAAACTTAGATTGTCAAGCTTACCTCACCCGTTTCAATACCCTGTCCAGACTGGTTCCTTACCTAGTAACACCAGAACCCAAGAGAATTGCTCGCTTCATTGGGGGTTTAGCCCCAGAAACCAAAGCCAGTGTTAAGGCTTCAAGACCTACTACATTCAGGTCAGCGGCAGATCTGTCGCTATCTCTCACACTCGATGTGGTTAGAAACAAGGCTGCCAAAGCCTCTGAAGATGGAAAGCGTAAAAGGGAGGATGGGAATTCTCATCACTCCGATAAGAAGAGTTCCGGGTTTAAAAGAGACAGCCAGCAGTCGGTTGAGAAGACCAGGTGCGAAACCTGTAGGAAATACCACCTCGGGAAATGCAGATTTGAATCTCAGCCTCTACCGTGTGGGATTTGCAAGTCTAGGGAACATACAACCTTGGATTGCAAGAAATTGAAAGACGCAACCTGTTATGGTTGTAACGAGAAGGGGCATATCAAGACCAGCTGCCCTAGGAATCAGAAGAAGCCCGAAGAGGCCAAGAGAACAAACGCATGAGTTTTCAGGATGAACGCCCAGGAGATGGTGCAGAATGATAATAGTATAGCAGGTACCTTTCCTTATCAAGCAGTTTATACAGAAATTTATTTGATACTGGCAAATATGATTCTATAAGGAACTATAAATATTGTGAACCGTTGTCCCCACTGATTAGGACTCCAGTCATTTAACGCGAGATAGAAATTTGCCGATGACACTATAGAGAATGCCCAACAAATCTTAGATTGATATTTTATTTGGAATCACCCTTTTCTGATGTGCTTATGGCAAGCTTTCAAGCTATCCAAATTCATCGCTATAATAAAGACAGATGTGACATTTTGATCCTCTGTCAAAAAGATGATGGATTAGGACCAAACTTTAAATGCCATAAATGGTCTTTTGTGACCTAGGCTAAGTAAAATTGATATATATTAAATAACGTTCATTAAGAATGTTAATGCTATATTGGCCTGTATGGTTTAATGAAACCATAGTTAGTATATAAAGCCATGAGGATGATGAATAGCAGTTGTCGAATCGCAACCAAGAAATTGATTCATTTAGTAATAGGAGCTAATTTTTCTGTTCCTAAATTCGTAAAAAATTCTAATATACCCTCTCTATAGATAAAGGACATTCGCATGTAATTGATATCTCTTTAATCCCTATTGACTATGAATACCAAATGGTATGACAAAACCGCCGTATGAAAATTGATGTATCTTAATAAGTTCCATAGATTGCTTCCATGCCTGATCAGTATGGAGGTTTAATGCATGGAACCACAAAGATATTCCAATGATCATATGGTACTAGAGTCAACTAATAGTATTCAAAGAAGATATCCAGAATGGAATTGTCTTAGTAAATGTTTCCGATTAAGGAATTCATGGACTAGTAACATAAAAGGTGTCACTTATTTGACACAAGCAATGATGGGTGAACTGGAGTCTGAGATATGGAAATCTCTGTAACCTCCTTGTATTTTGATTGCCTTCTCCTAAGACTACCCTGTTTACCTCCCGAGAGGCAAGTAGAGTTAAGATTAACATCCCGCTTTGGGTTAGAGTGTTGTGAAAATTCCATATCGATTTTGGAATAATCGAAACCCTGATTAAGTAGGTTTTAAGACATAGGCTCATATAGCCTGACTCAATATTCTGAGGATGTTATGTTATTAAATAAGAAAGACGATTCATATCGTTGATATACTAATTACCGCAGCCCTAATTTGGCAACGATTAAGAATTTGCCATCAGCTGCCCAGGATCATCGATTTGATCGACCAACTGTAAGGATTAGCTACTCCTTAAGATTTTTTTTGAGCAATGGTTGAAATAACCCTCTCACCTTAAGATAAGCTTTCTATAATAGATGATACATAAGTATCAAGGCTGCTCCCTTGAAGACCTTGTATAGATGGAATGGTAAACATCTATTGTTTTGAACAATAGATTGGTAAGTCCAATTATCAGGAACTGAAGGTTGAATTAGAAACAACAAATAAGATCACGCAAATTCATAATCATCTGTAAGATGCCAGTATTCAGCAGAAAAATCAAGGATTAATGAAAGTAGCAAACCTCCTGAATTCTTGTTAAGGAAGGGAGTGCCAAATTTTTAAAATTATCAGGCTAGTTAAGCTCTGAATATATAGAATCATTCGAAGGAAATCGAATGTAGCAAGATCAGGTAGCCTTTAAGCTAAAACCTATCTAAAGAGCTTGGCGGAGCTCGCAATACATTGCACATCAGTGATTGAAGGATGTGTTTCGCCAATAAGTCAAGAAGCATTATCACAATATGATATGCAGATTTATAATATGATGGGCAACCTGTGTCGATTAAGGGTCGACAGGATTAGAAACTCCAAAAAGATACATGTACCTATTATAAAGGTCAATTGGAGTGCCTTAGAGGCTCAAAGGTACTGAGGAAGATTAAGCCCAATATGAGGCAGAAAATACTTCCTTTACTTTAACAAATCTCGAGGTCGAGATTTTTTTTAAGGGGGTGAGGATGTAACACCTCGAAAATTCACGTCCTATAATGTATTGACACGTGTCATAAGCTTGAACGTGAGAAAGAATGTTCTTGAGGGGCTAAAGTTGACAAACATGGAAAGTATGTGAAAATACGAGTTCAAAATGTCAACAGTGAATAAATATACTTTACAATAACCCTACATGACGTTGATACCATCAGACGAATAAATCATGGATCATGCGAGGCTAAAGTGAGAGATTACAAACTACAGGGGTCAAATGTGTCAACATGTTTAAGTTATACCTCTGAGTGACCTTTTGACAAACCCGAAGCTTTGTAACGGTTAATTATGCTCACTAGAATGCACGATATAAATTTCATAAAGTTTCGTTATCGTATGAGAAAGTTATGATCAAATTCGTATGCGAGGGGTTAAAGCGTTAACGTTGAAAGTTATGACTTTTCGGGTTAACCAGAAATATCCAGGGACTTGGCAAAGTGGGTATAAGTCCTAAAGCCCTTGTAGGTAAATAAGAAGGGGTCAAATTGCAAGAAATAAGCTTAGTTGCCCTTTCGAAAAGCCAAGAGCCAATTATGCAAAAACTAGAAAGATTTACACTTCTGATCAAAGGCTTACGGACCGTAAGCTTACGGTCCGTAAGGGGTCCCCAGCGACAGCAGAACCTTCTGTTTGCTGTTTAAACGCGTTTCTGACCTTTCAAACGATTTTCCTCATATGTGGGCGACCCCTAAACAGCCCTAAACATCTAGGGACACTTGTGGGAAGGTTGTGGTCACTTGTAGACTTACATGTCAACAATTTGTGGTGATTAAATCACTATAAAAGGCCCTCATGTACAACAACTTTGATCACACCTTCATCTGCAATTGTGGAGCATTTCTGGAGCTTAGGAGCAGATCCAAGACATCCCTAATCGTGCATAGGACCTTGGTAAGTTTGCTAAACCTTCCTTAGTTAAGTTTTAGCTTAGTTTTAGCTTAAAAGTCAAACCGTCGTAATTAACGGTTGACTTTAAGATTAATCACTAAAGATCCAGTGATTAGTCGAATCAAAAGTAGTTATAAGTTGATAATTATGTGGGTAATAAAACCTTAAAAGGGTTCCCCCTGATTCCCACTCTAACTAGGTCTAATGTCGGGTCAAACTAGTTAATAAAAAGTCAACAGCATGTTTAAATTCTAATTTATGCATGATTAGCAATGTAGAACACATACAACCTGTTTGATCATTAATATAACTTGGTAATTAGTGTAAGAACATGTCTAAACATGTTCAACCCGACAATTTCCTGTTTAGACCCGGTTCGGAACCGAAAGTCGCATAGTTTGACTTATACTTTGACTTTCAGTTCTGACCCGTTATGGTATGTTTTAGAAATGCCATAGAGCTTTATTTGGACCAGGTTACATGCTAGTATAACCCTCTGTGATTATACACCTCGGATCATTAGTTATCCAATTAATATGCATGATTCCGTTAATTGCTCATATGTTGACCATTATGCCCTTTTCACCTTAAAACGTGATTTTTGGAAATGTAAAAGAGTAGAAACCTTAATTACTGATATATAAACTTGTATGCAAAATTTGACATCAGTTTGAGGTATAAGTTAAGAGTTATGCTCGATATCGTAAAATGAAAGCTTTATGTTAATAAAACGGCGTAATTAGCGTATAGCCTAGTTAAGCCTACTTTTTGGATCAAACTAAATACCCACTGATGTAATATATTATTTTGGGATTTTTGAAGATTTTTAATTAATTTTAGGCTGAGCATAACTCATAGTCGTAGGCTTAATCTGGTAATTGTCGGTTTTGCCCTTACGGGCTATAAAATGAGTTTTACATATCTAATCGACTCCAAACCATTTGCTACTGATCACATATGATAAATAAATTATTTTAAGCCTTCTGGAAATATAAAAATATCAGATTTATGTATCGAACCCGGAAATGGCTTTTAATCGCCTTATTAAGCGTTTTTAACGCATAGTATGTACTAAAACTATTTTAAACATACCAAGGGTGATACCTACTGATATTTGAGGCAAATTATAATATTTTAACAGTAAGAAAAGGTTGTTAAACTCAGACTTCAGTTTTGAGCTTTTCGGCTTATGTGAAATTACCAAAATGCCCCTACGGTGCATAGTTTGGTTATAATTGATAAATTTCACATATATATTTTACCCTACTGTCATAACTTAGTAAAATAAGTATTGTTACTGATTATATCAGACCTGCAACTCAGGTGAACACTTAAACTCTTTTATAACCTTTTAAATGACCAAACTACCCCTACGGGGCATAGTTTGTGTTTAAATTCGTTTCGGGCAAAATAAAAAACATATTACTGATGTCACAACATATATGAAGCATATTAACTTAGGAAACCTGCAAATGGCTCATATGAATACCCGTTACGCTTATTACGCGTTCGGTTCGGTTTATGTAACTAGTTTACATAAATTAGCCTAAACGGGTCAAACCTTATCGGTTTTATCTCAAAATCCAGAATGTGTATAATATACCCATATTAAGAAAGTCTCTGAACTTATCGGGTCTAAAACACATTCTATTCCGGTATTCGCTTAATCATGCGTTGGAACCGTATAATTCCTTAAGACTAACCGATCTAGGCTTAGGCTTAATTAAAGACCCGTTTTATTTATACCATCATTCCAGACTAGAGCCCTCCGGTAAATTGTACCTACGCTTACTTAAGTGAATACGGCTGAGTTATTAATTCTTGCTAATTAAGACAGGAGCTAGCTCAGGTAAATACTCTTAACTTATTTTCCCTATATGGGCTTGGGATACGGTATAATGATACCGCTTGGTCGGGTATTGAATATTTAATTGGATTATGATTAAATTATTGAGGTAACCCGGTTTAATCTGTATTGTTTGAAATAAAATCCTTTAGGGGTTAATGACCATGTCCCGGATATCCCTGACATCATTGTATTATAAAATGGCCACGTCTTAAGCACGGGGTGTAGGCATACACCTGACAGTTGCTTAAGTAATAACGGTATCTCACTCTCTTGTGGGCCTATACTTGTGGCGTGTCTGTTAATCTGACTCGGTTTCTACATCGGGCCCTGAACGTACAACGAACATGTAAATCTGTATACAAGATTATAAATATAATTGTCCCAAGTTATAAAAGATTAAATTTTGCCTCTGTGCATTTTAATCAAGGTGTCAAAATGTGTTGTGCCTGGTGCATCTAAATCAATTTTCTTAAACTCTTTTCAAATGAGTCAGTTGAGTGTATTTACCAGTGAAAACTGACGTATTTTCAAAAGTCTAAGTGACAGGTACAAGTACGTAATAGGCTGGAAGCTGCTCAGGACGTTAATAAGGAATCTTGCAAGTACTAGGCGTCTAAAGTCTGTTGAATTGAATTTATGTTTTTAAGATCCGCCTGTGGATCCTTTACTTTCTGTTGTAATACTGGATATTACTTTATATTCGGATTGTAATATATTTATCTTTTGCTTCCGCTGTGCATTTATATATTGTGGTGTTTGACTATGATGATATCAACTACGTCACGATATTCCCCACCGGGCCCACCGGTGACACGTGGAAAGTCGGGGTGTGACAGTTTTAAACCACAAGCGTTGTATCCTCCAAGCTTATTCTTGTAAACAAGACTTGTGATGAATGTGTGTGATTATTTGGAAGCCTTGGCTTTCCTACCTTCAATCCTCCACCTCACTTGATGATTTGTCCCTTGAGTAGTTAGTTCATTTCATTTTTATCTTTATTGTATTCATGACCATCCTTGTTGTTCTTGTAACAACTTGTGCATTGGTGAAACTACGAAAGAGGTCTTAAATGGAAGGATTATCCTCCTACCTCCTTGCATGACTTATATGATGTCACACCCCCAAAATCCACATGCGGAGTATCACCGCTTGGAGGCGTGACTGACCAGGATCAAACCACTAATCATATGGAACAAGTAAATATTTAATGTAAAAGTCCAACCAACACGATTAATGTCCAAAACAAACATAGTTAAGTTATGAGCGGAAGCATAATGTTTAAAACCAAATCAAGAGTTCAAATATCCAAATGTTTAACATGGCACACAGCTGTCCATGTCCCACAACGACTCTTCCTTGTGCAAGCCCCAGCTAAGTACCTATAAACCTGCAAAGCATGTAGTAACGAGTCAACAACAAGTTGAGTGAGTTCACGGTTGGGTGTTCGTTTTAAGTTGTTCCAAAAACAGTTTCCTTTAACTGGCATCCTGCCGTGGGGGTTACCCCATAGTTGAAAATGTGATTTGTTTAACCCTTTGTTTATCCCATTTACTCTGGCAATCCTGCCGTGGGGGCTACCCCATGATAGTTATCTGGCATTTCAGCCGTGGGGGCTACCCCGTGTATCCACTAGACTCGTTACCATATCGACTACTGACTGAAGTCATGTTTAAGTGCCCTGAAACTGTCAATGTCTATCAGCATTGACGTGCCCCAGATCCATTAGTTCACGCCCGTCCTCTGCGGCACGGTGTGAGGCTTGTCAGACCTAAATAGCGCTATCTAACTAATGACCCGCTCGCCATTGGCCCGGCGATTAAGTCGATATAAAAAGGAGGGACTTCGTGATAGAGTTTTGGTCTAGTACGAGTTATCTGTCCGTGAGGACGAGGAATTACATTCCTGAACCAATACTGTCCTACCCAAGAAAGGACGAGGAATCCATATTCCTTAACCCCATTCCCAACCCCTGGGAATCCCATGCTTTGTAGAGTGTGAACTCACCTTGGTTTGCTCGGCAGATAACACAGAAAGGTCAAGTCTAAAGGCTAGTGGTCAATCACGTCCTATCAGAGTTACCAATACAAGTCAGGTTTTGGTTTCACAGAGTGCACATAGGTATCACGTAAGATAGCATGTAAGAACACATATGGATCATGGCAACATACAACATCACGTTTAACAGTTATAACATAATCACGACTGGGCTCGCACAAGCCTAATAACCTTGTGCGAGTCATCCGTTAGAGCCCCATACTACCCGGCCCAAAATCAGAAAACCCAAATACATTTACATGCATATTCACGGCTCAACATATAAACAATTAATCCATCTTGTGCGATCAGTCTCAAATCCCAGCCCAATACATATACATACGGCCCAAATAACCAATAACCAAATAGCTTGTGCGACTCAACTGAGTTGTGCGATCAGGCCTGGCCCAACCCGTATACCCGGCCCAACCAGTTTACTTAACAAACAGCTTGTGCGACTATAACAGCCTTGTGCGAACAGGTCATCTTGTGCGACCAGATGACTTGTTCGACTAAGCTCCTTGTGCGAGTGGACCTCTTGTACGACAAGAGGTCTTGTGCGATCAGGTTTAGTGATTCGAAAATTATGGAAATCTGTTACAACTTTTATCTTGTAACTAATTGCAAGGTTTCCTTTTTATTTGTCAATCAACAATTTAACCGTTTCAAATACCATCCATATTCGATCAAACCAAACAATCTTATTATTAAATTAATAGGAACTCTAGTGCATATCAACTCATCATCATCGAATTAACATTAAAGTTAACACCGAAATCTTAAGTCAATGTGCAACAACTTCTGACAACACACTAATCCTAATTATAATATACCAGAATACTTATTAAATGTCCACATGATTAATGATAATATTTCACATGCACATTCCTTTGTATTGGACCTCACAAAATAGTGGCCTGACAACTAGATCAAATCACATGCCATGCTCAATTCAATGCACTGAAACATTTAATTTAGATCACTATCACATGTATATCCTACACAACCTAATCATTACCAATCATCCACTGACTTCATATATTTCATAACATCATTAACATTAAATAAATCGAATCACTATTTCAACAACTATTTATTTCTATGATCACATAATTAACCAGCCATCATCATGCATTCAATCGATTCTTACCACATAACATCATCATTCATTATGTATGTAACCCTAATCATCTTATCGAATCATAAAAACATAACATCATTTACAACACATAACATGTAACACTAACCGATTAAAGATGGAACGAGGATTGATTCGAACAGAAAATCTTCGATGGGGAGAGAGTGTTTGGCAGCCTTCAGTTTCGTGAGGGAGAGAGAGAAAAGCTAGGGTTTTTGTTATGAAAGTTGCAACAAATGAGAACAACTTTCCAATAGTCAATGTATGCGATTTGTAGAAGTGGGCCGAACCCTTTACATGGGTTGTTCATTCGGTTCAAGTTAAAGAGAAGTAGGCCGAGATTTGTAAAGCCCAAAGGCTTGTGCGGTTGGGTTGTGTCGTGCGACTACAACATACATATATACACATGGACACATAATCATAATATTCAATAAATCAATCACGTTCATATAATTGAATCACGTTCACCTAGGTTATATCAAAGTACAAAGATAGGTTCGGAAATACGAGTTGTCACATATGAGATCCTTGCAATAATTATTGGACTATACATACCTATATATATAATATATAAAACATATATAAAATATAATAATCGAACCCTTGATATTAATCGAATGGTTATTCTTCATGGTATTAAGTTACATCATCTAAGAGTACTTAACTTCTCGTTATGATTCTAATGGGTATTTAGCCCATGAAATCATTCTAACCCCTATGGGTTTAATAGTGTCAAAAACGAGTGTTAAGTCTAGATGATTATTTTCTCATATACTTACTTTTGTTATACTTTAAATTTCGAATCTAAAATCCTCCGTTATCATTCGAATACTCACACACCAATGTTTCCTCGTGTAGAAGGACTCGGTGTTCCACCTCCAAACCAACAAACTCTTCACGGACTAACAAGTGAAAGCTTGCAAAACTGTGAGTACACTTGACCCATTTCCTTTTAAACACTTTGGGTTGTAACATGTTAACGTACTAAATTCACAAACACACACTTAAAATTATTTTATGCTCAATCCGTTATACATGCTACTTGATATACGTAGGTTCATGCTAGATTCATTCTTTGCTACATGTCATTAACTTAGCTAGCCCAAACTTAACATATATAGCGCTATAGGAGTAGCACGCCGCTCATCGGGGTCTTGTTAAGTCTTTTACTCATAAAATAGTCTCGTTACTTTTGTGGCGAGGGACACTTAATTCTTGTGGACACTTAGGGTTTGACATATAGTGATGCATGCTAGTTACCTTGTATACAATTGACATGTGGATTCGAGAAAATGATTTTTATACTTATGCTATATTTATACAAACCTTGTGTACTCGCCAATGCTTTTGCGTTGAAACTTTATTTTGAACATGTTACAGGTTGATGATTGATGCCATGATGAATCTAGTAGGGATGACTAGAAACACGCTCAAGATACTAGATCTAAATATGTTTTGTTATGTTATTGTTGGTGTATTTTGTCGTTTCCATGTTGTACTTGTAATCTTTTTGTTATAATTGACAATTTATGATTTTCAATGAAAATGGTTTTGAATTAATTATTGTCGCATGATAGTGTTATGTGTGATGAGCAATCTATTTCATCTCACTCCGATGATTCCGCCATCGGTTGGGGTGTGACAGATTGGTATCAGAGCCATAACTATAGGGAATTAGGTAGAATTGTCATGTTCGACCTAGTCTATAGTTTGACCATTCTTGTTAGATGCTTCAAATGTTATTCTCCCTATTTGCTTCTTTCTCTTCTTTTTGGTCTTAATACATACATTATGTCTTTCCTAAGACATTTTACGCAATACACTTGAACACTTGAAGACACTCGTAATACAAACGAGACAAGTTCACCAAAATAGGCGTGAAACCCACAATTTGGTGAACGAATTTCATTCCGCTTAATTCTATTTTGCACGAAATTACACCATTAATTTAGGAGTGAAATCCACATTTTAATGGTACATTTCTAATTCGAATTCTAATGGACCCTCGTCAAAGTGTCAAAATTAATTTTGACCCGACGAGTACCAACCACATTTAGGGTACGAAATCGTCAAGTTAGGGGTGAAACCCACATCTTGTCGACTAGTCCCATTCCTCGATTTTCAATCCCGCCAAAGTTTCGATTGTTTCAATCGATTAGGGACGTGTAGTAACTGGAAGGGTATGATACCGTTAATTGCTTCTCGACGAGAGTATCTTACTTATAGGCCAACGCATGTTTCCATAATTTGAAAGGACTTTCGATTCACTTTGGAATAGTCGACGTTTCTAAACCCGAAACAATCTAATGTTTTATGAGCCTCTCTTTTATGTTATCTCAATTTATATGTGATTTTATACTTGTTACCTCGTTCATTTCAAAACCGTTACACAATTGGCACGTCTCTCGCGATAAAAAACAATAATAATTCTCATGAACAAACTAAATTTATACTCCTTTACGCATTCATATGTGTTTATGCTTTATGAATACTTGTTAAATTCATGCTAATTATGTGAACATACGTGATACGTCATGCTTACGTGCTTATACATGCAAAACATATTTTGAATTTATGATCAAGTCTCATCATTCCCTTCTCTTTTGATTCTTTTGATGTCGTCCAACGTTGTGTCAAAGAAGACCAAGTCCAAGAAGGACTCCACCTCCAACTCCAACGCAAAGAAGGGTTCCAACACCAACTCTGACGCGATGTCGAAGAAAGACTGTATAAAGTTTATGGCCAAGCAGATGGCCAAGATCATACCAGACATCGTCAGCAAGATTCAGACCAACACCGATTCACCGCATGGTTCCGTCGACTCGAAGGTGGAAACACCTAAATCGACGTTCCAATTCAAACAATTTATGGCATGTAAGCCTCTCGAGTTTACTGGCAAGGATGGTGCCACTTCCATGATGAACTGGTTTGACGCAATCGAACTCACCTTCCTTCAAAGCGGGTGTCCCGATAACCTGCGAACCCTGAACGCGATAGGGGTATTCCGTTCGAGGGCTCTCGAATGGTGGACCTCCGAGCGTAACAAACAAGGAAGTGACGAAGCCCACGCCTTGCCTTGGGACGAACTGAAGCAACTAATGAAGGACCAGTTATGTCCTCCCCATGAGCTTCAGAAACTCGAAAATGAGTTTTGGAATCTGAAGCAAGTTGGGAGTGACAACCATGGTCTGACCGCACACTTCAAACAACTTAGTGTTCTCTGCTCAGGACAGGTCGACACCGTCCCCAAAGCCATAGCCAAATACATTCGTTGCCTTCCATCCGTCTTGATGAACCATGTTGCTTCTGCCTGCTCCAAAACCCTTGAGGATGTATTCAGTATATCCGCTGAGCTCAACAACAACTGTATTCTTCAAGGGACCTACGACAAGGTTTCGACGAAGAATGCACACCAAGCAGCCACCGACACCACCACCGTTGAACCTTCACCCTCTCAGCCACCCAAAAAGAACAAGAATAAGAAGCGGAAGGCTTCTAGTCAGAATTGTGCGGTTGTTACTCCGCAGAACCCTCAACCCTTACAGTCTGTTCCCGCTTCATCAACCCTCGAACCCCAAAAGACAAACTACACTGGACAGTGGCCCAAGTTTAACCAATGATCGTACCACCATCCCACGAACACCCCGTGTTGCAAATGCATAGCCTGTGGTAGGTTTGGGCATTTTACCGATCGATGTCGCTTTAAGCCTACCCAAGACCAAGCCATTGTTGCAAACCCTGCTCCTAACCAGGTTCAACCCCAAGCCGCTCATGTGCGAGCATGTTTCAAGTGTGGCGACCTTAATCATCTCGCCAACGTTTGCGCTTAGCGCAACCAACCACCACCGTAACAGCAGCAGCAACAGCCTCAACAACCAGCTCAAGGCAAAGCATTTCTCATCACTGCCGCTCAGGCTCAGAATGCTAACGACGTCATTACTAGTACGTTTCTTGTAAACCATGTTTATGCTTCGTGTTTATTTGATATTGGCACCGATTAAAGTTTTGTATCTATAGAATTCAAACCTTTGCTTAAGTATAAATGCTCTAAATTACCAAGATCATTCACTGTCGAAGTCGCAAATGGTAAATCTATCACTGTCGATTCCGTTCTTTCTAAGTGTTATTTGAATCTTAACGATCATATGTTTCACATTGACCTCATACCTATGCAAATGGGTAGTTTTGACGTCATAGTAGGTATGGACTGGCTTAGGCGAGTTCGTGCTGAAGTTGTTTGTTCCGACAAGTTCATTCGTCTTCCTCTTCCTAATGGTGATTCTCTACACGTCTATGGCGAGAAACCTTCTCAAGGTCTCAAGCTTATGTCGTGTACTCGAGCGAACAAATACTTGCGCAAGGGTACATTCGCCTTTCTCACCACATTGTGGAAAAGAAGGACAAAGGCCCAAGCATAAGTGATGTTCCTGTTGCTTGCGACTTTCCTGACGTTTTTCCCGATGATCTTCCTGGTCCGCCTCCTTCTCGTTCTGTTGACTTTCGAATCGATTTAGTGCTTGGCGCTACGCCTGTCGCTAAGTCTCCTTATCGCTTAGCACCCTCTGGGATGCAAGAGCTTTCGAGCCAACTTCTAGAGCTTCTTGATATAGGCTTTATACGCCCTAGTACTTCTCATTGGGGCGCTCCCATCTTATTCGTCAAAAAGAAAGATGGATTGTTCCGTATGTGTATTGACTATCATGAGCTCAACAAGCTCACAGTCAAAAACCGATACCCTCTTCCTCGTATTGACTGACGTGATGTCGTGGTCACAATCAAATTTAATCCAATTACTACTAAATAGCTAGCAGTAAGTGGGTATCGAACACAGAGAGTTTGTGGAATATGTGTTATTTAAAAGTGTATCTAAATTAACTAAGATTAAGCTAATGGCAATAAAAATAAATTCAAGAGTTGGAATGATTGTTTGATTTTTAAAACTAAAATTATTAATCTAATTGCAAAATGAGAATTTGGTTTGTAAAAAATTTAGAGACAAATGACCATCCTAGATTTCCGGTTTCAATTGACATTCACGTTTTAATCCAACTAGAAAGAACCACATAGACATGATTCATGTGAAGTTACGTGTTCGTGATGAAAGGGAACTAAGTACTCGGATTCCTATAACGCGAGGTTGTTACCTGATGACCAATCATTCAATACCCAATCCTAATCCATCCCATGATATCTCGATTGCCAACGGCACTAAGAACGTATGGTTTAAGTTATGATCAAAGCATCAATTAACTTTTTACGAACAAATATCAACACACCATAATAACAAACAAAATATGCAAGTCTATTATTCTATAAATAAAGATCAAAACATGAAAAGTCTCAAGCAAACCTTCAATCCAGGATGATCACAAAGAGTTTAGCCACTCATGGCTTGAATCATCATCCTCACACAAGTTTCAATGTTCATAACAATTAAAAACACAAACCGAATGATTGGAAATTGTCTTCAAGCACTCAAGAACTCTCCAAGTGCAGCCAAATTCGTGTCCCAAGTGTTGTGTAACCGAAAATACATGATTGGAACCCATAAAACATATTCAAAGGGCAATTAAATGTAGAAGTTACAAAAACCATCAGACGGCGTCGTAAGCTACGCCGCCTGTCGTAGCTTACGGTGCCCAGCGGTCAACAGAGGTCAACATAGCGCCGTAAGCTACGGCACTCACCGTAGCTTACGGTGCCCAGCTATTTCCTTACGCCAGCTATGTACTGTCCTACGGCGGTGATCTTTTGAGAATATGGAGGGTCGTAACCTACGGCAGAGGCCGTAGGCTACGGCGGCTAGTGCTATTTTTTCTCTTGTTTCTCTTTCAAATCACAATTTCTTTAACTCTTGGTTTCGCCAACTTCTAGCTTCCATCTAAGCTTCCTAAAACCCGCATCTTGAGCACTTTAACACCTGCATCATTAAACATATAGTGGTTACCAAGTTCAAGCAATTAACCGTAATAAACATGGAATGTGCATAATATTAAACCTTTTAAGGGTTGTCCTATGGACCACCCGTCATTGACGATCTCTTCAATCAACAACAAGGCGCGACTTGCTTTTCTAGGATCGATCTTCATTCTGGATATCATCAACTTCGAGTCCTCAAAGAAGATATACCCAAAACCGCCTTTTGAACACGTTATGGTCATTACGAGTTCGTGGTCATGCCCTTTGGTTTAACCAGCGCACCTGCTGTTTTCATGGATTTGATGAACCGTGTGTGCAAAGCGTACTTAGATCGTTTCGTGATCGTCTTCATCAACAATATCCTCGTCTACTCCAAGACACAAGAAGAGCATGAGCGACACTTGCGTCTTATCCTTCAACTTCTACGCGCTGAACATTTTTATGCCAAATTCTCCAAGTGTGAATTTTGGTTAAAAGAGGTTCAATTCCTTGGTCATACCGTCAACGAACTTGGTATTCACGTTGACCCTGCAAAAATCGAGGCTGTAAAGAACTGGATTGCACCTAAGTCTCCGTCTGAAATTCGTTCATTTCTTGGTTTAGTTGGTTATTATCGTTGTTTCATTTCGAACTTCTCAAAAATCGACGTTCCTCTTACCTCCTTGACTCAAAAAGATAAATCTTTTATTTGGGGTCCTGAACAAGAGGAGTCTTTCCAAATGCTCAAGGACATGCTTTGCAATGCTCCTATCCTAGGACTTCCCGATGGTAACAGCGACTTCGTTGTGTATTGTGATGCTTCAAACCTTGGCCTTGGTTGTGTCCTTATGCAATGAGACAAGGTTATCGCTTACGCGTCAAGGTAACTCAAAATACATGAGAAGAACTACACTACGCACGACCTTGAACTTGGTGCAGTTGTTTTTGCCTTAAAGATTTGGCGACACTACCTTTATGGTACTAAGTGTGTGGTCTTCACCGACCATAAGAACCTTCAACATATCTTCAACCAAAGGGAACTGAACATGCGTTAATGTCATTGGGTAGAGTTATTAAACGACTACGACTGCGAAATTCGCTACCATCCAGGTACAGAGAATGTAGTGGCCGACGCTCTTAGTTGTAAGACTCATGTTAAGGGTATTCGTTGTCTCCAACTCATCAATGATCTTCAACACCGCATTCGTGACGCTCAATATGCATCTGTTAATGAGGGTAACCACTACAACGAGATGCAATGTGTGGCTGAAGAGAGTCTTGTAACCAAATCCGGTGGTATTTTATATCATGTCAATTGCATTTGGATCGTGATAACCTTCAAGACTTTCTGATGAAGGAGGCACACAAATCGAGGTATTCTATTCACCCTGGTGTTGATAAGATGTACCACGATATGCGTACGTCCTATTGGTGGCCTGGAATGAAGAAAGATATCGCCACCTTCGTTTCGAAATGCCTCACTTGTTCAAAGGTTAAAGCCGAACACCAACGTCCCTCTGGCTTGCTCGAACAACCAGAAATTCCTGTCTGGAAATGGGAGAGCAATGCGATGGACTTTATCACCAAGCTTCCTCGTACTTCATCTAGGCATGACAGTATTTGGGTGATCATTGACCGATTGACGAAATCCGCTCACTTTCTCCCCATTCGTGAAGATTACAAAGTCGAGAAAATGGCTCGTATCTACATGGATTGAAATCATTTGTCGATATGGTATCCCCATTGACATCATTTCTGATCGTGATGGTCGCTTTACGTCTCGTATTTGGAAAACTTTTCAATCTGCTATGGGTACTCTTCTAAACCTTAGCACCGCTTTCCATCCTCAGTCTGACGGACAAACCGAGCGTACTATCGAAACTCTAGAGGATATGCTTCGTTCATGCGTAATAGATTTTGGTGGCAACTGGGATATGCACTTGCCTCTGGTCGAATTCTCGTACAATAACAGTTATCACGCGAGTATTCAAATGGCACCTTTCGAGGCATTGTATGATCGTAAGTGTCATTCGCCGATTTGTTTGCACGAGATCGGAGAAGCACAAATCACCGGTCCCGAGCTTATACAAGAGACGACGGAAAAGATTTTACAGGTTCGAGACAACTTGCTGAAAGCCAGAAGCCAACAAAAGAGTTACACTGACAAGCGTCGCAAACCTTTGGAATTCGAGATAGGTGACTTTGTACTTCTCAAGGTATCCCCTTGGAAGGCTGTGGTTCGATTCGGTAAGAAAGGGAAACTCGCACCTCGCTACGTGGGTCCTTTCAAAATTCTCGAAAGGATTGGCAAGGTTGTGTATCGACTGGACCTACCTGAAGAACTCAACAACGGTCATCCTGTCTTCCACATCTCAAACTTGAAGAAATATCTAGCTGAAGAAGGACTTCAAGTTCCTCTCGAAGATCTTTAAATCAACGAGACTTTACACTTTGTAGAGAAACCCGTCGAGATCATGGACCGAGAAGTCAAGCAATTAAGGCACAATAGAATTCCTATCGTCAAGGTTCGATGGGAAGGAAAACGTGGTGCTGAGTTTACTTGGGAACTCGAGAGTGATATGAAGACTAAGTATCTCCAACTGTTCGTTACACCTTCCTAAATTTCGGGACGAAATTTCCTAAAGGAGGGGAGACTGTAACGCCCTGCTTTTTCATACTTTCCTTAATTAGAAAGCTTGTCTTGTATTTCTATTTTTGAAAATCTTGTATTCCTTGTAATCGTATTTTCATTGTATCGTTGTAAAATCCGAGACTTGGATCATAAATAAAATTCGTTATTTCTTACAATTCATGCTTTACATATTCGTACATGTTCATACGTTTGAATTCATCATACATGTGAAATCTTATTCGTAATTCTTGCAAAATGTGTTAAACTTACAAATACTTGTCATACATACTCAATTTATGCGTATATGATACATATTCTCAATTTAAATACTTAATTATACTTAGTCATACTTGTTTTATGCTTTAATTACATAATACACCTTTATAAGATGCCTTTATACCTAAAAACACATCAAAACCTAAGTAATATAAACTTCAGGGGGCTGAAATATCAAAAACAAAACTTAATTTCCGTAAATACCACTCGTCGCGCTGCACGACGGGGATACTCTCCCTCGGTCGCGTGCCGCGAGACCTTCAATCCGGCAGAAGGTTGTTTCAGCTCCATCTATTGGCAATTTTTGTGTTAGTTGGTGTGTTTTCTTCATTAATTAGTCACCTAACTTAACCCTAAACCTCACCTATATAACACACCTCAAATCCACACTTCTTCCACTTTGCAAACACTTCATTCTCACTATCTAATGACTCCAAATCAGTTGCAAATCAGTAGCAAAAGTCAGATTCGAGGCAGTTTACAAAAGTGAGTTTAAACTCACCTTTCTTCCATGTTCTTCACTTCTTCTTGCTTCTTAACACTTGGAACACCTCTAGGAGTGTTTCCATAGGTTTTCCATGGAAAACCAAAGATGGAACATCACCACATTGAGGTTAAAAGTGTAAGAACTTTCTGTTTTGAATAAAACTTTATAAAACTTTCTTAAATTTATGTGTTATCCATACAAGCCTATGTCCTTATGCTACTAATCAAGTCTATGATTAGTATGCTTAAAAATAAGGTTGTTACATATAAAATCAGAATGTTTTAGCACTCCAAACTTTCTATTTTTGTAAGGGTTTTAACCCACAAGTGTTGTATCCTCCAAGCTTGTTCTTGTAAACAAGACTTGTGATGAATGTATGTGATTATTTGGAAGCCTTGGCTTTCCTACCTTCAAGCCACCACCTCACTTGATGATTTGTCCCTTGAGTAGTTAGTTCATTTCATTTTTATCTTTATTGTATTCTTGACCATCCTTGTTGTTCTTGTAACAACTTGTGCATTGGTGAAACTACGAAAGAGGTCTTAAATGGAAGGATTATCCTCCTACCTCTTTGTATGACTTATATGAGATCCTTGCAATGATTATTGGACTATACATACACTATATATAATACTAATATATAGTTGGTAAGTTCATGAGTTATCCAGTTTTAATTCCATAAAACTTGTTTAAGTAGTTAAATTACTCATTTATATCATGCCATGGGGAGCTACCCCATATGTTAAGCTACTAAACTACATTATACCGAATACTCTGCGACCTCATGTTTGTTTGCCCTGTTTTGTCAATGTCTATCATCATTGACAGTTTTTCCTGAGTCTATTAGTTCACGATCGATCCTCTCCAGGCATGGTGTGAGGTTGGTGAGACCTAAATAGCGCTATCAACTAATAACCCGTTCGCCAGGCACCGGCGACTAATCGGTATCATAAGTAGGGACTTTCGTGATAGAGTTTCGTTTAGTACACTTGTAGCATCTAATATAAATAGTAATTAACTGAGCGTCCCGCACGAGGGGAGAATGTACCCGTATCCCACATAAGGAGATAGTATTACCCGTATCCCATACAAGGAGATAGTGTTTTTCGTTCCGTTTCCCAACCACCAGGAACGCATGCTTTTTAGAAAAAGTTGTGAACTCACCTTGGTTTGCTCGGCAGATAGTTTACTTGTTTTTGTTGTTGAGGAGTGTTGATACATATTATGTGGACGCGACTCAGTTCGGTTCAACTCAGTTTGGTTCGACTCGGTTAGGTTCGGCTCAATGCCACCGTCACAACATTCCTCCATCGTGCCTCCCAGAGATCAATACGCGAAGCACGAAGAGCCGTAGATCATCAACACCATGACATCACAATGATGATGTCATATGGATAGC
This sequence comes from Helianthus tuberosus, assembly GCA_030545235.1. Lineage (NCBI taxonomy): Eukaryota > Viridiplantae > Streptophyta > Magnoliopsida > Asterales > Asteraceae > Helianthus > Helianthus tuberosus. The sequence goes on from CM060377.1 coordinate 10,169,029, forward strand.
TCTTTGAATGTTCACCAAGGAAAATTGTAATGTTCGTTGATCATTTAATAATGGCCACGAAGAATGATATTTAATGGTTCATTATGAACACTCAATGCCTTCAACGAACAATTAGATGATGCCACGAACCCTCATGCATGACGTAGACTCACTTCCAACAAACACAGACTACATATGACGAAACTCCTGCTCATGTCTTCCTGATGATTGACGAAAGTCCAACCTGCATTTGATCATGACGAAACTTCTGTTGAGGAAACTCATGTTTCGTCGAATATAAGGGTGTGACGAAAGTCCCCTTGTTTCATCACTGTTGGAGTTTCGCCATGATGTTTCGTCGGCTGAAGTTGTTTCGTCGACTGTTTCCTCTATATAAGCAGCACAGAAGACAGAAGACAGAGTAGAACACAGACAACCAAGAGAACTGTGAGAGAGCTTAGTGTGTGTGAAACTTATATTGTTATCTTGTAAACTAAACTCGTCTCATATATACAATCGTATGTGTTAAACGTTGAATCATTGTCTCGTGTTTATCTCGATCTTGGTTTGCTTTCCCGGTTGGATTCCGCACAACCGAGTCTGTTCGTATACAAGGATTAGGCGACTAGATCCTCCGCTAGTTGGACCTACAAGTGGTATCAGAGCCTTGGCTCTCTTCCTTGTTAAAACCGAGTGTTTTTCGAGTTTCTGAAGATCATATTTTCTGGAAAAACAAGTTAAAAATCTTGAAAAACTTGGTGTTTTTGCTGATTAGTTCTTACAAAACCTTGTTAAATCTCTTTTATATATGTTGTGTCAAGGTTTTTATTGAAGTTTTCTTGCAAAAAATTGTGTTCGAAAATTTTTCGGTTGGCCGGAAAACTCATAAGTTTACCGGAAAACTCATAGGGTTCTTCACATCTTCAAAAGTTCTTGTATGTTCATCATATTTCTGGGTTTTGAGGTTGAAGACTAAACTGTTGAAGTTAATTATAATATTGTTTGTTTGAAGTCTTCACACAAATCATGATGAGTGGTTGGTAAACAGTGAGTGTGTAAGGGTATGGTTGTTTGACAATTGTGGCTCAACACTCCTTGTGTCAGAGATAAAAGGATTTGATTTCTCTTTTTCAAAATATCTAGTAAAGTTATCAGTACATCTTTCTCAACGAAACTTCCAAGTTTCCTCAAAATTTGTTTTTGACGAAACTCTTATTTTTCCTCATAATTGGTCCTTGACGAAACCCTCTTTCGTCATAAAAGGAGTTTCGCCAAAAACTAAGTGTTTAGTGGATCACTTTTGTCAAGTATTAACAGAAGCTTTCAAAAGTTATTTTAACGGTTTGTTTTAAGGGATTTTAGCAGGTATTCAGTATTATATATTCAAAATGAATCCAGACTGGTGGGGTATTCCATCCAATATGGAGAGCAAATATAGAAGCACGGGTTTATCACCATCATGGGCCGAATCTCCCGCACCCGCATCTAATACGGAGAGCAAGTATAGAAGCACGGGTTTGTCGCCATCATGGGCCGAATCTCCCGCACCCGCATCTTCGTCTATTCCATCGCAAGCGAATCCAATTTCGACAGGACAATGGCCGTTTGTTTCAAATCAAACTCAAAGTATTCAAAGTATACTTTTAAGCGAAAGCGAAACCGGAAGCCTTAACCATCCACCGAAGCTAATGCACATGAATGAATATCCTGGATGGGAAGAAAGATTCCATACGTATGTCCTTGGGCAAAACACGGAACTGTGGTTATGTTTTACTACAGATTTCGATCAAGCTCTTGATGTTGCCGCTTCAACTGCCGTGACATTTGCAGATCTTACTGAAGACGAGAAGTAGAAATATGATTTAGAAAAGAAAGCATATGCTATTCTAACTTAGGCATTGAGCAAGGATATATATCATCAGTTTATCAGCTTCAAGACGTCAAAGCGGTTATGGGATGCATTGAAGACGAGAGGTCTAGGAAATGAAGCGTCACGCCAATTATGACATGATTTACTCAAGAAGGAGTTTGATGGCTTCACGTATATGGAAAAGGAATATTTGGCAGATTTGACAAGTAGATATTACCACTTGCTGACTGAGTTGAATACTTATGGGGTAGCAACAACTCTAGCAGAGGTTGTCACAAAGTTTGCCGATGCACTGCCACCTCAATGGAATGATTTCTTGGAAATCTTGAAATACAATGGCACATTGGCTACGACAAACATAAATGATTTCGTTCAGCTCTTGGAGAACAAAGATCAAGAAGAAATCAGGAAGGCGAAACGGATTCCAGTGCAACAAAATCCTGATATGTATTATGGTAACTGTGGAGGTTCTAGCACTGTTGCAAGACCTGTTACACATGCTCCGCTACAAACGGCTTTTGTATCAAGCACTGACTTGTATGGAAATCCAATACAATCAGTTCCTCAGCAACAAAGAATAACAAACTTGTATGGAAATCCACTACAGGCAGTTCCCCAGCTGCAAACCCAAAGGTCTTCTATAGCAACTGATTTGTAGGGAAATCCACTACCAGTTCCACAACAAGCTTGTTATGGAAGCACTTCATTTTCCGATCAGCCATCTAATCCAAATACTGTTTGGCTCGACACTTCGAATTTCTCGAAAGTAAGTGTTAAAGTAGCTAAGGGTCATATGGAGCTACTAAACACATTGGTGAGCGCGTATTGTGGGTTGATAGCAGGTCAGATTGGAAACATCAATCTGACACAAGAAGATTATCAGCAGATCGATAAGGAGGAAATGGATATGATGGACATCAAGTGGGCTTTTGCTAGTGCGGTTAGGCGAGCTAAAGACTTCATGGAAAGGACTGGTAGAACCAGCTTGGAAAGCAAGAGAGATACCAAGTATGGGTTCGATAAACAATCAGTCAAGTGCTTCAATTGTGGTACTGGTGAACGAGGTCATTTCAAGAGAGAATGTACCAAACCAACTCAACATGGGAACCAGAATCCTTTCAGGAATCAAGGCAACCAGCAGAATCAGAATCAGGATAAAAAAAGGAATAACGAGCGTACGTTGATGCCTGTGAACAATCCAAATCAAGCAGGAGCATCAAATGCCAAATAGGCTCTTGTGGTACAAGTCGATGAAGGTTGTGACTGGTCGATTCAATTGGGAAGTGATGTTCAGGATAGAACAGCTTGTTTTGCTGAAGTTGTCAAGGATCTGAAACACACAAGTGGTGGAGAATCTTCCGCCATTGGTGGAGAATCATCTGAAGATGAAGACAGTTCCGGATATAGTAGAAGCTCAGATGAAGAATCCTCAACTTCAGGCGATGATCATTTAGATGAAACGTCAAGTGTGTCAGTCGACGCAGATGTTGATGAATTGTTGGGAGAAGCTGCAGCAAGGAATGACTGAAGATCAATTTTGGTGGATAAAGTTGTTTATTCTTCTTCTTCTATTCATTCAGCCTTTATGGCTAATGTCGGCAGTTCATCAAGTCAGGTATGTGTCGATAAACCAACTTCTGATAAATGTGATAAATTTGTTAGTTTAGGTGATAAATTGTCAGACTTGCAAGGCAAATATGATGATTTGCAAAGCAAGTATGATGTGACATATATCCACAATCAAAAGTTGATAGTGGATCTTTCGAAATGCAAAGAGGCTAACATGTTTTATGAAAACCATGAAAAATAATTTAAAAAGGTGGTTGAAAATTTAAGAAAAGATAAAACCGAGCTAACAAAAATGGTTTCAAGAAAACAAACTGACATAAACTGTTATATCAATCGTCTCGAAATCATGCAAAAAGAGTTAGCCTGTGTTAAGTGTGAAAGTGAGGCGATCCGGCTTAAGCTAGACAGTTATTCAAACTCTAGGTATGTGCTAGATCACATCATTGACATACAAAAAGAGAAAAAGGATGTCACGTGCATTGGATACAGAAATGTCCACCACCTGTTAGACAAAATTATGACGCAATGCCTGATGAGGAGAATATAACATATTTTGAGGAATCTGTTCCTTTAGACATTAAGGAATTTGTAACCGGACTTGGATACAAAAATGAAGCATCGTCAGATTCGGATGTTTCAACAGTTACAAGTGTGTCAACTGCTGAACAAAATCAGGATCCTCCAGTCATTGTTGAGGATGCTGATTCTTCAGATGATGAATCCAATGATACTGACTCAGCACAGTCTGATGCGGCAATCAAAGAAGAGGACATACCTCTTGAGAATCATATTCTATGTGATCCTCCCGCAAAACCTGCTAAGACTGTTCTGGTCGAGTCCACGTCTGCAAAAGAGTCAGAGAGTGTGAATTTGTTGTACACACTTGTTGGTGATGATAAAATCTATTCTGACAAAGATTTTCCGATTAAGAATGTAAATCAATCTTTAATCAGTAAAGTTTTTGAAGATTCGACAAGTAGGTTTTTGGGAAAGTCGGGTTCACACGTTGTGGTAACACAGTGCCCTCCGATTCCAAAGGCCGAAGTTCGAAAACAATATGGCAATCAGAAATTACCAAAAGTGAAAAAGCAGCAAAATCATACGAAACTAAAAGGTAAATCAACAACTCAAGGTCGAAAGGAACCGAACCAAAAGAAGAACAAGAAAGTGAACTTTGTGAAATCAACGGGAACGGATAAATTGGAAACTTTTGCAAATAAATCTAACTTAGATCATGTCAATCAAGTTAAATATTTGAAAAGAAATGAATAAAACAGTTCAAAACCAAGTACCACGGGATCACAAGGTTCATCAACAAGACAGTCATATGATACTTCGGGGTTTGTTGAATGAAGATCATGTTTTGAATGTGGTGAAATTGGACATATCATTCGAAATTGTCCGTATCTTCATAAGTTAAAAGCCAAAGTTGATGATCCCCGTGAAAAAAATTACCGAAAGCGACCTGTTTCTACAAAACAACATCCCCGCCTTGTAAAAGAAATGGAAAAGAAAGAGAGACGCCAACAAGTCAAGGTAATTGAAAAGGCAATTAAAACCGACGTGGTTCACAAACAACTTGTTTCCGTTAAACCAGAAATTTCTAAAACTTCTAATAATCACGAAGTTAAGATTTCGAAAATTCAAACTGGTAAAACACAACAGACATGGAAACCAAAAAACGGTTACGAAATCAGGGGGAGCATCACAATTTCCAAACCATCGAGAAATTGAAATAACTTTTGTCGATGAAAGCGGAAGACCCAAGACCACAAAGGCTTGGGTCCCCGTCTCCAACTAATAATGTGAGTTCATGTGCAGGGTGTTCCAGGAGGAACTTTCAGCAGTCATTGGATTGTTGATAGTGGGGCATCCAGGCACATGACAGGCGACATGAAGCTTCTCTACGACGTCAAATCTATTAGAGGAGGTTATGTTGCTTTTGCTGGAGATAAAGGCGGATATATTACTGGTGAAGGAATGGTATCCAACGGGGTTGTAAGCTTTGATAAGATCAACTTTGTGCAACAACTTGATCACAATCTTCTCAGCGTTTCACAAATTTGTGATAAGCAGTTTTCAGTACACTTTGATGCAAATGGATGTTATGTGCTAAAACCCGGCTTCAAGATTCCGAAAGAATGGATTCTCTTATCTGCTCCAAGGATAAATGATTTATATGTCCTTGATATGAGCCAAGCAATTACTACGTCTGCACAAGCAACTTATTTCGTTTCCAAAGCCACAGAAAAAGACTCAATCTCTTGGCATAGACGGATGGGTCACATTCACTTACGCAAAATGAATCATTTGGTGTCGAATGAATTAGTGAATGGTGTTCCTCTTAAAAACTTCAATCTTCAAGACGTCTGTGTTTCATGCCAAAAAGGAAAGCAAATCAAGATGCAACACCCGACTAAGAAGATCAACACGGTGGCCGTTCCGCTTGAACATTTGCACATGGATTTGTTCGGTCCTGTCAAGCATAAAAGCGTTCGGAATGATCAATATTGCCTCGTGATAACAGATGATTATTCAAGATTTTCTTGGGTGGCGTTCATGGCACACAAGAGTGATACTTTTGGTATTATCAAAAACTTGATCATTCAGATTGAGAATTTGTATACTTTGAAGGTTAAACGGATTCGTAGCGACAATGGAACTGAGTTTAAGAACCAAGCCATGAAGGAGTTCTGTACTTCAAAGGGTATTCTTTACGAATTTAGTGCGGCTTACACTCCTCAACAGAACGGCGTCGCTGAACGTAAGAACCGTACATTGATCGAGACTGCTAGGACGATGTTGGTAGAGTCATAATTGCCGATTCCCTTCTGGACTGAAGCTGTGTCCTCTGCTTGTTATACATTGAACCGAGTCCTTACAGTCAAAAGACACAACAAGACCTGTTTCGAGCTTCTTCACAAACGGAAACCAGATTTGTCACATTTTGAACCGTTTGGAGCTCCTTGCACGATGATCGATCCAAATGGAAAGTTTGGGGCAAAAGCTATTGAAGGTTACTTTCTTGGTTATGCCACCCCGAACTTAAGAGTCTGGAATCTAGAGACTAAAAAGGTCGAGGAATGGTCTGAGGTCAGGGTACAAAGGCACACATTGCCAATCAAATGTCCAGGTCAACCATGGATGTTTGAGTACGATGACTTTTTTAATTCGATCAAAATTCAAGAAGTCGAAGAAAGTGCTGCGGCAAGGATGTTTTTCGAGAGTGACAATGCAACAGATTCACCGTTGGTTCGTCCAATTATTGTCAACAATCCAGAACCAACTTCAATGAACAATAATGCTCTCGACAATGAGGATTTTCACGATGCTACCGACTGGAACGAATCTTCAGAGGATGATGAATTTCTCGATGCAGACCAAGAAGCTGTTCATGGAACTTCAGAGGCTACACCTCCAGTGGACGCCCCTAAAACAGCTGAAGCTACTGCATCATCCTCTTCGCTAGTTCAGGGTATTGAATTGGTTGTTAATCTCAACCTTAACAATCTGGGTAATGTACAAAGTGGCGTTCAAACGAGAAACATGTTGCGAAACGATAACAATGCAGGCTTGTACACGGCGATTCGAGAATCTGGTCAACAAAACGATTGGTCCTTCGTGTGTTATGTATCACAAGAAGAACCAAAATCTATTAAAGAAGCTTTGAAAGATAATTCTTGGGTTGAAGCTATGCAGGAAGAACTGCAGCAATTCCAGAAGCTAGGTGTCTGGAAACTCGTTGATAAACCTGAAGATTACAAGAAGATTGGTACCCGTTGGGATTATAAGTGTAAAAAGGATGACCGTGGTGTAGTTATTCGAAACAAAGCAAGGTTAGTTGTTCAAGGTTTTCGTCAGATTGAAGGGATCGACTACAACGAAGTTTATGCACCAGTTGCACGTCTAGAAGCAATTCGAATCTTTCTAGCCTATGCGTCCTTCAAAGGATTCAAGGTCTACCAAATGGACGTGAAAAGTGCATTCTTACATGGTGTGGTTGAAGAAGAGGTGTATGTCGAACAACCTCCAGGTTTTGAAGATCCTATTCACCCTGATCGGGTTTGGTTGCTCAACAAAGCTCGCTATGGTCTACATCAAGCACCGCGAGCTTGGTACGCAACCTTATCTAATTATCTGCTGGAGAATGGATTTCGCAGAGGTCTTATCGGCTGCACTTTTTTCATCAAAGAATAGGATGGAGATCTTCTATTGGTACAGGTATACGTTGATGATATCATATTTGGTTCAACTAACGATGTTTTGTGTAGGAATTTCGAGCGTGTTATGCAGGAGAAATTTGAAATGAGCGCTATGGGGGAGATGACTTTCTTTTGTGGGCTTACAAGTGCAACAAAGGAAGTCTGGAATATTCATCCATGAGAGTAAGCATGTCAATGACATCTTGAGCCGATTCCAGATGTCCGACACATCGCCCATTGGTACCCCACTGCAGCAAAATCATGGAATTCATCCTGACTTGAAGGGTGAAGTTGTTAGCTCCTCATACTATCGCGCAATGATCGGATCTCTTATGTACCTCACAGCATCAAGACCAGACATAATGTACCCAACGTGCCTGCTTGCCAGATATCAAGTTAACCCGAAGGCCTCACATCTTGCAGCTGTAAAAAGGATTTTTCGCTATTTGAAGGGATGCCCAGACACCGGTCTATGGTACCCTAGGGATGATAGTTTTGACTTGATCACTTTCAGTGATTTTGATTTTGGCGGATGCAAAATCGACGGCAAATCCACAACGGCTGGATGTCAGTTTTTAGGAAATCGCCTAGTCACATGGCAGTGCAAGAAGCAGACTTGTGTCGCTACATCAACATGCGAAGCTGAATACATTGATGCCTCAAGTTGTTGCTCCCAAGTCCTGTGGATCCAACAACAAATGCGCGACTACGGTTTTGAATTCCTACCTACTTCTATTTTTGTTGATAATTCTGCTGCCTTACAGATCACTAGAAATCCTGTGCAGCATTCAAAGACCAAACACATCGAAATTAAGTATCACTTCATACATGATTGCTTTGATAAAAGACTAATCTATGTTGTTAAGGTCCACACCGATGACCAACGTGCCGACCTTTTTACCAAAGCATTTGATAAATCAAGATTTGACTTTTTATTATTGGTAAACGGCATTAAGGTCAAGCAAGAGTAAAACCGACATCGGAAAATCGTTTTTGTAAATATCTTTGTGTTTTTAATTTATCATAGTTTTTACATTTTAGGGGGAGTAAATCCAAATTTGAAAAATTCAAAAACATCGAAAAAATTTCAAAAACACAAAAACAATAGAAAAACAAAAACGAGTTTCCTGGTGAGCAAAAGAGAAAATGATAGTACATTAGTGGCCTGTCCAAACCTCTTTAAACCTTAAATGAAAAATGTTAAGCAGCTCTGTATAAGATGTATCGGTAGGCTTACAATCATTTTACAGTGTACAGGGTGATATAAACTTAAATCGACTGAAGACTGTGTGGGAACCGCTCATTGACATATGGTCTTAGTACCAAAATTTCGTTTGAGAGATTGTCGAGGTTCTGAGATACGTGGTCTTTATGTTGTTTATCATCTGGGTATCATGGTTGTTTCTTTTACCGAAATATAACGGAGACGAAGTCTAGATCTTTCATGATACCATACATACGTGTACATACTGCATACGACCTCAATAAGTGATCAACAATAACATGTCCGAACAAAATAAGTGATAATATATCATATTTATCCGAGAGTCAAGTTCGTCTCTTTGCTGTACGTTAGTACTGACCTGTTCACGGACTTGCTCCTGTGCCCTCATGCATCTGAAAATCAAGTTCCTCATCAATAAGTGATTCTATCACATAGGGCTTGTTTTCAATCAAAAATAAGTGAGTATCTCACATTTTCATATACGTCAAAACAGATGATAAATGGTATACTCACCAGTAAGATGAACCCTCGTGCATACCTTGATACAGGAATGTGTCGTGTGTGGATGAACACCGTTCGGTAAGTATAAATCATACACTAATCGTATCCCCTCGCCATGATTACATCTGATAAGTTGAGCTTATGTGGACAACAATACCGATAATCGTTATAGGATGCTTATCTAAATGTTAACTAACTGAACAACAAGAGCGTTTTGGCGTAACCGTACACTGATATGATTCTCTTACCATCGAAACTCGCAAAAAGAATGTCTGTAAATATTTATTTAATGCTTTCAGTTTCTGCATCTTTGTATATATTTATTTACTGCTTTCAGTCTTTACATTTCAAATATTCAAAAATACCAAAAAGATTTTAGGTGTGTTTTAACATAAACTTTATAAAAGCCAAAAAGATTTTACTTCTATTTTATCTTTGATAGCCCGATGTTGGAACTCGAGTCTTCGACACCTGAAACCTGAACGAAAACCAAAACAACTATTTCTTCATAAACGGTCGAAATTTGCAAGTTTTTGAAAGTTGAAAATCAAAATTGAATAATTTGTTAAACTTTCAAACAAATTGTCGGACGGTAGTTGATTGAAAACTGGTCACTTGTGTGTCGTTTGTTTATGTTAACTATATTCCAAACAGTTTTTCTCATTACGTGTTTAGCTTTATTGTATGTGCAGATGCGAACGTGATAGAAGAAAAGCTTCGAAATGAAGACACGACGTGGAGGCACTCAAAGGATGAAGACGATCGAGTTGCCGCTGACCTCTCATCAACACCTCAAGGATCTATGTGCTGAAAATGGAGTTTATTTTAAGGGAGAGTTTGTTAACACACTTCCTAAATGAAAAGGGGAGTTTGTTGATACACTTTCTACTTACGACACGTGAAGACTTTGAAGATCCTCCGACATGGAAGATGAACCTTACGAGTAGCGTCCAAGGGGGAGTTTGTTGATACATATTATGTGGACGCGACTCGGTTTGGTTCGACTCGGTTCGGTTCGACTCGGTTAGGTTCGGCTCAATGCCACCGTCACGACATTCCTCCGTCGTGCGTCCCAGAGATCGACACGCAAAGCACGAAGAGCCGCGGATCATCAACACCATGACATCACCATGATGATGTCATATGGATAACTCTTTGAATGTTCACCAAGGAAAATTGTAATGTTCGTTGATCATTTAATAGTGCCCACGAAGAATGTTATTTAATGGTTCATTACGAATACTCAATGCCTTCAACGAACAATTGGATGATGCCACGAACCCTCATGCATGACGTAGACTCACTTCCAACAAACACAGACTACATATGACGAAACTCCTGCTCATGTCTTCCTGATGATTGACGAAAGTCCAGCTTGCATTTGATCATGACGAAACTTCTGTTGAGGAAACTCATGTTTCGTCGAATATAAGGGTGTGACGAAAGTCCCCTTGTTTCGTCACTGTTGGAGTTTCGCCATGATGTTTCGTCGGCTGAAGTTGTTTCGTCGACTGTTTCCTCTATATAAGCAGCACAGAAGACAGAAGACAGAGTAGAACACAGACAACCGAGAGAACTGTGAGAGAGCTTAGTGTGTGTGAAACTTATATTTTTATCTTGTAAACTGAACTCGTCTCATATATACAATCGTATGTGTTAAACGTTGAATCATTGTCTCGTGTTTATCTCAATCTCGGTTTGCTTTCCCGGTTGGATTTCGCACAACCGGGTCTGTTCGTATACAAGGATTAGGCGACTAGATCTTCCGCTAGTTGGACCTACAAGGAGGGTGAGGAGGATGATGCTTCAAAGAAAGGAAAAAGGAATGTCTTTGTTCTTCAGGGTTGTTGCCGTCGATTTCCAAGAAAAGGGGAGAGGGTTTGGTGTATCTTTAGTGTTTTTAGAGAGAGGAGGTAGGAGAGAGAGGGAGGGAATGTTTGGGGATTTCTGCTTTTAGTATTTGTAGCCGTCACATCAATTACCAACCCTCCTAGGGTTCACGGCTCCTTCCCTTTTATAGGCAGATGGAAATCCCGCACACTCCCAAAGTCGGTTTGGGGTGTGCGACTGATTCTGTATTGGTGGGATTTGGGGTTAGGCCAAGTCCACGAAGTGTGCGGTCCAAGAGGGTTGTGAAGGAGTGTACGAGGTGGGGGCTGGTTTGCTGCCTAGCCTGGTCGCACACATTCAAAAGAGTGTACGATGGAATTTGGTTCTCAATTATTGACAAGTTGTATATAACTCATGCACACATATACACGTACACATTTTAAATAACAATTATATCATAATACTAATTCTTCATAGTTACATTTTTAAATTTTCATAATCACAATACATCATAAAAACGTATAGGAAAAACCCGAAGTGTCACATCACTATTTTGACATATGTAATTAAATGCAATAATCTTACTGAAAACCCACTATCAAGCCAGTTGAAAGAAATGTAGTACCAAGTTTTTTTTAATGGCTAAAAGTAGTAGTAAGATAGATGATATTGTTTAATTAAGTTTGCCATATGGTATGTTATTGATGGAGAAAATACATAGATATAGGTTAGGGTAGTGACAATTATGTCAATTAACAAAACAATTGTTAGACAATTAGTTAGGCTTCAAACTATACAATTCAATACACGAACGCAATTAAGATTCAATAAAATGTTGGGATAGTACAGGGTTTAATCCTAATTAAAGATCAAGTTCTAACCCTGCAGGCGATTAACAAGGTAATATGTTTGGAATTTGACATTCTTTTTAAAAAAAAAACTGGGGAGTTAAATAATTGTAGTGTAGTATAATCGGAAAATTGGTCTTTGAGGTGGAATTTATATGTTGATGTTAGATTATATTCTGATCAGTTGAAATTATATGTGATCCATCACCCACCATCTTTTATATTGTACTTCGTTTCGTATAATTTGCATTCTAAATTCCTTTTATTACGTTTTATTTTTCAGAGGTAATTCTATGAGTTATGATTTTGTTTTCCAGAATTTATATTATGTTTATATTTTCCAGGAAATTAAACTAAACTTCATTTTATTTTATTTTTGTTTGAAATTATATTACCAATAGATTAGCCTTCAGTAGTGTATCAGAAAGTCCTTTGGTAAATCCATCGGTAATAGTGTCTAGGCCAACGGAGGAGAACTGTTGGTAATCCATGGCTAATGGAGTCGTTGGTAATCCGACGCCAAAATCTGTCGCTAAAGGATTCTCGTCAATAACCATTATCCTCGAGTGATTTTCGATGGATTAGACCGTCAATGATACTAAATTGTTTAGTAGTGTAAAGAAACAATTGCAACACTTGATCTTGTTTGTTCTATGGTTGAGATTAATCAATGACAGTTTTACAAATATATTCAAGTTAGTAAAAAGAATATACAGTAATACACCATCGGAAAAAGTTTATAGCTGTATCATTGGATACTCAATTGTTTAAAAAAAGGGGAAAGAAATATTTCTTGATAAAAGGTTAACTAAAACATTTTGTATTTACGTGCATGAATCGTTTTATTAAAACTTCAAGTGTCATAAAATTGAGAACCGAATAGACAAATGGTTGTACTTTTCAACAAGTTCTTTATTTAAGCAAACAATGTATTGTATTGATGAGATGAAAACTAGAAAATGAAACAAGAGATTACGTATCTATGTATGTAACAATTAATATATGAGACAAGACGCACGTTCGCCTTCAGGTGTTTTGGTTACAAGCATCTCACGCGTAGACTTATTTGTGTAGTCACTATTTTAGGGTTCAACTCTACAAAAATCCATACCAGTCTATATATATATTAAACTGCTTGCCCATCAAATAATTAACCTAATCAATACTATACAAATGTTGGGTTCATCCTCTTCCTCTCATCAACACAAAAATAATCAGCCACCACCACCGCGGTCCATCGCCATGCGACAACTCCTCACCGCCGCCCAACTAATCTCCCAGTCTGATCTCTCCGCCGCGGACCGCCTCATCTCCATCCTCTCCTCCAACTCATCCGCTTACGGCGATTCATCCGAAAGATTAGTCCACTCTTTTACTAAAGCTCTCTCCCTTCGCCTCCACTACCTCCACAAAATCTTCCTCAATATCAATCCACTAAAGAGTTTCATGAAGACTCCAAGTTATAATATAAATATTTACAATGATCAATATGATTCAGTTCTCCAATCATCCTATTTGTCACTAAACAAAATAACTCCTTTCATTAGATTCAGTCAGTTCACTGCTAATCAAGCCATCTTAGATGTCATTGATCATCAACAAAACATTCACATAATTGATTTCGATATCATGCTCGGTGTTCAATGGCCACCCTTAATGCAAGCCATTTCTAACCACTCTCCTCCCCCAACTCTCCGAATAACCGCCATCGGTACAAACTTAAATACCCTCCGGCGAACCGGTGATCGTCTCTCTAAATTCGCACGTTCACTCGGACTCAAGTTCAGTTTCTACCCACTCCTACTCCCAAACACAAACAATGAAACCCTAACCGTTGACCATCTTATCAACCACCTATCTGATGTCCTACTCCTGCCTAACGAAACCCTAGCCGTCAATTGTGACTTTTACCTCCACCGTCATTTGAATAACCGTGACAAGCTTTGCTTATTGCTCAGCAAAATCAAATCCATGAAGCCTAGGGTTGTTACATTATCTGAACAAGAAGCATACCACAACAGCCCTATATTTTTATCAAGGTTTATGGAAGCTATGAAGTATTACACTGCAGTGTTTGAGTCTCTAGAAGCAACACTGCCTCCAAACAGCCAGGAGAGAATTGAGGTGGAGCAGGTATGGTTCGGGAAAGAGATCGCCGACATTGTGGCGGAGGAGGGAGATTGCCGGAGTGAGAGACATGAAAGATTCAGATCATGGGAAGTGATGATGGTAAGTGCTGGTTTTCGTAAAGTTCCACTCAGTGGTTATGCTCTTTCACAGGCTAGATTGCTGTTGAGGCTTCATTATCCATGTGAAGGTTATAATCTTGAGGTTATTGATGATTCTTTCTTCTTAGGTTGGGGGAATCAGTCTCTTTTCTCTGTTTCATCTTGGAGTTAATTGATTAAGGGTTGATAGAATTCATATGATTAATAAGGACTTAAGGAGAGAACTCCATAACACATTTGTACACGGTGTATAAAAAGTTATTGAGGTAGTGTAGTGGGACGCAGAAACATTGGTTGTTACATAATGGTGGCCATTGTTAGGGTGAATTGGGTTCTCTAATGCAGACTCAAGTTTAATCTCCACTTGTATTACTTTGGTGGATAAGGCAATGATAGATATAGCCTAGCTTCCTTGCAAATGTGTCAAGCTCTATCCCGAGCCCACTCGGGTTTTCGTCCCACCGTGTGTTACGCCAGAGAGTTCTGCTCTTGTGGTGGCACAACGACTGTCAAGTGGCAGCCGGCGGTATGGTTTCCCGGGAGAACGCCCAAGCCAAACTCTGAAGCCAGCGTGGGCCTGGTAAGACAACATTGTCTGGCCGGAGTGGGGTAACAGGGCTCTCCAATTTGGGGAGTGCGGTAGCCTAATACAGGAAAGTCGCCGTTCCAAAAAAAAACATAATTCTCTTGTGTATCACATTTAAAGCAAATGTTACAAATACATTATGAGGTCCTTGCGGTTTTTAACATCTTATTGATTATGAAACGAACGCCCATATGTACATATACGCACTTATACATGCATAATCTTTTAAGTAAGCTTTTCATCTGGAACTAGAAACCCTAATTAACTTAAAGATCTAAGAGATCTTCAATGCATTTGGTTATAAATGCTCACAAACTCACCACGTCAACTACCATATTAGATTTATACTCATTCTTCAAACATGGTCATTTTCTCTTCAATGTTGTGTCTACTTTCAAAAACTATTTTTTTAAAATTGAAGTTTTATACATACAATGGTTGGGTAAGAGGGGACCACTCGGCCGTTATGCTCGTTCACAGACAAGATTGTTGTTGAGACTTCATTATTCATCTAGAGGTTATAATCTTGACGTTACTACTGATTCTTTTTACTTAGGTTGGGGAAATAGTCTCTGACAATGATTGATTAATGAATTCGTATGGATTAATAAACATCATATGTGAGAAATGTAAGAAGTGCATGATACATTGGTACATAATGCATAAAAATTCATTTGAGGTAGTGGGGCACAAACAATGACGATTATATAATTGTCTAGTATATCACATGCAGATCAATAGTTACAAATATGATATGAAGTTCTCCCGGTATTTAACATATCACTGGTTATAAAATGAACTCCCTTATGTAGATACACACGCCTACATGTGCATAATCTTTTGAGCAAGCTCTTCATCTAGAACAGAAACCCTAATTAAGTTAAAGATCACACTCTAAGAGATCTTAAATGCATCCGGCTATAAACGCGCACAAACACGCTGTTGATACATATATGTGGACGCGACTCGACTCGACGCGACTCGGTTCGGTTCGACCCGGTTAGGTTCGGCTCAAGCCCGACGTTACGACATTCCTCCGTCGTGCGTCCCAGAGTTAAATGATAGTACATCAGTGGTCTATCCAAACCTCTTTAAACCTAAACTGAAAAACGATAAGCAGCTCTATATAAGATGTATCGGTAGGCTCACAATCATTTTAAAGTGTGCAGGGTGATATAAACTTAAATCCGACTGAAGACTGGGTGGGAACCATTCATTGGCATATGGTCTTAGTACCGAAATTTCGTTTGAGAGATTGCCGAGGTTCTGAGATATTCGGTCTTTATGCTGCTTATCATCTGGGTATCATGGTTGTATCTTTTACCGAAAAATAACGGGGACGCAAGTCTAGATCTTCCATGATACTATACATACGTGTACATATTGCATACGACCTCAATAAGTGATCAACAATCACATGTCCAAACAAAATAAGTGATAAAATATCACAAATTCTTTCCGGGAGTCAAGTTCGTCTCTCTGCTGTACGAAAGTACTGACCTGTTCACGGACTTGCTCCTGTGCCCTCATGCATCGAAAATCAAGTTCCTCATCAATAAGTGATTCTATCACATAGGGCTTGTTTTCAAATCAAAATAAGTGAGAATCTCACATCATATACGGTCAAACAGATGATAATCGGTATACTCACCGGTAAGATGAACCCTCGTGCATACCTTGATACGGGAATGTGTCGTGATGTGGATGAACACCGGTCGGTAAGTATAAATCATACCTTAACGTATCCCCTCGCCATGATTACAAATGATAAGATGAGTTTATGTGGACAACAATACCGATAATTGTTATAGGATGCTTATCTTAATGTTAACTAATTGAACAACAAGAGCGTTTTGGCATGACCGTACACTGATATGATTCTCTTACCCTCGAAACTCGCAAAAAGAATGTCTGTAAATATTTATTTAATGCTTTCAGTTTCTGCATCTTTGTATATATTTATTTACTGCTTTCAGTCTTTACATTTGAAATATTCAAAAATACCAAAAAGATTTTAGGTGTGTTTTAATATAAAATTTCTAAAAGCCAAAAAGATTTTATTTCTGTCTTATTTTCGATCGTACGATGTTGGAGCTAAAGTCTTCGTTGCCTGAAACCTGAACGAAAACCAAAACGACTATATCTTCATAAACGGTCGAAATTTGCAAGTTTTGAAAGTTAAAAACTGAAATTTACAAATTTATTAAACTTTCAAACTATCGGACGGTAGTTGATTGAGATATGGTCATACGTGTGTTGTTTGTTATACTAACTATATTCCAAGCAGTTGTTCTCATTACGCGTTTAGATTTCTTGCATGTGCAGATTCTAAAGGCAAGGAGAACATGGTCGATGACAAGCCTCGGAATGAAGACACGACGTGAAGGCACTCAAATGATGAAGATGATCGAGTTGCCGCTGACCATCATCAATACCACAAGGATCTCAAGTACTGAAGATCAAGTCATTCACGAGCATAACTCAAGGGGGAGCTTATGTTAAGGGGGAGTTTGTCAACACACTTCCTACATGAAACGGGTAGTTTGTTGATACACTTTCTGCTTTCAATACGTGAAGACATTGAAGATCCTCCGACTTAGAAGACAAGAAAGGCGAATCTCGCGAGTAGCGTCCAAGGGGGAGTTTGTTGATACACTTTCTGCTTTGAAGACGTGAAGACATTGAAGATCCTCCGACTTAGAAGACAAGAAAGGAGAATCTCGCGAGTAGCGTCCAAGGGGGAGTTTGTTGATACATATATGTGGACGCGACTCGACTCGACGCGACTTGGTTCGGTTCGACCCGGTTAGGTTCGGCTCAAGCCCGACGTCACGACATTCCTCCGTCGTGCGTCCCAGAGTTCGACACGCGAAGCACGGAGAGCCGAGAATGTTTCCCGCTTGACACATCATCATGACATCATCATGATGATGTCATGATGATGTCATAAGTTGACTAATCTTGGCAAATATGAATTTGAGAATTCATATACGTGCATGTAACATATGTTTAGGCCAATCAAATGAAGATAATCAATATACATGTTGGGCCTTTATTACTTGCACTTGGGCCGAACCCAACCCCAACCGCACAAGGCAGAAGACTTATATATACCGAAAACACTTGTTTTCGGTGGGGTGTTGGTGTGCAAAAACAGAAGACAAGAACAAGGGCGGACAAAAACAGAAAGTTAGAACCCGAGAGATTCAAGAGAGTTTGCAAAGATTGTTTTGTAAACATTGAGCTTGTAACTGACTTTTCAAGTATTAATACATTGGTGTTAAACGTTGAGTCTGGGTCTTGTATCTCGTGTTCTTGTCGTGTTCGTTCTCGGTTTGCCATTTCCGGTTGGATTCCGCACAACCGGGTTGGTTTGTACACAAGGAGTAGGCGACTAGATCCTCCCCTAGCCGGACCTACACACGCCACATCAACTACCATATTAGATTTCAACTCATACTTCACACACAATCATTTTCTCTTCAATGTTATTCAAACACCAATTTAATATATATATATATAGGGGGCCGCTAGAATGAGAACCACCACGAGTTATGAGAACCGCGAGAACCAAGTGCCATGGAGGGCCGTTGACCACGGAAATTTTTTTACACCTAGATCCGTATATTTTAAGACCGGGTGTAAATTTTGGGTTCAAACGGCGCGCCCGAGGGGGTAGTTTTTTACGCCCAAAGTTTGGGTTTTTTTAATTTTTCTTTTTTTTTTTACCAAACTTTGGGTGTAAAAAACTACCCCCTCGGGCGCGCCGTTTGAACCCAAAATTTACACCCGGTCTTAAAATATACGGATCTAGGTGTAAAAAAAATTTCGTGGTCAACGGCCCTCCGTGGCACTTTGTTCTCGCGGTTCTCATAACTCGTGGTGGTTCTCATTCTAGCGGCTCCCTATATATATATATATATATATATAGGTTGGGAGATAGGGGATCACTCAGCGGTTATGCACTTTCACAGGCCAGAATGTTGTTAAGACTTCATTATCCATTTGAAGGTTATAATCTTGAGGTTATTGATCATTCTTTCTTATAGGTTAGAGGAATCAATCTCTTTTTTTGTTTCTTCTTGGCATTAATTAATCGTTCTTAGAATTCATATAGGTTAATAAACATGTGAGAACCATGAGAACCACATAAAACACTTGTATATGGTGTATAAAAAAATAACTCGAGGTTGTTAGTAGTTAGTAGAGGGGAAAACACGAAGGGGTTGATGTATGAAAATGTATATATTAAAATCAGAAACAAGTTTTAAATGGGAATCACCAACAAAACCACACGCAATTAGTAAGTGTATCGGTCATAATGTAGTAAGTAGTCAAGACTGATATCAATCCGTGGACACCATGCTGCAACTTTCGATAATAAAACCTGTTGGTGCACTTGTGTCTGTACTTTGTCTGTATTTTGTCATGATACAAAACGATGTCTTGTGTTAGTCTGAGTTACGTCTTAGGTTTGTTAATTTGTGTGTTCGATGTAAGTTTGACCAAGTCAACCATCCTCCTGGTTTGACTTGACCAAACAGTTAGAACATGGTTTGTAAGATGTTTGTGTCGAAGGATGAGTCATCGAAGGATTGTTTATATCCTTCGATGAGATCGAAGGATAAACCTTCGATGGATATAGATGGACCTCGAAGGATATCATCCTTCGAGGTATGTGTGGATCCTTCGATAGGTTTCAGATCGATAGATGATCCTTCGATCAGTCTATCTGATCCTTCGACCAGACGAGCTGTGATGGGTATATATACTCATGTAATGTGTTCACTTCATTGTGTGTGAGATGTGAGTGAACTTAGTCTTGTAGAGAGCATATTTTCAGTTTGGTCAAGGGCTGTAACCGTGTCCACTGAAATACAAGAGAAAACTTTGATATCTCGTGTGTTTACCTTTCTCTTTGTAGCTTGTGTTCTCATATAAACTACCGGTTTGCATTCTAGCTTGGATTCCGCACTTGCTAGTGTGTTAAACATAACAAGGATAAGGTTTGACCTCATCCTCCGAGGGACCTACAAGTGGTATCAGAGCCGTGGCTCTTTTCCTTGTTAAAAACCGAGTTTATGCAAGACTTTGGAGTGTTTGGACAAAACTCACATGGTTTAGCACCCGTTTTTAGTGTTTTTCTCGCATTTCTTGACGTAAAAAACGTGTTCTAAACTAACCGGGTGTGTTAAAGGACGGGTTGGGTAACTTAAAAACTTGTTTTTAAGAAGTTTGGTAATTTCCGGCCAAATTCCGGCTTACTCCGGTGACCGGTTTTCTGGATAAGAACCGTCCTTTTTTAAGTAATATTTTATTTGTCAAATCCTGGTTTGGTAAAAGGTATGGTCTGAGCATACCTTCTGCCGAAAGTTTTCTACCAACCCATCACCTTTTTCACCAACCTGTCACTTTTGTCAACTGTGTCAGTTCAGATCGAAGGATATCCTTCGAAGTTGAAAGATCATCTTTCGATCAAAGGAAGTTCGATAGATAATCATCCTTCGAACATCCTTCGAAGTCTGTGACTTATCCTTCGATCCAAGGAATCTTTTCGAAGGATACATCTTTCGATCTACAGTTCTGGTTCGAAACATAAGGATCTTTCGATTGGAGAATCCTTCAAAATCTTTGTTCGAAATTCAACAGTGATCTTTCGAACACTGTTGATCCTTCGAACAAGTATTGATCCTTCGATCCTAGTCTGTTTAAGTTCAACAAGTTTGTGTTTTTCTCGTCTTTCGATCAGGGATCCTTCGGCTGGTTGGTTGTTAACAAGGAGAACCCGAGAGAACTAGTGTAACAATTTTTCTTGATCAAAAATGAATTCGATGTGGGGTACTCCGATAAATACAGAAATGTATTATGGTACTCCGGCTCCGGATTCTGGAAAGTATAGAAATACCAGTTTATCTCCTGCATGGGCCGAATCTCCCGTACCTGTATCTTCGCAAGCTAATGCTATATCTACCGGTCAATGGGCATTCGTATCAAATCAAACTCCAAGTATTCAAAGCATTTTGTTAAGCGAGAGTGAAACGGGAAGTTTGAATAGGCCTCCAAAGTTGATGCACTTAAGTGAATATCCGGGATGGTTTGATAGATTTCATACATACGTCCTTGGTCAAAATACAGAATTGTGGTTGCGTTTCATCACAGATTTTGATCAAACAATAGAGGTTGCCGCTTCATCTGCTGCTACGTTTGCCGATCTTACGGAAGATCAAAAGAAGGTCTATGACTTAGAGAAGAAAGCGTATGCCATTCTTACTCAGGCGTTAAGCAAAGATATTTATCATCAATTTGTCAGTTTCAAGACAACGAAGAAGTTGTGGGACGCATTGAAGATAAGGGGCGTAGGAAATGAAGCGACACGTCAATTGAGAAAAGACCTGCTAAAGAAAGAGTTTGACGGTTTTACTTTTATGGAGAATGAATCTTTAGGAGATTTGACAAGTCGATTTAATCATTTGCTGACTGAATTGGCAAATATTGGGGTTGTAACAACTTCAGCAGAGGTAGTGAAAAAGTTTGCAGATGCACTGCCACCTCAATGGAATACTTTCTTGGAAATCATGAAGTACAATGGCACTTTAGCTACAACAAACTTCAATGACTTTGTTCAACTCCTGGAAAACAAGAATCAGGAAGAAACTCTCAAGGCAAAAAGAGTTCCAGTGCCACAAAATCCTGAAATGTACTATGGAACTTCTAGCACTTCTACAAAACCTTCTTCACACGCTCCAATTCAAACAGCGTTTGTGTCTAGCACTGACATGTATGGCAATCCTATCCAAGTTCCGGTCAAGCCTCCTCCAACAACAGACATGTATGGAAATCCGCTTGAACCAGTTCCTCAACCAGTACCACAACAGCAAAGCCAACGACCTATCAGAGCAACTGATATGTTCGGAAATCCATTACCTGTTCGATCTACCGGACCAACAGATTTATACGGGAATCCACTTCCTCCTCAACAGCAAGCATGTTATGGAAGCACATCATCTGCTAGTCAGCAATCAAAGCCAAATACAGTACGACTCGACACCTCAAGTTTCTCTAAAGTCAGTGTTGAAGTAGCAAAAGAACATATGGAGCTTCTAAACACTTTGGTGAGCGCATACTGTGGATTAGTGGAAGGTCAGATTGGCAACATTAATCTGACTCAAGAAGACTATCAGTAGATCGATAAAGAGGAGATGGAGATGATGGACATCAAGTGGGCCTTTGCCAGTGCTGTTAGGCGAGCAAAGGATTTCATGGAAAGAACTGGCAGAACCAGCTTGGAAAGCAAGAAAGACACCAAGTATGGATTTGATAAGCAGGCTGTTAAGTGCTTCAATTGTGGTGAACGTGGTCATTTCAAACGTGAATGTACGAGGCCATCTCAACATGGGAACCAAAATCCTTTCAGAGGTCAAGGCAACAGGGCAAATCAGAACCAAGTAAGGAACAATGAGCGCACATTGGTGCCTGTCAACAACCAGAGTCAAGCAGGACCATCTAATGCCAACCAGGCACTTGTGGTTCAAGTAGATGAAGGTTGTGATTGGTCAATTCAGCTGAGTGGTGATGCTCCAGATGGAACAACATGTTTTGCTGAAGTGGTTAAGGATTTAAATCACGCCAGTGGTGGAGAATCTTCCACCAATGGTGATGAATCTTCTGAAGATGAAGACAGCTCCGGTTATAGTGGAAGCTCAGATGAAGAATCCTCCACTTCAGGTAATGATCATGTGGATGAGACATCAAGTGCGTCAGTTGATGCAGATATTGATGAGCTTTTGGAAGAAGCTGCAGCAGGAATTCAAAGAAGATCTATTTTGGTGGATCAAGCTGCTTATTCTTCGTCTTCTCTCCATTCAGCCTTTATGGCTAATGTCGACAGTTCATCAAGTCAGGTATGTGTCGATGAACCCACTTCTGTTAGTTGTGATAATTGTGACATATTGAGTATTAAATGTGTTGATTTAGAGACAAGCATGTCTGAGTTGCAAGGCAAACATGATGCTTTACAAGCTAGTTTGTTTGACTTGCAAGACAAACATGTTTCATTGAATGATAAGTGGTGTGAGTTGCAAAGCAAACACGAGGCTTTGCAAGAAAAGTATGATGTGACATTCATCCATAACCAGAAGTTAACCGTGGATCTTTCGAAGTGCACTGAAGCCAACATGTTTTATGAAAACCATGAAAAGGAGTTTAAATCGGTAATTGAAAAATTAAAGAAAGATAAAACCGAGTTAACTAAAATGGTTTCCAGAAAACAAACTGACATTAATTTGTATATAACTCGTCTTGAGGTAATGCAAAAGGAAATGGCTTGTGTGAAAACTGAAAGTGAGGCGATCCAACTTAAGCTAGACAGTTATTTGAGCTCTAGCTATGTGTTGGATCACATCATTGACGTACAGAAAGAGAAACGGGATGTCACATGCATTGGATACAAGAAATGTCCACCACATGTGAGACACAATTATGATGCCATGCCTGACGAGGAGGATAGAACTTTCTTTGAACCATCTGTTCCTCTAGATGTTAATGAATTTGCAACAGGACTCGGATACAAGAAAGAAGTATCATCAGATTCGGATGTGTCAGCAGATACATGTGTGTCTTCTGCTGAACAGAATCAGGATCCTCTAGTTGTTGTTGAGGATGCTGATTCTTCTGATGATGAATCTGATGATACTGATTCAGCAAAGTCTGATGCGGTGATAAAAGAAGAGGACATACCTCTTGAGAATCATATTCTGTGTGATCCTCCTGCAAAACCCGCTAAGACTGTTGCAATCGAGTCCTTCTCTGCACAAGAGTCGGAGAGTGTGGATTTGCTGTATACTCTTGTTGGTGATAATAAAATTTATTCTGACAAAGATTTTCCGATTAAGAATGTAAATCAATCCCTAATCAGTAAAGTTTTTGAAAATTCGACAAGTAAATTTCTTGGTAAGAAAGGATCACACGTTGTGGTAACACTGTGCCCTCCTATCCCAAAGGCTGAAGTTAGAAAACAATTTGGCAATCAGAAATTACCAACAGAGAAAAGGCAGCAAAATCATAACAAACAAAAAGGAAAATTGCCGGCTCAAAGTCAAAAGAAGCCAAATCAAAAGAAGAAAAAGAATGTGAACTTTGTGAAATCTAAGGGAACGGACAAAATTGAAACGTTTGAAAACCAATCTAACTTAGATTTTGTCAAGAACGCAACTGTGATGAAAAGAAATGAACCAAATAGTTCAAAACCTAGTACCTCGGGATCACAAAGTTCATCATCGACAAGACGATCACATGATACTTCGGGGTTTGTTGAACGAAGATCATGTTTTGAATGTGGTGAAATTGGACATATAATTCGAAACTGTCCGTATCTTCATAAGTTGAAAGCAAAGGATGATGATCCCCGTGAACGCAATCACCAAAAGCGATCTGTTTCTGTAAAACAAGATCCCCGACTTGTAAGAGAAAGGGAAAAGAAACAGAAACGCCAACAATTCAAGGTGATTGAAAAGGCACTTAAAACTGATGTGGTTCGAAAACAATCTGTTTCAATTAAGCCAGAAAACTCAAAATTTTCAAACAATCAAACTGGTAAAACTCAACAGACATGGAAACCTAAATTGACCACAAGTTCAGAGGGACCATCACAATTTATGAATCATCAAAGAATAGAAGTTATTGTTGTTGATGAAAATGGAAGACCCAAGACCACAATGGCTTGGGTCCCCATCTCCAACTAATCAAGTGAGTTCATGTGCAGGGTGTTCCAGGAGGAACTATCAGTAGTCATTGGATTGTTGATAGTGGGGCATCCAGGCACATGACAGGCGACATGAAGCTTCTCTACGACGTCAAATCTATTAGAGGAGGTTATGTTGCTTTTGCTGGAGATAAAGGCGGATATATTACGGGTGAAGGAATGATTTCCAACGGGGTTGTTAGCTTTGATAAGATCAACTTCGTACAACAACTTGATCACAATATTCTCAGCGTTTCACAAATCTGTGATAAGCAGTTCTCAGTACACTTTGATGCAAATGGATGTTATGTGCTGAAACCCGGCTTCAAAATTCCAAAAGAATGGATTCTCTTGTCGGCTCCAAGGATAAATGATCTGTATGTCCTTGATATGAGCCAAGCTATCACAACGTCTGCACAAGCAACTTGTTTCGTTTCCAAAGCCACAGAAAAAGACTCAATCTCTTGGCACAGACGAATGGGTCACATTCACTTACGCAAAATGAATCATTTGGTGTCAAAAGAATTGGTGAATGGTGTTCCTCTTAAAAACTTCCATCTTCAAGACGTCTGTGTTTCGTGCCAGAAAGGAAAACAAACAAAGAAGCGACATCCGACTAAGAAGATCAACACGGTGGCCGTTCCACTTGAACGTTTGCACATGGATTTGTTCGGTCCTGTCAAGCATAAAAGCATCCGGAATGATCAATATTGCCTCGTGATAACTGATGATTATTCAAGATTTTCTTGGGTGGCGTTCATGGCACATAAGAGTGAAACCTTCGGTATTATCAAAAACTTGATCATTCAGATTGAGAATCTATATAAGTTGAAGGTTAGGCGGATACGTAGCGACAATGGTACTGAATTTAAAAATCATGCCATGGCGGAGTTTTGCACTTCAAAAGGTATTCTTCACGAATTTAGTGCGGCCTACACTCCTCAACAGAATGGCGTCGCTGAACGTAAGAACCGCACATTGATCGAGACTGCTAGGACTATGTTGGTAGAATCGCAGTTGCCCATTCCATTCTGGAGTGAAGCTGTGGCCTCTGCATGTTATACGTTGAACCGAGTCCTTACAGTCAAAAGGCACAACAAGACCTGCTTTGAGCTTATTAACAAACGGAAACCAGATTTGTCATATCTTGAACCGTTTGTAGCTCCGTGCACACTAATCGATCCTAATGGAAAGTTTGGGGCAAGAGCCATTGAAGGATACTTTCTTGGGTATTCCACCCCGAACTTAAGAGTCTGGAATCTAGAGACTAAAAGGGTCGAGGAATGGTCTGAAGTCAGAGTTCAAAGGCACACTTTGCCAGTTAGAAATCCTGGTCAGCCTTGGATGTTTGAGTACGATGACTTTTTCAATTCGATCAATGTTGAAGCAGTTGAAGAAAACGCTGCGGCAAGGATGTTTTTCGAGAGTGACAATGCAACAGATTCACCGTTGGTTCGTCCCATTATTGTCAATCAAGAACCATCTTCAGTGAATAATAATGCTCTCGATAATGAGGATTTTCACGATGCTACCGAATTGAACGAATCTTCAGAGGATGATGAATTTCTAGATGCAGATCAAGAAGCTCCAACAACAGCAGTTCATGGTACTTCAGAGGGTACTCCTCCAGTGGATGCCCCTAGAACAGCTGAAGCTACTGCATCATCCTCTTCGTCAATTCCGGGTATTGAATTAGTTGTTGATCTCAATCTCAACAACCTGGGTACAAACATTCCAGTTCAAGATAATCCAGAAACAAGGATTCACAATACCTATCCTCAACAAAACATCATCGGAAATGTACAAAGTGGCGTTCAAACAAGAAACATGTTGCGAAACAACAACAATGCAGGCTTGTATGCGGTGATTAGAGAATCTGGTCAACAAAACGATTGGTCTTTCGCGTGTTATGTCTCACAGGAAGAGCCAAGAACTTGGAAAGAAGCTTTGAAAGATAACTCTTGGGTTGAAGCAATGCAGGAAGAACTGCAACAATTCCAAAAGCTTGGTGTCTGGAAACTCGTAGAGAAACCTGCTGGTTACAAGAAGATTGGTACCCGTTGGGTGTTTAAATGCAAAAAGGATGACCGTGGAGTCGTTATTCGAAACAAAGCAAGGCTAGTCGTTCAAGGTTTTCGTCAGATAGAAGGGATCGACTACAACGAAGTGTATGCACATGTTGCACGTCTAGAAGCAATTCGGATCTTTCTGGCTTATGCCTAATTCAAAGGTTTCAAGGTATACCAGATGGACGTGAAAAGTGCATTCTTACATGGTGTGGTGGAAGAAGAGGTGTACGTCGAACAGCCTCCAGGTTTTGAAGATCCTATCCATCCCGATCGGGTTTGGTTGCTCAACAAAGCTCTATATGGTCTACATCAAGCACCGCGAGCTTGGTATGCAACCTTATCTAATTATTTGCTGGAGAATGGATTTCGCAGAGGTCTTATCGATTGTACTCTTTTCATCAAAGAACAAGATGGAGATCTTCTACTGGTACAGGTATACGTTGATGATATTATTTTTGGTTCTACTAATGATGTTTTGTGTAGGAATTTCGAGCGCATCATGCAGGATAAATTCGAGATGAGTGCTATGGGGGAAATGACCTTCTTTTTGGGCCTACAAGTGCAACAAACTGAGTCTGGGATATTCATCCATCAGACTAAATATGTTGGTGACATCTTGAGCCGGTTCCAGATGTCTGATGCAACGCCCATCGGTACCCCATTGCCGCAAAATCACGGAATTAATCCAGACTTGAAGGGTGAAGCTGTTAACCCCTCATACTACCGCGCGATGATCGGATCTCTTATGTACCTCACTGCATCAAGACCAGATATAATGTACCCAACGTGCCTGCTTGCCAGATATCAAGTCAACCCGAAGGCCTCACATCTTGCAGCTGTAAAAAGGATTTTTCGTTATTTGAAGGGTTACCCTGACACCGGTCTATGGTACCCTAGGGATAATAACTTTAACTTGATCGCATTCAGTGATTCTGATTTTGGCGGATGCAAAATCGACGGCAAATCCACAACGGCTGGATGTCAGTTTTTGGGAAATCGCCTAGTCACATGGCAGTGCAAGAAGCAGACGTGCGTCGCTACATCAACATGCGAAGCTGAATACATTGCTGCCTCAAGTTGTTGCTCCCAAGTCCTATGGATCCAACAACAATTGCGAGACTACGGTTTTGAATTCCTAACTACTCCTATTTACGTTGATAATTCTGCTGCCTTACAGATCACTAGAAATCCTATGCAGCATTCAAAGACTAAGCACATCGAAATTAAGTATCACTTCATACGTGATTGCTTTGAGAAAAGGCTAATCGATGTTGCTTACGTCCACACCGATGACCAACGTGCCGACCTTTTTACCAAAGCATTTGACAAATCAAGATTTGACTATTTATTATTGGTAAACGGCATTAAGGTCAAGCAAGAGTAAAACCAACATCGGAAAATCATTTTTGTAAATACCTTTGTGTTTTAAATTTATCTTAGTTTGTTGATTTTAGGGGGAGTAAATCCAAATTTGAAAATCCAAAAACATCGAAAAATTTCAAAAACACAAAAACAATAGAAAAACAAAAATAAGTTTCCTGGGGAGCAAAAGAGAAAATGATAGTACATCAGTGGTCTGTCCAAATCTCTTTAAACCCTTAAATGAAAAACGATAAGCAGCTCTATATAAGATGTATCGGTAGGCTCACAATCATTTTAAAGTGTGCAGGGTGATATAAACTTAAATCGACTGAAGAACAGGTGGGAACCACTCATTGGCATATGGTCTTAGTACCGAAATTTCGTTTGAGAGATTGCCGAGGTTCTGAGATATTCGGTCTTTATGCTGCTTATCATCTGGGTATCATGGTTGTATCTTTTACCGAAAAATAACGGGGACGCAAGTCTAGATCTTCCATGATACCATACATATGTGTACATATTGCATACGACCTCAATAAGTGATCAACAATCACATGTCCAAACAAATAAGTGATAATCTATCACATTTATCCGGGAGTCAAGTTCGTCTCTCTGCTGTACGAAAGTACTGACCTGTTCACGGACTTGCTCCTGTGCCCTCATGCATCGAAAATCAAGTTCCTCATCAATAAGTGATTCTATCACATAGGGCTTGTTTTCAATCAAAATAAGTGAGTTTCTCACATCATATACGGTCAAACAGATGATAATCGGTATACTCACCGGTAAGATGAACCCTCGTGCATACCTTGATACGGGAATGTGCCGTGATGTGGATGAACACCGGTCGGTAAGTATAAATCATACCTTAACGTATCCCCTCGCCATGATTACATCTGATAAGTTGAGCTTATGTGGACAACAATACCGATAATCGTTATAGGATGCTTATCTTAATGTTAACTAATTGAACAACAAGAGCGTTTTGGCATGACCGTACACTGATATGATTCTCTTACCCTCGAAACTCACAAAAAGAATGTCTGTAAATATTTATTTAATGCTTTCAGTTTCTGCATCTTTGTATATATTTATTTACTGCTTTCAGTCTTTACATTTGAAATATTCAAAAAGTCCAAAAAGATTTGAGGTGTGTTTTAATATAAACTTTCTAAAAGCCAAAAAGATTTTATTTCTATTTTATTTTCGATCGTACGATGTTGGAGCTCGAGTCTTCGTTACCTGAAACCTGATTGAAAACCAAAATCGACTAAATCTTCATAAATGGTCGAAATTTGCAAGTTTTGAAAGTTAAAAACTAAAATTGATAAATTTGTTAAACTTTCGAACTGTCAGACGGTAGTTGATTGAAAAATGGTCACATGTGTGTCGTTTACTTATGATATTCCAAGCAGTTGTTCTCATTACGCGTTTAGATTTCTTGCATGTGCAGATTCTAAAGGCAAGGAGAACATGGTCGATGACAAGCTTTGGAATGAAGACACGACATGAAGGCACTCAAATGATGAAGATGATCGAGTTGCTACTGGCCATCATCAACACCACAAGGATCTCAAGTTGTAAAGATCAAGACATTCACGAGCATAACTCAAGGGGGAGCTTGTGTTAAGGGGGAGTTTGTCAACACACTTCCTACATGAAACGGGGAGTTTGTTGGTACACTTTCTGCTTTCAAGACGTGAAGACTTTAAAGATCCTCCGACATTGAAGACTTGAAAGGACGTCAAAGACTTGAAGACACGAAGATCGAGACAAAGCTACAGCCAAGGGGGAGTTTGTTGGTGCACTTGTGTCTGTACTTTGTCTGTATTTTGTCATGATACAAAACGATGTCTTGTGTTAGTCTGAGTTACGTCTTAGGTTTGTTAATTTGTGTGTTCGATGTAAGTTTGACCAAGTCAACCATCCTCCTGGTTTGACTTGACCAAACAGTTAGAACATGGTTTGTAAGATGTTTGTGTCGAAGGATGAGTCATCGAAGGATTGTTTATATCCTTCGATGAGATCGAAGGATAAACCTTCGATGGATATAGATGGACCTCGAAGGATATCATCCTTCGAGGTATGTGTGGATCCTTCGATAGGTTTCAGATCGATAGATGATCCTTCGATCAGTCTATCTGATCCTTCGACCAGACGAGCTGTGATGGGTATATATACTCATGTAATGTGTTCACTTCATTGTGTGTGAGATGTGAGTGAACTTAGTCTTGTAGAGAGCATATTTTCAGTTTGGTCAAGGGCTGTAACCGTGTCCACTGAAATACAAGAGAAAACTTTGATATCTCGTGTGTTTACCTTTCTCTTTGTAGCTTGTGTTCTCATATAAACTACCGGTTTGCATTCTAGCTTGGATTCCGCACTTGCTAGTGTGTTAAACATAACAAGGATAAGGTTTGACCTCATCCTCCGAGGGACCTACAAAACCCTATCACCTCCTAGCTTATTTTAAGAGATTGGTTTGATTTTTATTGTAGTAAGTAGTCTATTGATATCAATCCATGGACATATATGTATAAATTATATATCTGGAGATGAAATTGATAATGTATATATATGTATGTACAATTTAACATAATTAGAAAGAGAAATGATTGTACATATATGTATAAAATGAAAACTAATAGTTCTGAACATGTTTTGTTAATATACATATATGTATATACGTATTTAAAATTGAAAAATAAATGTGTGTGTAAATATATATATTTGATAATGTACACATATGTACTACTTAAAAAAAATTAATTAGATACAGGTTGTTATTAAAATTAAAAAAAAGTGATTTGCTTAGTGAAAATGAGTGGTTTATATTGATTCTCCGAGTTCTTAAATTTCATGTGGTTCTCTTAGGATCTTTACTATATACACACGTACGCACACGGTTAAAATCTTGTGTATTACACATATATATTTATTAATATTATGTCTTTAAAAAAACCATGTATTGCTCGAGTTAAATACAATATTATATAATTTTTTAACATATATAGTCGTTCAGATATATTTCTATACTATAAATTGATCTTTAACGTGACAACAATAAATTATATTAAATTAACTTTTAACTATCCATAGTTAATTTCACATTAAATTCATTTGAGTAATGAAATTTTAAATATTTGAAAATATATAATGAGTGCATAAAATATAATACTTGTTAGAACACTATTAAACTTAATTATGCTTATGTATAAGTATTAGATATTATGTATTCGGTCGAGTATGATAGCTTATGAATGTTGGTTTGATAAGAGGGTAAATTTCAAATAACTGCCGGAGCAGTTATTCCCGCCAAAAGAACCGCCAAAAACATGAGATGTATATATATTTGTTTACCGGCAATGTATTCCGGTATCAAGACATTTCTTTCAAACGAAATTGTCCACTCAACCGTTCATATCCTGCATATTCTTGTTCATTCACTATTTTCTGCACACTTCATTATTCGAAATCATGACCATTGATTCGAATCGATCCAAACTATCCGCTGCAAATGATCATGTTCTCCAACATAGTGGTATCAGAGCCACTACAGGGAAGCGTGCAGAAATCAAACCGAATTCAACCACCATGCCATGTCAACACTGCGTTGATGAGAAGAACGAGAAAGAAAGACGGATCCCTCGTGTGAGACTTTGCTACTACTGCCATCAACCGGGCCACCAAATCTACATATGCAAGGCCAAAGAAAACGATGAAGCGACTCAACTGATCAAGTAGGAAATCAACACCGGAATCAGAAGACAGGAAGATGATGTTCACTGCCAGAACGAAATGATTGTCACCTGGACTGAGGGTGGACAATGGGGAGACATCTGGTACGTTAGTCCAATGTTTAATCATCATTTCGTGGGAAACTTAAATGTTTTTAAACGTGTAAAACACATGATTGGTGTTGAAAATAGATCGGGAGAGAACAATTTTTTGTTCATACGAGGGGTGGGGTCGGTTGAAATGAAATCTGGGAACGATACACTTAGAATACAAAGCGTGTTCTACTCACCGGAACTAGACCGGAACGTCCTGAGTCTTGATTAATTAACACTTCAAGGCTTTACGGTTAGGAAGTCCGGTGACACGTGTAAAATTTTCCCAATGTTTTCATCTCCGGTGATAAACACAGTGAATGATGTTAGTGGGTTAACGAAAGAAGATGAATTGGGTTTAAGCGAAAAACAGAGGATGATAGAATTGTGTTCGGTGAGCGAAGAATTCAAAGAAAATTATTTAAATTCTTACTTTGAATCATTAAATGTTTCAAATGATGATGAAAATAATTGGAGTCGAATGATAATACGAGTGATGTGTGCAAAATGCAACATATAAATTACATCAATTGTGGCATAAAACTAACTTTTTTTTAGTACTAATGTTGGAAAAACTGTGTTTTTGTCTTCCTTTTGTATTTTCAGGATTAAATGAGCTCAAAAGAACAAAAGAAGCAAAAAGGGGGGGGGGATAGTGCCCGGTCCTCCCAACCGCCGGAGTGATCTCACTCCGGGAGCCGCTACCCGACCAAGCTAGCTCCGCGGTGACTTCCCCATGCCGAGTTCTTACCCTGGGCGACATATGCCACTCCCAAGACTCGAACCCGGTACCTCTGGGAAGAGGTGGGTGTCGGTGGCCAACTGGGCTACCCAAATACAAGAAAAGGAACAAACGTGGCATGCCCGACCCTCCGACAACATCTTCCCAAGCAAAACAAGAGAACAGAAGGATGAACACGCCCCGTGCTCAATGAGCACGGGGGCGTGCCCAAGTGTCTGCAGAAAAGACAAAGTTATAGAAGCTTCTATCACCCACCACGGGGGCGTGCCCAGCGGACACGGGGGCGTGGTCAACTAATGCAGACAAACTGCAATTAATGAAGAAAGAGAAGGGGGATAGACACGGGGCCGTGCCCGAGCTTCTGTTCAGGCTATAAATAGGGGTGCTTGGCTCATTTGCAAACCATCCCTTGGCAAATCACCCCTCTCACACTACACCCACCCTCCACCACCATCACAACCCACATCCACCACCATCATCCATCATCCATCATAGAGTGTGTGTAGTAGTCTCGGGATCCAAGATTGATCGTAAGAGTTCTTGACAATCAAAGGCCGTGTTTGCCTAAGTCTCTTACATCACTTGGTGAAGACAAGTGTCTAGTGTAATACTTTTTTATTTTTAATCTTTTCGCACTTTTTATTTGGTTCTGTATTAATGACTTTAATAACTAGTTTCTTATGTTGAAGGTGAATCTTCCTTATCATTTTTCCGTGGTGTCTTGGCATTATTTTACTCTCTATATAAAATAAAAGATTTTCACCATTCATATATCCACGGTCTATATGGAGATATGTTGGCTACCTGGTCGGGGGTTAAGGGAATGGTTTGGTAAGAGTCTTGCCTTGTTCAGTGTATAGATCCTGCAAGGACCTGTGTCAAATTTAGTAGGACCTCCTTCAATACCCACCGGTATTGGATGGCGGGGGTCCAAACCCTTTGATCCCCTCATATGTAAGCTACTATTAAAACTTTAACCCGGCTACTTAGGACTATATCCCTGCTGACTCAGATTACTTAGCCGAGGGTAACGTCACCTTCAAAAGAAGGGCCTACTACAATAACTAAGATAATCTCTTAAAAAGTACAAAATTGCGGAAATAATCAAAGGTTACACTATACACGAGTCGGATCCAAGTGATTCATCTTGTCTATCTGTTTGTATTTTTATTTTATTTTTCAGCATTTTAGTTAGTTTTATTTTTCTAGTTTTAAAACCTTTTTCTAAACTTTTGATTTGATTAGACGTTGAGGATAAACCGGTATTAAAAGCTCTTGTGTCCTTGGACGACCTCGGTATCTTACCAACACTATACTACGCTTACGATGGGTGCACTTGCCCATATGTGTGTTTAGTGTTAGTAAATATCGTGTTTTATAAATTTAAAACTTGGCGTGTTCAGTGAGCACGGCCCCGTGTTCAG
Organism: Helianthus tuberosus; assembly: GCA_030545235.1. Lineage (NCBI taxonomy): Eukaryota > Viridiplantae > Streptophyta > Magnoliopsida > Asterales > Asteraceae > Helianthus > Helianthus tuberosus. The sequence goes on from CM060377.1 coordinate 10,203,033, forward strand.
GCTACTGTAAATGCAAAATCTAACTAAAATGCAGAAAAATGCGCGTGTTTTAAAAAGGTTTTGAAAAACTGATTAGGCCGTCGATTTTAAGCTTTCTTAAAATCCTTGTGTCCCCGGCGACGGCGCCAAAAACTTGATGCGTGTCATGTGTTATATGCTTTAATGTATATTTTAAGCCCTTTTTACACGTTAATCAAGCTTTAAATTTATAAAACACGATATTTTACTAACACCAAACACACATATGGGCAAGTGCACCCATCGTGAGCGTAGTGTAGTGTTGGCAAGATACCGAGGTCGTCCAAGGACACAAGAGCTTTTAATACCGGTTTATCCTCAACGTCTAATCAAATCAAAAAGTTAGAAAAATGTTTTTAAGCTAGAAAAATAAAAACTAACTAAAATGCTGAAAAATAAAATAAAAGTAAAAACAGATAGACAAGATGAATCACTTGGCTCCGACTCGTGTTTAGTGTAACCTTTGATTATTTCCGCACTTTTGCACTTTTTAAGAGATTATCTTAGTTATTGTAGTAGGCCCCTCTTTTGAAGGTGACGTTACCCTCAACCTAGTAGTTTGAGTCAGCAAGGATACAATCCTAAAGGGTCAGATTATTGAAAGATAATTAATTAAGTTATTAATGCATATTGTGGTAGGCCCATCTTTTGAAGGTGACGTTACCCTGAGCTAAGTAGTCTGAGTCAGCAGGGATACAGTCCTAAGTAGCCGGGTTAAAGTATTAATAGTAGCTTACATATGAGGGGATCAAAGAGTTTGGACCCCCGCCATCCAATACCGGTGGGTATTGAAGGAGGTCCTACTAAATTTGACACAGGTCCTTGCAGGATCTATACACTGAACAAGGCAAGACTCTTACCAAACCGTTCCCTTAACCCCCGACCAGGTAGCCAACATATCTCCATATAGACCGTGGAGATATGAATGGTGAAAATATTTTATTTTATATAGACAATAAAATAATGCCAAGACACCACGGACAAACGATAAGGAAGAATCACCTTCAACATAAGAAACTAGTTATTAAAGTCATTAATACATAACCAAATAAAAAGTGCGAAAAGATTAAAAATAAAAAGTATTACACTAGACACTTGTCTTCACCAAGTGATGTAAGAGACTTAGGCAAACATGGCCTTTGATTGTCAAGAACTCTTACGATCAATCTTGGATCCCGAGACGACTCACACACTCTATGATGGACGATGGATGATGGTGGTGGATGATGGTGTTGTGATGGTGGTGGGTGGTGGGTGAAGTGTGAGAGAGGTGAAGTGTGAGAGAGGTGGTGTGCCAAGGGATGGTTTGCAAATGAGCCAAGCACCCCTATTTATAGGCTGAACAGAGACTCGGGCACGGCCCCGTGTCCACCTTCCTTCTATTTCTTCATTAATTGCAGTTTGTCTGCATTAGTTAACCACGCCCCCGTGTCCGCTGGGCACGCCCCCGTGTGAAGAAGCGTATCTGTACTATCAAGATTTCCCCAGATTTTGCGAATCTTAGAGTTGACCACGGCCCCGTGTCCGCTGGGCACGCCCCCGTGGTGGGTGATAGAAGCTTCTACAGCTTTGTCTTTTCTGCTGACACTTGGGCACGCCCCCGTGCTCACTGAGCACGGGGTGTGTTCAGCCTTCTGTCTTCTTAAGTTTGCTTGGGAAGATGCTGTCGGGAGGTCAGACATGCCACGTTTGATCCTTTTCTTGTATTTATGTTAGATTTGGCTGCCTTTTTGCTTCTTTTGTTTATTTGAGCTCATTTAATCCTGAAAATACAAAAGGAAGACAAAAACACAATTTTTCCAACATTAGTACTAAACACAATTTACTCCTACCATAGGCTTGCCAAGCAATCAATCCTCCTCCTTTTTAACTATATACCTTTGTAAATATCAAAAGGACTTTTGGGTGAAGGGTTAGGCTTGGGTTAAAGGTAGGTGGTTGGGTTAGTGGTTAGTAAAAAGGCGAAAGGCGTAAAAAGCGTCGGTTTTCGTAAGACTTTTTATTTTTGAAGTTTTTATTTTGATGAAGCCATTATTCAAACAAAGTTATTTTTGATAAACTTGTTTGTTTATTTCTCTTTTGCTTCATTATCATCTTTTTTTTTTTTTTTGAAAGCCATAAGAAAAACCGAGCTTGTTACTAAAATAAAGGGTTAAAAATAAAAAGGTTTTGGTGGGTGAAAGGGTGTTTGTTTTGGGTTATGAAATGAAAAGGTTTAGGCTCAAAGTGGTTAACTAGGGGGATTTTGGGTAGGTGGAAAAAAAATGGTTTAGAAATAAAAAGGGCTAGTCCTAATGCCTCCGTCATTTACTTACTCGGGTTTAAGTTGGTAAGGACCGGGAATGTATCGTCGTGGCAAGTTCTAGAGTTGTAAGAACCAAGCGGCTATTCACACAAGAAACGAAAAATGAGCATTTAGTTTAAAGATATGTATTTGTATGCTCAATAAAGGCTCAAAACTCACTTTTTGTGGGAATGGGTTTTTATGTGATCAAGTATATATAATCAAATTTTAACTAAGCTTGTCATGCCGTTTCATAATTTTCTTATGTTGGTTCTTTTTATCACGACGCTATCGGTTGTAAATTTGTAAAATATAACCTTTTTAGAACTTGAAATTCCCAAATTAAACCTAGATAAGTAAAAAATGAAAAAAAAAATTGAAAAAAATTTGGGGTGATTAGCGGTTCCAATAGAGTTTTGTGTAAGGCTTGTGATTAGGACTTGCAAGATTCAAGGTTTTAGCATCCCCCCCCCCCCCCCCACACACACTTAAATTACACATTGTCCTCAATGTGTCCCAAAAATAAGTTTTTAGGTTGATTAATTGTGTAAAAAAATGTGAAAAAGTAAAAATTTATGTTACTGGGCGTCTGGACACGGCCCCGTGTCGGATGAACACGACCCCGTGGTCAGAGTACCAGTAACGAAAACTTACAGAAGGTGGACACGGGGGCGTGTTGGCTGGACACGACCCAGTGTCTGGCAAAAATCTGCAGATTTTAACAAACAGCAGGTCTGGGGCAATGGGCACGGGGGCGTGTCGGCTGGACACGGCCCCGTGTAGACAATCTGCAAAGTTGAAAAACAGGTTTCTGGCTTCGGTTTTCCTGTCCCGGCTTTAGTAGCACTAATGTTTAGTGCTCTAAGCCTCGTATGTACCTGTTTTATCAATAAACACTACACCAAACCATAGCAAGCATCCTAAATTACCATAGTTCAAAACATCTACATCACAAAGTTAAAAAGAAAAAAAAATGCAGAAAATAAAAAGAGTTAAAGGAAGTAAATTGTTCAACACGCGACACGGAGGCCGGAAATTGTTTAAAAGAAAAGAGGGTTAACTTATGGGATCACCAACCAGCTGTTCCTGCCTCCACTCCTCCCGCCTAGTCCATGTCCTCGTCCTCATCATCACCTCCTCCTCCGTGCCCGCCATGTACTCCCGGATTTTCCCAATGTCATCCTGAATGTCAGATATGTTTCTCTCAATTGCTCCGACCCGGGTGTACGTGTTGCTCGCCATGTTGTAGGTGTTCCTGGTGCACATGAGGTTTTCCTGCAATAAGTCATGCAAACTTTGGAAGTTAGGAAAACCGCCTCCTTGTGAGGAGGATTGGCCCAGATCACCGTGGGGCTGGTACTGGTACTAAGGAGGTTGTTGAAACTGTGGAGCGTGAAGGACGAGTGCCTCTTGCGGGTTCCATGCATGCCCCTGGACTCTTTGGAAGCTAACCGTCCCGTCTTCGGCTTCATAAATCAGGTTCATGGAGCGGCAGATGTGTATGTCCACTCTTCCCGACCATGGGCTCTTTTGGAAAGAACTAGGCATGTTCACGAAATGCTTGAAGAGACGGTATATCCACCCCCCGAAGAAGATAGGGGTTGGTGGAGTAGCAAGCCGGTTCCAATGCATGTTGCGGAGCAGGAGGTACGAAACATCGAGGTGTCTGCGGGTATGAATGCAATGAAGGACTATCAGATCTCTCAGCCCAACAACGCCACTGCTGTCATGCCTTTGGCTAAGAGACTAAGTGAGGACCCTATGGATGTAACAGTAAAGTGGGTCTCTCAACTTATTGCTCTTAGTGCTGCTCGGGTTGTAGTGCCCTTCTCCTATTTGAGCCCAAGCGGCTTGGCGTTCGTTTTCTGATAGTTCACGTAACCCTCTGGTGTTCTCTTCATTACTCGCATCTTCCTCCACATACAACCCAACTATCGACCCAAACTGTGCCATCGAAATCAAGCACTTAGTCCCACCACATCGGAACTCTACCCCATCATTATCAAATGGGTCGCATATTGAATTGAACACGAATGTGCTATAGAATTCCAGATTGTACTCATGGACTGAGCGAAGTCGAGTGGTTAGGGCGGCTCGTAGTGGGCCGGTGACTACGTTGTTAAACCGGTCAAGTTGGTTCACCATTGCTAAAAGATCCATGCACACATGTCTTGGGTATTCTTCTGGTCTGGTTCGAAGCACATCATATCTTGCCTTAGCATTCAGCTCATTTGCATTGAACCTTGTGAATTTCTTGGACATCTGAAAGAATACACCAAACAATTAGCATGAAATAGTGAAATTTTCGGAGAAAACTAAAAATAGTTGGCTGAACATGACCCCATGTTCAGCGGACACGCCCCATGTTGGTCAAAAAATAGCTGGACACGCCCCCGTGCTCATCGAGCACGGCCCCGTGTCCAGGCGTCTGTTTACCAAAAATCACATTTTTCGACCCGGTCCCGAAAATTTGAAAATTTTTGGTCCAGTAGGGACGGTTTTCCCCGAAAATGAAACCCCAAGTGCCGTTTTTCCCAAGACAAACCGTTTACCCCTTCAATTTTATCTTTTTCGGTTCAAAAACAAGGGTTTGGGGTTTTTGTGAGAAATCGGGCAAATCTATGAACAATACAAGTGGATTTACTTCCTATAACATGAATCTAAACTAATGCTAACAGATTTATGCAGAAATTTGAGGTTCGATCCGGATGAAGTTCAAGAACCCTAGATTTTTCCCCAAATTTTTTATGTTTTAACTACATGCAAATGCCTAATCTAACTACTAATGATGATAGAATCATACCTTGATGTTGTTAGAAGTAGCGGAGACGTTGAAATCTTGCAGAAAAATCGCCTAAACCAGATCGTTTTCAGGGAAACGGGGCGTGTGGAAATGAAGAAACTGTGTTGAAAAGAGGTTTTATCCCGACAGTTGCGCGGACAAAGCCCCGTGTCCAGCGGACACGGCCTCGTGCCGAGCAAACTTTATTTTTTTTAAGTGCTCGTGTGAGTGCCCCTTGTTTCCCAAAAACTTGGTTAGAAGACTTACCGATTTAGATGTCAACCCATTCGTTCGTAACTTACCAGGTATGATGTTGATGCTTTCATTCTTCGACTGTTTGAAGTGAGATTTCTTCCTCTTCATCCTCAATGAATCCTTGATAGAGCTTTAGCTATCGGCGATTGACTTTGAATGGAATTCCTTCCGAGATTTAATTTCTACTGCACCGTGTGGGAAAACATGGGTGATGGAAAAAGGTCCTGACCACCTAGACTTTAATTTACCAGGGAATAGTCGTAGTCGTGAATTAAACAATAGAACTTGATCTCCTACTCGAAATTCATTAGGTTTAATATGTTTGTCACGCAAGTTTTTCATTCTTTCCTTATAAATTTCGGAGTTTGAGTATGCATAATTCCTTAATTCGTCTAATTCATTTAATTGACAAAATCGATTTCTACCGGAAAATTCTAAATCTAAATTTACATTTTTAATTACCCAGTAGGCTTTGTGTGCAATTTCTACTGGCAAATGACAGCTTTTTCCATAGACGAGCTTATATGGGGTTGTTCCTATTGTTGTTTTATAAGCAGTTCGAAAAGCCCATAAAGCATCATCTAATTTATCGTCCCATTCCTTTTTATTTAACCCTACGGTTTTTTCAAGTATTCGTTTTAAACCTCTATTAATCACTTCGGCTTGTCCGTTTGTTTGAGGGTGATATGCTGTTGAGACCCGGTGATTGACCCCATATCTTGTTAAAAAAAATTTCGAGTTGATGGTTACAAAAATGGGTACCTCTATCACTTATTAATGCTTTAGGTGTGCCAAAACGAGAGAATAATTTTTTCAGAAATCTTACCACGACTCTTCCATCGTTTGTTGGAAGTGCCTCGGCCTCGGCCCACTTAGACAAGTAATCTGCCGCCACAAGTATATATTTGTTTCCTTTTGACGGTGGGAAAGGTCCCATAAAGTCGAGTCCCCACACATAAAAAATTTCACAAACAAGAATGCCATTTTGTGGCATTTCGTTTTTGGAAGAAATATTACCTGTTCTTTGGCAAGCATCACATGTCTTGACAAGACTTTGGGCATCTTTCTAAATGGTTGGCCAATAAAACCCTGAATCAAATGCCTTTCGTGCAGTACTAGCGGCACCATGATGTCCTCCGTATGGACCTTCATGACAATGGCGAAGAATTCTTCGTGCTTCGCTACCATGTACGCCCCGTCGGATGAGTTGGTCGGCACACATTTTGAAAAGATAAGGATCTTCCCAAAAATAATGCTTTACATCAGCAAAGAATTTCTTTCTTTGATGACGTGGCCAACCTTTTGTGACTATACCGCTAGCTAGGTAGTTAGCATAGTCGGCGTACCATAGATCTTCTCTGTATTCCACCATTTCTAGGGACTCCGTTGGAAATTTTTCATTGATTGCTCATCCCTGGTTGCCTCCAAAGCTGGGTCTTCTAAGCGTGAAAGATGATCCGTTGCGGTATTTTCAGCTCCTCTTTTGTCTTTGATTTCAATATCAAATTCTTTGAGGAGTAAAATCCACCGAATCAAACGTGGTTTGGCGTCCTGCTTTTTGAAGAGATATCGAATGGCTGCATGATCTTTTGGAAGTTCTTTGAGCTTAAGAGGTGGGTCTTTAGGAGACTCCTTATTTGGTTGCTCATTTTGATCAAGAATCTTAAAAGTTTGTTCTATGGCGACATCTTCTTCAACAAAGTGGTCCATCTTTTCACTTGTATCGGGTGGTTCATCTTCATCTTCAATTAGGGGGTCATTATTGCCGAATGGATATTTCATTGACCGCTCTAGATCGACACTCTTTTTAAATGCCCCTAATTGAATAGATAGATTGTTGTACTTCCGGTTTTTCAAAGCTTCGTGGGTTTTTACAAAGGGTCGCCCCAACACTAGAGGAGTGTCATCGAGGATGACAAATTCGGTTGGGATCACCATTTGATTAGTTTAAACCAAGACATCCTCAACTACACCGATTGATTTTATTACTTTCCGATTATATAGAAAAATGGGTATTTGAAGTGGAGAAAAATCACTAATACTTAATTTTTCGAAAATGTAGTTGGGCATTATGTTAACAAAAAGATCTTTATCAATTGTGACATTACTAATAAATGAATTTTGAAAAAAACATGGAACCGGTGTAATGTTGATTTCAAATGGGTCTTCTTTTATTAGCGAGGTTTGATCATTTGTTAACTTAATGCTTACCGTTTCGTCGATTTTAGTGTTAGTGTTTAACTCTTTTAAAAACTTAGCATGAGTGGGTACTAAACAATGGTTTTCAAAAGAAGGTGACAAGAGATTAATTTCTTCAAAATTAAACTCTTCTTGAAATTTTACGTTAACGGACTCACCTTTTTCTTTGTTTAACTTATGTGTTGGTTTTTCACTTATTTGTTCTTCCATTTTTACACTTTCAACTATCTCTTCTTTACTTAATTCTTCTCTTACACGGGACTCCTCTTCCCTTGCACGAGATTCTTTTATGTAGCGCTCGATAGTTTTAAGGTGTTCTAATATCCTATCGGTTACTTCGGTGATAGAGTAAGGATCGGGATTTTCAAAGCTTGAATCCGGTTGTTCGATCCTTTGCTCATCATAATACCCATATGAAGTAGATGGTTCACACCATTGTTCTTCATTGTATGTATATGATGGATAAGGGTCGTAATTTTGTTCTTCATGATACTCATATGAGGTGGGTTGTTCACGCCATGGTTCCTCATAGTAAGCATATGAAGGTGGAGGCTCATATCTTGGTTCCTCAAAGTATGAGTATGAAGGTTCATACCTTGGTTCATCAAAATATGAGTATGAGGGAGAAGGTTCATACCTTTGGTCTTCATAGGATGTGTATGAAGTTGATGACTCGTACCTGGGCTCCTCATAGTAGGTGCATGAAGTGTATGGTTGAAATAAGTTACAATATTGAACCGAGTGCGGGTCACCACAATTAGTGCAATAGTTTTCCCTATAATCATCCTCCTCATAGGTGTAGTTGTAGCCTCCTGAGTATTGATCCATAAGAATCACTCAGCAGACCACAACAAAGTCTCGAGACCAGAAAACAAAAATAAAAACGGAAACAGAGGCTGGACACGGCCCCGTGTTTAGTGGACACGGCCCAGTGTACAGAATCTGTATTTGGGCGTTTTAATTTAAAGTTACTGGTTTCGTTGAGCACGGGGCATGTTCAGTGAGCACGGCCCCGTGTTCAGGCTACTGTAAATGCAAAATCTAACTAAAATGCAGAAAAATGCGCGTGTTTTAAAAAGGTTTTAAAAAACTGATTAGGCCGTCGATTTTAAGCTTTCTTAAAATCCTTTTGTCCCCGGCGACGGCGCCAAAAAATTGATGCGTGTCGTGTATTATATGTTTTAATGTATATTTTAAGCCCTTTTTACACGTTAGTCAAGATTTAAATTTATAAAACACGATATTTTACTAACACCAAACACACATATGGGCAAGTGCACCCATCGTGAGCGTAGTGTAGTGTTGGCAAGATACCGAGGTCGTCCAAGGACACAAGAGCTTTTAATATCGGTTTATCCTCAACGTCTAATCAAATCAAAAAGTTAGAAAAATGTTTTTAAGCTAGAAAAATTAAAACTAACTAAAATGCTGAAAAATAAAATAAAAGTAAAAACAGATAGACAAGATGAATCACTTGGCTCCGACTCGTGTTTAGTGTAACCTTTGATTATTTCCGCACTTTTTCAATTTTTAAGAGATTATCTTAGTTATTGTAGTAGGCCCCTCTTTTGAATGTGACGTTACCCTCAACCCAGTAGTTTGAGTCAGCAAGAATACAATCCTAAAGGGTCGGATTATTGAAAGATAATTAATTAAGTTATTAATGCATATTGTGGTAGCCCCTCTTTTGAAGCTGACGTTACCCTCGGCTAAGTAGTCTGAGTCAGCAAGGATACAGTCCTAAGTAGCCGGGTTAAAGTATTAATAGTAGCTTACATATGAGGGGATCAAAGAGTTTGGACCCCCGCCATCCAATACCGGTGGGTATTGAAGGAGGTCCTACTAAATTTGACCCAAGTCTTTGCAGGATCTATACACTAGACAAGACAAGACTCTTACCAAATCGTTCCCTTAACCCCCGACCAGGTAGCCAACATATCTCCATATAGACCGTGGAGATATGAATGGTGAAAATCTTTTATTTTATATAGACAGTAAAATAATGCCAAGACACCACGGACAAACGATAAGGAAGAATCACCTTCAACATAAGAAACTAGTTATTAAAGTCATTAATACATAACCAAATAAAAAGTGCGAAAAGATTAAAAATAAAAAGTATTACACTAGACACTTGTCTTCACCAAGTGATGTAAGAGACTTAGGCAAACATGGCCTTTGATTGTCAAGAACTCTTACGATCAATCTTGGATCCCGAGACGACTCACACACTCTATGATGGACGATGGATGATGGTGGTGGATGATGGTGTTGTGATGGTGGTGGGTGGGGGGTGAAGTGTGAGAGAGGTGGTGTTCCAAGGGATGGTTTGCAAATGAGCCAAGCACCCCTATTTATAGGCTGAACAGAGACTCGGGCACGGCCCCGTGTCCACCTTCCTTCTCTTTCTTCATTAATTGCAGTTTGTCTGCATTAGTTGACCACGCCCCCGTGTCCGCTGGGCACGCCCCCTTGTGCAGAAGCGTATCTGTACTATCAAGATTTCCCCAGATTTTGCGAATCTTAGAGTTGACCACGGCCCCGTGTCCGCTGGGCACGCCCCCGTGGTGGGTGATAGAAGCTTCTACAGCTTTGTCTTTTTGCTGACACTTGGGCACGCCCCCGTGCTCACTGAGCACGGGGCGTGTTCAGCCTTCTGTCTTCTTAAGTTTGCTTGGGAAGATGCTGTCGGGGGGTCGGGCATGCCACGTTTGATCCTTTTCTTGTATTTATGGTAGATTTGGCTGCCTTTTTTGCTTCTTTTGTTTATTTGAGCTCATTTAATCCTAAAAATACAAAAGGAAGACAAAAACACACTTTTTCCAACATTAGTACTAAAAAAAGGTTAGTTTTATGCCACATTTGATGTAATTTATATGTTGCATTTTGCGCACATCAAATACCCCCACACTTGAACCTTTGCTTGTCCTCAAGCAAAACTCTTTATAATGTGGCTTTACACTCCCAAATGGAATGGGTATAAGAGAAGGTTTTTGGGCTTGTCATATAGTGTCGGGATTTCCAAGATTCTTTATTAAGTTCTATTTTTATTTATTTACAATCCTATTCGTCATGATTTATTTAAAACATTACATAAGATAAATTACTTATTAGGGCATAACATGCCTTTTTAAAATTCCATTTATATACAAGTTCACATACCTCACGGGGGATCACTCAACACTCGGCCGAAGATGTATTTTAGTGGATCACTCGAGAGCGGCATGGAACTTACTCCTACCATAGGCTTGCCAAGCAATCAATCCTCCTCCTTTTTAACTATATACCTTTGTAAATATTAAGAGGACTTTTGGGTGAAGGGTTAGGCTTGGGTTAAAGGTTGGTGGTTGGGTTAGTGGTTAGTAAAAAGGTGAAAGGCGTAAAAAGCGTCGGTTTTTGTTGGTGCATAATGTCTATAGCCTACGTCTAAAGTCTAGGTCATGTCGGTAGCTTGTATAGGGGTTAAATATGTCAAATATGTAAAGTTATGTGTTTTAGATGTAATTTCGCACGAAATTACATAGTGTAATTTCGCACGAAATTATGTTGTGGTAATTTCGCATGAATTGTCAAGTGTAATTCCATACGAAATTACTTGCCTATATAAAGGCATGTGGTGCTTCTCATTTGGTATGAAATTAGTGGAAGTGTAACGAAGTGCTGTCCAATTTTCACCGTGTAATCAAGTCTAAAATCAATGAGAAGCTTGTTTTAAGTATCATACTCTGTTTCTACTCATTTCTACACTGATTCTAGGTTGTTTGTTTGTTTCCGCCTCTCAAACAGTTGTGTATTTTCTCTGATCGACTCATTTGGTCGTGAATACGATCCTACAAGTGGTATCAGAGCACAGGATGAGTCAATACACTTGAATCGGTGCTTTTTCTACTCATTTTTTGGACTTCTGGACAAATTCATGGACAAAATGGACTGATCTTTTGATATTGTGTGTAAAATACAATTTTAACAAACCCTTGAAAGAATCAGACCTAAATTCAGACTAAAAGTGACAAAAATGGGCCAAACAGTTAATTTCGTTTGAACGAGCCTCTAATTTCGTTTGAAAAGTTGAGGTAATTTCACACGAAATTACTGATTTCGTTTGAAATACACCTGATTTCGTTTGAAAAGTAATTTCGTTTGGCTAATTTCGCACGAAATTATGTATTTCGCTTGAAATGACATTTGATTTCGTTTGAAAGTGTAATTTCGTGTGAAATAGATATTTTTGCTTGAAACTTGATTTTGTTTGAGAAGTCTGATTTCGCTTGAAAGCCTGTTTTCGTGTGAAAGTCCATTTCGTTCGTGGTATTTCGTTTGAAGTTCATTTCGTGTAGAAAGTGTTTTCACTTGAAAGTAACCAGTTTTCAAAACGTGAAAAATTTTGGTCTTGCTACGCTTGAGGATCTTGGTCTCTCAATCCATGATCTCAACCGGTTCCTCAACATAGCGTAGTTGATCATCGATTGTAAGTTCCTTAAATGGAACGATAAGGGTTTCATCTGATAGACACTTCTTCAGATTTGATACATGAAAAACGTTGTGTACCGCACTCAGCTCTTTAGGCAGGTTTAGTCTGTATGCTACCTTACCGATCCGCTAGGTAATTTCGAAAGGTCCAACGTATCGCGGATTAAGCTTGCCCCTTTTGCCAAAATGTAACGCCCTGCTTTTTCGTACTTTCCTTAATTAGAAAGCTTGTCTTGTATTTCTATTTTTGGAAATCCTGTATTCCTTGTAATCGTATTTTCGTTGTAAAATCCAAGACTGGGATCATAAATAAAATTCGTTATTTCTTACAATTCATGCTTTACATATTCGTACATGTTCATACGTTTGAATTCATTATACACGTGATATCTTATTCGTAATTCTTGCAAAATGTGTTAAACTTACAAATACTTGTCATACATACTCAATTTATACGTATATGATACATATTCTCAATTCAGTACTTAATTATACTTAGTCATACTTGTTTCATACTTGTTTTATGTTTTAGTTACATAATACACCTTTATAAGATGCCTTTATACAAAACACATCAAAACCTAAGTAATATAAACTTCAGGGGGCTGAAATGTCAAAAACAAAACTTAATTTCCAGAAATACCACCCGTCTAAGTAATATAAACTTCAGGGGGCTGAAATGACAAAAACAAAACTTAATTTCCGGAAATACCACCCGTCGCGCTGCGCGACGGGGATACTCTCCCTCGGTCGCGTGCCGCAAGACCTTCAATCCGGCAGAAGTTTGTTTCAGCTCCATCTATAGGCCATTTTTGTGTTAGTTGGTGTGTTTTCTTCATTAATAAGTCACCTAACTTAATCCTAAACTTCACCTATATAACACACCTCAAATCCACACTTCTTCCACTTTGCAAACACTTCATTCTCACTCTCTAATCACTCCAAATCAGTTGCAAATCAGTAGCAAAAGTCAGATTCGAGGCAGTTTACAAAAGTGAGTTTAAACTCACCTATCTTCCATGTTCCTCACTTCTTCTTGCTTCTTAACACTTGGAACACCTCTAGGAGTGTTTCCATAGGTTTTCCATGGAAAACCAAAGATGGAACATCACCACATTGAGGTTAAAAGTGTAAGAACTTTCTGTTTTGAATAAAAACTTTATAAAACTTTCTTAAACTTATGTGTTATCCATACAAGCCTAAGTCCTTATGCTACTAATCAGGTCTATCATTAGTATGCTTAAAAACGAGGTTGTTACATATAAATCGAAGTGTTTTAGCACTCCAAACTTTCTGTTTTTGTAAGGGTTTTTGTAACACCTCGAAAATTCACGTCCTATAATGTATTGACACGTGTCATAAGCTTGAACGTGAGAAAGAATGTTCTTGAGGGACTAAAGTTGACAAACATGGAAAGTATGTGAAAATACGAGTTCAAAATGTCAACAGTGAATAAATATACTTTACAATAACCCTACATGACATTGATACCATCAGACGAATAAATCATGGATCATGCGAGGCTAAAGTGAGTGATTACAAATTACAGGGGTCAAATGTGTCAACATGTTTAAGTTATACCTCTGAGTGACCTTTTGACAAACCCGAAGCTTTGTAACGGTTAATTATGCTCACTAGAATGCACGATATAAATTTCATAAAGTTTCGTTATCGTATGAGAAAGTTATGATCAAATTCGTATGCGAGGGGTTAAAGCGTTAACGTTGAAAGTTACGACTTTTTGGGTTAACCAGAAATATCCAGGGACTTGGCAAAGTGGGTATAAGTCCTAAAGCCCTTGTAGGTAAATAAGAAGGGGTCAAATTGCAAGAAATAAGCTTAGTTGCCCTTTCGAAAAGCCAAGAGCCAATTATGCAAAAACTAGAAAGATTTACACTTCTGATCAAAGGCTTACGGACCGTAAGCATTACCCTTACGGTCCGTAAGGGGTCCCCAGCGACAGCAGAACCTTCTGTTTGCTGTTTAAACACGTTTCTGACCTTTCAAACGATTTTCCTCATATGTGGGTGACCCCTAAACAGCCCTAAACATCTAGGGACACTTGTGGGAAGGTTGTGGTCACTTGTAGACTTACATGTCAACAATTTGTGGTGATTAAATCACTATAAAAGGCCCTCATGTGCAACAACTTTGATCACACCTTCATCTGCAATTGTGGAGCATTTCTGGAGTTTAGGAGCAGATCCAAGACATCCCTAATCGTGCATAGGACCTTGGTAAGTTTGCTAAACCTTCCTTAGTTAAGTTTTAGCTTAGTTTTAGCTTAAAAGTCAAACCGTCGTAATTAACGGTTGACTTTAAGATTAATCACTAAAGATCCAGTGATTAGTCGAATCAAAAGTAGTTAAAAGTTGATAATTATGTGGGTAATAAAACCTTAAAAGGGTTCCCCCTGATTCCCACTCTAACTGGTCTAATGTCGGGTCAAACTAGTTAATAAAAAGTCAACAGCATGTTTAAATTCTAATTTATGCATGATTAGCAATGTAGAACACATACAACCTGTTTGATCATTAATATAACTTGGTAATTAGTGTAAGAACATGTCTAAACATGTTCAACCCGACAATTTCCTGTTTAGACCCGGTTCGGAACCTAAAGTCGCATAGTTTGACTTATACTTTGACTTTCAGTTCTGACCCGTTATGGTATGTTTTAGAAATGCCATAGAGCTTTATTTGGACCAGGTTACATGCTAGTATAACCCTATGTGATTATACACCTCGGATTATTAGTTATCCAATTAATATGCATGATTCCGTTAATTGCTCATATGTTGACCATTATGCCCTTTTCACCTTAAAACGTGATTTTTGGAAATGTAAAAGAGTAGAAACCTTAATTACTGATATATAAACTTGTATGAAAAATTTGACATCAGTTTGAGGTATAAGTTAAGAGTTATGCTCGATATCGTAAAATGAAAGCTTTATGTTAATAAAACGGCGTAATTAGCGTATAGCCTAGTTAAGCCTACTTTTTGGATCAAACTAAATACCCACTGATGTAATATATTATTTTGGGATTTTTGAAGATTTTTAATTAATTTTAGGCTGAGCATAACTCATAGTCGTAGGCTTAATCCGGTAATTGTCGGTTTTGCCCTTACGGGCTATAAAATGAGTTTTACATATCTAATCGACTCCAAACCTTTTGCTACTGATCACATATGATAAATAAATTATTTTAAGCCTTCTGGAAATATAAAAATATCAGATTTATGTATCGAACCCGGAAATGGCTTTTAATCGCCTTATTAAGCGTTTTTAACGCATAGTATGTACTAAAACTATTTTAAACATACCAAGGGTGATACCTACTGATATTTGAGGAAAATTATAATATTTTAACAGTAAGCAAAGGTTGTTAAACTCAGACTTCAGTTTTGAGCTTTTCGGCTTATGTGAAATTACCAAAATGCCCCTACGGTGCATAGTTTGGTTATAATTGATAAATTTCACATAAATACTTTACCCTACTGTCATAACTTAGAAAAATAAGTATTGTTACTGATTACATCAGACCTGTAACTCAGGTGAACACTTAAACTCTTTTATAACCTTTTAAATGACCAAACTACCCCTACGGGGCATAGTTTGTGTTTAAATTCGTTTCGGGCAAAATAAAAGACATATTTCTGATGTCACAACATATATGAAGCATATTAAATTAGGAAACCTGTAAATGGCTCATATGAATACCCGTTACGCTTATTACGCGTTCGGTTCGGTTTATGTAACTAGTTTACATAAATTAGCCTAAACGGGTCAAACCTTATCGGTTTTATCTCAAAATCCAGAATGTGTATAATATACCCATATTAAACAAGTCTCTGAACTTATCGGGTCTAAAACACATTCTATTCCGGTCTTCGCTTAATCATGCGTTGGAACCGTATAATTCCTTAAGACTAACCGATCTAGGCTTAGGCTTAATTAAAAACCCGTTAGCATTCTAGTTGGTTATTTATACCATCATTCCAGACTAGAGCCCTCCGGTAAATTGTACCTACGCTTACTTAAGTGAATACGACTGAGTTATTAATTCTTGCTAATTAAGACAGGAGCTAGCTCAGGTAAATACTCTTAACTTATTTTCCCTATATGGGCTTGGGATACGATATAATGATACCGCTTGGTCGGGTATTGAATATTTAATCGGATTATGATTAAATTATTGAGGTAACCCGGTTTAATCTGTATTGTTTGAAATAAAAAGCCTTTAGGGGTTAATGACCATGTCCCGGATTTCCCTGACATCATTGTATTATAAAATGGTCACGTCTTAAGCACGGGGTGTAGGCATACACCTGACAGTTGCTTAAGTAATAACGGTATCTCACTCTCTTGTGGGCCTATACTTGTGGCGTGTCTGTTAATCTGACTTGGTTTCTACATCAGGCCCTGAACGTACAACGAACATGTAAATCTGTATACAAGATTATAAGTATAATTGTCCCAAGTTATAAAAGATTAAATTTTGCCTCTGTGCATTTTAATCAAGGTGTCAAAATGTGTTGTGCCTGGTGCATCTAAATCAATTTTCTTAAACTCTTTTCAAATGAGTCAGTTGAGTGTATTTACCAGTGAAAACTGACGTATTTTCAAAATTCTAAGTGACAGGTACAAGTACGTAATAGGCTGGAAGCTGCTCAGGACGTTAATAAGGAATCTTGCAAGTACTAGGCGTCTAAAGTCTGTTGAATTTAATTTATGTTTTTAAGATCCGCTGTGCATTTATATATTGTGTTGTTTGACTATGATGATATCAACTACGTCACGATATTCCCCACCGGGCCCACCGGTGACACGTGGAAAGTCGGGGTGTGACAGGTTGGTATCAGAGCCAACACTGAGTGAATTAAACACTAGCTTTTGTGTTAATCTCAGTTACACAGTTGCACATTCTTGAGTCTAGACGAGAACATAGGACAAATTCTAATTCATTTTATTTGTCCTTATTTGGTTCCTTTGTTATTTCCTGATTAGCTCTTGAATGGGCAAGTCATTTTTGTAGGAGTCCCGTTTAGGGCAACCATATACTTGTTTAAATTTTAAAGGAACGATTATATTAAAAATATCATTCCTATATTATAAAATCTACCATTATAATAAAATGGCAATATCTAAAAAGGACAAGACCTAGCTCATGTGTCATTTTAAGACAGGGCCAAGACGGTAGTTCCACAATTAGATTCAGATCCTTGTTAAAACATTTCAATTTAGGATTGTTCTGCGTTAAATATTAAAGGAATCTTAAAGGTAAAACCTAGCTTAAATGTCAGTGCAGACATGGCCAAGATGGTAAAACCTAGCCTAAATGTCAATGCAGACATGGCCAAGATGGTAAAACCTAGCCTAAATGTCATTGCAGACATGGCCAAGACGATAAAACCTATCCAAAGGATTCCAATCCCTGTTAACATATGTAAGTACGTTAACATTTTTGGTAAAATGTGAATCGTTAAAGTCACACAGACCACCTTTTAAAAAGGGGGTAAATCTAAATTCCCTTATTTGAAATAATCATCCATTAGTGATGAAATGCCTACGGGCCAAACTTGTTGTCAGATAAGACAACGACCGTGGTGGTCTCTGACCCCCGTCTAAAGATGTTGGACTACGTCCAAGCATAATAGTTTGTATGATCAATGCGATCCTGACTAATATCATCAAATGAAGATGATCATAATATAAACATCCATAAGTGATGAAATGCCTACGGGCCATAATTATTGTCCTAAGGGACAAAGGACAGTGGTAGCCTACAACTCCCTGTCAAGAAAAAGGTAATGAACTTTGATTCAAACCTAAATGCCTCGATTCTCTGAAATCATGGCTTGTAAATTTAAAATTGTCCTTGTGACTAGGCCCTTTGCGCCACCTTAATATCTTTAATGTTTTATAACTAGGATAAATTATAATGAAAATACTAATTAAATATAACTAACAAATTAACCAATGTGGTTTATATTACCATGGTTAATAAATCGTTTAAAACGATAAAACTGTAAAAGCTTCCGTATAAACCTTGCCCTTGTTTGATTTTTATGTAGCATTTAAAGCTACATGGCTAGGTCAAAGGAAGAGAACAGTCACCCTCTGGAAAACCGCGATGATGAAAGGATTAATATAACCAGAGGAGAGCTTCGTACATTGATTGATTCAGCTGTATCTAAAGCTGTAGAGGAGCAATTTAGGGAGTATAGTGAGACTAATAGTAAAGCCTCATCTGTACCCCACTCTAAGTCTGACCCTAAGACTTATTCGGAGGCTCACAGCAAGCCACTGCCCTCTAAGAAAGAAGAACTAAAGAAGGATGATGATCGACATTCATCTGGTCAATACAGTGTTCCATCCAAGAGGATAGTGTTCGGTAATGAACTGCATACCAAGTCCTGTACCTATAAATACTTTATTTCCTGCAAACCTCGGGACTTCACTAGGGAGAAAGGAGCAGTAGATTGTATGACCTGGTTGGATTAAATGGACACGGTGGTTGACATCAGCGGTTGTGCTGAAAGGGATGTAGTAAAGTATGTATCCCAATCGTTCAAGGGAGAGGCACTAGCATGGTGGAAGGCTCTCGTTCAAGCTGCTGGGAAGATCCCAGTTTACAACATGTCATGGGAACAGTTTGTTGCTCTCATTATGGAGAACTACTGCCCTCAACACGAGGTTGAGAGTATTGAGTCAGATTTCTTATCATTGGTTATGACAAACTTAGATTGTCAAGCTTACCTCACCCGTTTCAATACCCTGTCCAGACTGGTTCCTTACCTAGTAACACCAGAACCAAGAGAATTGCTCGCTTCATTGGGGGTTTAGCCCCAGAAACCAAAGCCAGTGTTAAGGCTTCAAGACCTACTACATTCAGGTCAGCGGCAGATCTGTCGCTATCTCTCACACTCGATGTGGTTAGAAACAAGGCTGCCAAAGCCTCTGAAGATGGAAAGCGTAAAAGGGAGGATGGGAATTCTCATCACTCCGATAAGAAGAGTTCCGGGTTTAAAAGAGACAGCCAGCAGTCGGTTGAGAAGACCAGGTGCGAAACCTGTAGGAAATACCACCTCGGGAAA
Organism: Helianthus tuberosus; assembly: GCA_030545235.1. NCBI lineage: Eukaryota > Viridiplantae > Streptophyta > Magnoliopsida > Asterales > Asteraceae > Helianthus > Helianthus tuberosus. Next base: position 10,222,140 of record CM060377.1, read on the forward strand.
TGCAGATTTGAATCTCAGCCTCTACCGTGTGGGATTTGCAAGTCTAGGGAACATACAACCTTGGATTGCAAGAAATTGAAAGACGCAACCTGTTATGGTTGTAATGAGAAGGGGCATATCAAGACCAGCTGCCCTAGGAATCAGAAGAAACCCGAAGAGGCCAAGAGAACAAACGCATGAGTTTTCAGGATGAACGCCCAGGAGATGGTGCAGAATGATAATAGTATAGCAGGTACCTTTCCTTATCAAGCAGTTTATACAGAAATTTATTTGATACTGGCAAATATGATTCTATAAGGAACTATAAATATTGTGAACCGTTGTCCCCGCTGATTAGGACTCCAGTCATTTAACGCGAGATAGAAATTTGCCGATGACACTATAGAGAATGCCCAACAAATCTTAGATTGATATTTTATTTGGAATCACCCTTTTCTGATGTCCTTATGGCAAGCTTTCAAGCTATCCAAATTCATCGCTATAATAAAGACAGATGTGACATTTTGATCCTCTGTCAAAAAGATGATGGATTAGGACCAAACTTTAAATGCCATAAATGGTCTTTTGTGACCTAGGCTAAGTAAAATTGATATATATTAAATAACGTTCATTAAGAATGTTAATGCTATATTGGCCTGTATGGTTTAATGAAACCATAGTTAGTATATAAAGCCATGAGGATGATGAATAGCAGTTGTCGAATCGCAACCAAGAAATTGATTCATTTAGTAATAGGAGCTAATTTTTCTGTCCTAAATTCGTAAAAAATTCTAATATACCCTCTCTATAGATAAAGGACATTCGCATGTAATTGATATCTCTTTAATCCCTATTGACTATGAATACCAAATGGTATGACAAAACCGCCGTATGAAAATTGATGTATCTTAATAAGTTCCATAAGATTGCTTCCATGCCTGATCAGTATGGAGGTTTAATGCATGGAACCACAAAGATATTCCAATGATCATATGGTACTAGAGTCAACTAATAGTATTCAAAGAAGATATCCAGAATGGAATTGTCTAAGTAAATGTTTCCGATTAAGGAATTCATGGACTAGTAACATAAAAGGTGTCACTTATTTGACACAAGCAATGATGGGTTGAACTGGAGTCTGAGATATGGAAATCTCTGTAACCTCCTTGTATTTTGATTGCCTTCTCCTAAGACTACCCTGTTTACCTCCCGAGAGGCAAGTAGAGTTAAGATTAACATCCCGCTTTGGGTTAGAGTGTTGTGAAAATTCCATATCGATTTTGGAATAATCGAAACCCTGATTAAGTAGGTTTTAAGACATAGGCTCATATAGCCTGACTCAATATTCTGAGGATGTTATGTTATTAAATAAGAAAGACGATTCATATCGTTGATATACTAATTACCGCAGCCCTAATTTGGCAACGATTAAGAATTTGCCATCAGCTGCCCAGGATCATCGATTTGATCGACCAACTGTAAGGATTAGCTACTCCTTAAGATTTTTTTGAGCAATGGTTGAAATAACCCTCTCACCTTAAGATAAGCTTTCTATAATAGATGATACATAAGTATCAAGGCTGCTCCCTTGAAGACCTTGTATAGATGGAATGGTAAACATCTATTGTTTTGAACAATAGATTGGTAAGTCCAATTATCAGGAACTGAAGGTTGAATTAGAAACAACAAATAAGATCACGCAAATTCATAATCATCTGTAAGATGCCAGTATTCAGCAGAAAAATCAAGGATTAATGAAAGTAGCAAACCTCCTGAATTCTTGTTAAGGAAGGGAGTGCCAAATTTTTAAAATTATCAGGCTAGTTAAGCTCTGAATATATAGAATCATTCGAAGGAAATCGAATGTAGCAAGATCAGGTAGCCTTTAAGCTAAAACCTATCTAAAGAGCTTGGCGGAGCTCGCAATACATTGCACATCAGTGATTGAAGGATGTGTTTCGCCAATAAGTCAAGAAGCATTATCACAATATGATATGCAGATTTATAATATGATGGGCAACCTGTGTCGATTAAGGGTCGACAGGATTAGAAACTCCAAAAAGATACATGTACCTATTATAAAGGTCAATTGGAGTGCCTTAGAGGCTCAAAGGTACTGAGGAAGATTAAGCCCAATATGAGGCAGAAAATACTTCCTTTACTTTAACAAATCTCGAGGTCGAGATTTCTTTTAAGGGGGGTGAGGATGTAACACCTCGAAAATTCACGTCCTATAATGTATTGACACGTGTCATAAGCTTGAACGTGAGAAAGAATGTTCTTGAGGGGCTAAAGTTGACAAACATGGAAAGTATGTGAAAATACGAGTTCAAAATGTCAACAATGAATAAATATACTTTACAATAACCCTACATGACGTTGATACCATCAGACGAATAAATCATGGATCATGCGAGGCTAAAGTGAGAGATTACAAACTACAGGGGTCAAATGTGTCAACATGTTTAAGTTATACCTCTGAGTGACCTTTTGACAAACCCGAAGCTTTGTAACGGTTAATTATGCTCACTAGAATGCACGATATAAATTTCATAAAGTTTCGTTATCGTATGAGAAAGTTATGATCAAATTCGTATGCGAGGGGTTAAAGCGTTAACGTTGAAAGTTATGACTTTTCGGGTTAACCAGAAATATCCAGGGACTTGGCAAAGTGGGTATAAGTCCTAAAGCCCTTGTAGGTAAATAAGAAGGGGTCAAATTGCAAGAAATAAGCTTAGTTGCCCTTTCGAAAAGCCAAGAGCCAATTATGCAAAAACTAGAAAGATTTACACTTCTGATCAAAGGCTTACGGACCGTAAGCTTACGGTCCGTAAGGGGTCCCCAGCGACAGCAGAACCTTCTGTTTGCTGTTTAAACGTGTTTCTGACCTTTCAAACGATTTTCCTCATATGTGGGCGACCCCTAAACAGCCCTAAACATCTAGGGACACTTGTGGGAAGGTTGTGGTCACTTGTAGACTTACATGTCAACAATTTGTGGTGATTAAATCACTATAAAAGGCCCTCATGTACAACAACTTTGATCACACCTTCATCTGCAATTGTGGAGCATTTCTGGAGCTTAGGAGCAGATCCAAGACATCCCTAATCGTGCATAGGACCTTGGTAACTTTGCTAAACCTTCCTTAGTTAAGTTTTAGCTTAGTTTTAGCTTAAAAGTCAAACTGTCGTAATTAACGGTTGACTTTAAGATTAATCACTAAAGATCCAGTGATTAGTCGAATCAAAAGTAGTTATAAGTTGATAATTATGTGGGTAATAAAACCTTAAAAGGGTTCCCCCTGATTCCCACTCTAACTAGGTCTAATGTCGGGTCAAACTAGTTAATAAAAAGTCAACAGCATGTTTAAATTCTAATTTATGCATGATTAGCAATGTAGAACACATACAACCTGTTTGATCATTAATATAACTTGGTAATTAGTGTAAGAACATGTCTAAACATGTTCAACCCGACAATTTCCTGTTTAGACCCGGTTCGGAACCGAAAGTCGCATAGTTTGACTTATACTTTGACTTTCAGTTCTGACCCGTTATGGTATGTTTTAGAAATGCCATAGAGCTTTATTTGGACCAGGTTACATGCTAGTATAACCCTCTGTGATTATACACCTCGGATCATTAGTTATCCAATTAATATGCATGATTCCGTTAATTGCTCATATGTTGACCATTATGCCCTTTTCACCTTAAAACGTGATTTTTGGAAATGTAAAAGAGTAGAAACCTTAATTACTGATATATAAACTTGTATGCAAAATTTGACATCAGTTTGAGGTATAAGTTAAGAGTTATGCTCGATATCGTAAAATGAAAGCTTTATGTTAATAAAACGGCGTAATTAGCGTATAGCCTAGTTAAGCCTACTTTTTGGATCAAACTAAATACCCACTGATGTAATATATTATTTTGGGATTTTTGAAGATTTTTAATTAATTTTAGGCTGAGCATAACTCATAGTCGTAGGCTTAATCCGGTAATTGTCGGTTTTGCCCTTACGGGCTATAAAATGAGTTTTACATATCTAATCGACTTCAAACCTTTTGCTACTGATCACATATGATAAATAAATTATTTTAAGCCTTCTGGAAATATAAAAATATCAGATTTATGTATCGAACCCGGAAATGGCTTTTAATCGCCTTATTAAGCGTTTTTAACGCATAGTATGTACTAAAACTATTTTAAACATACCAAGGGTGATACCTACTGATATTTGAGGAAAATTATAATATTTTAACAGTAAGAAAAGGTTGTTAAACTCAGACTTCAGTTTTGAGCTTTTCAGCTTATGTGAAATTACCAAAATGCCCCTACGGTGCATAGTTTGGTTATAATTGATAAATTTCACATATATACTTTACACTACTGTCATAACTTAGTAAAATAAGTATTGTTACTGATTATATCAGACCTGCAACTCAGGTGAACACTTAAACTCTTTTATAACCTTTTAAATGACCAAACTACCCCTACGGGGCATAGTTTGTGTTTAAATTCGTTTCGGGCAAAATAAAAAACATATTACTGATGTCACAACATATATGAAGCATATTAACTTAGGAAACCTGTAAATGGCTCATATGAATACCCGTTACGCTTATTACGCGTTCGGTTCGGTTTATGTAACTAGTTTACATAAATTAGCCTAAACGGGTCAAACCTTATCGGTTTTATCTCAAAATCCAGAATGTGTATAATATACCCATATTAAGCAAGTCTCTGAACTTATCGGGTCTAAAACACATTCTATTCCGGTATTCTCTTAATCATGCGTTGGAACCGTATAATTCCTTAAGACTAACCGATCTAGGCTTAGGCTTAATTAAAGACCCGTTTTATTTATACCATCATTCCAGACTAGAGCCCTCCGGTAAATTGTACCTACGCTTACTTAAGTGAATACGGCTGAGTTATTAATTCTTGCTAATTAAGACAGGAGCTAGCTCAGGTAAATACTCTTAACTTATTTTTCCTATATGGGCTTGGGATACGGTATAATGATACCGCTTGGTCGGGTATTGAATATTTAATTGGATTATGATTAAATTATTGAGGTAACCCGGTTTAATCTGTATTGTTTGAAATAAAATCCTTTAGGGGTTAATGACCATGTCCCGGATATCCCTGACATCATTGTATTATAAAATGGCCACGTCTTAAGCACGGGGTGTAGGCATACACCTGACAGTTGCTTAAGTAATAACGGTATCTCACTCTCTTGTGGGCCTATACTTGTGGCGTGTCTGTTAATCTGACTCGGTTTCTACATCGGGCCCTGAACGTACAACGAACATGTAAATCTGTATACAAGATTATAAATATAATTGTCCCAAGTTATAAAAGATTAAATTTTGGCTCTGTGCATTTTGATCAAGGTGTCAAAATGTGTTGTGCCTGGTGCATCTAAATCAATTTTCTTAAACTCTTTTCAAATGAGTCAGTTGAGTGTATTTACCAGTGAAAACTGACGTATTTTCAAAATTCTAAGTGACAGGTACAAGTACGTAATAGGCTGGAAGCTGCTCAGGACGTTAATAAGGAATCTTGCAAGTACTAGGCGTCTAAAGTCTGTTGAATTTAATTTATGTTTTTAAGATCCGCCTGTGGATCCTTTACTTTCTGTTGTAATACTGGATATTACTTTATATTCGGATTGTAATATATTTATCTTTTGCTTCCGCTGTGCATTTATATATTGTGGTGTTTGACTATGATGATATCAACTACGTCACGATATTCCCCACCGGGCCCACCGGTGACACGTGGAAAGTCGGGGTGTGACAGTTTTAAACCACAAGCGTTGTATCCTCCAAGCTTATTCTTGTAAACAAGACTTGTGATGAATGTGTGTGATTATTTGGAAGCCTTGGCTTTCCTACCTTCAATCCTCCACCTCACTTGATGATTTGTCCCTTGAGTAGTTAGTTCATTTCATTTTTATCTTTATTGTATTCATGACCATCCTTGTTGTTCTTGTAACAACTTGTGCATTGGTGAAACTACGAAAGAGGTCTTAAATGGAAGGATTATCCTCCTACCTCCTTGCATGACTTATATGAGATCCTTGCAATAATTATTGGACTATACATACCTATATATATAATATATAAAACATATATAAAATATAATAATCGAACCCTTGATATTAATCGAATGGTTATTCGTCATGGTATTAAGTTACATCATCTAAGAGTACTTAACTTCTCGTTATGATTCTAATGGGTATTTAGCCCATGAAATCATTCTAACCCCTATGGGTTTAATAGTGTCAAAAACGAGTGTTAAGTCTAGATGATTATTTTCTCATATACTTACTTTTGTTATACTTTAAATTTCGAATCTAAAATCCTCCGTTATCATTCGAATACTCACACACCAATGTTTCCTCGTGTAGAAGGACTCGGTGTTCCACCTCCAAACCAACAAACTCTTCACGGACTAACAAGTGAAAGCTTGCAAAACTGTGAGTACACTTGACCCATTTCCTTTTAAACACTTTGGGTTGTAACATGTTAACATACTAAATTCACAAACACACACTTAAAATTATTGTATGCTCAATCCGTTATACATGCTACTTGATATACGTAGGTTCATGCTAGATTCATTCTTTGCTACATGTCATTAACTTAGCTAGCCCAAACTTAACATATATAGCGCTATAGGAGTAGCACGCCGCTCATCGGGGTCTTGTTAAGTCTTTTACTCATAAAATAGTCTCGTTACTTTTGTGGCGAGGGACACTTAATTCTTATGGACACTTAGGGTTTGACATATAGTGATGCATGCTAGTTACCTTGTATACAATTGACATGTGGATTCGAGAAAATGATTTTTATACTTATGCTATATTTATACAAACCTTGTGTACTCGCCAATGCTTTTGCGTTGAAACTTTATTTTGAACATGTTACAGGTTGATGATTGATGCCATGATGAATCTAGTAGGGATGACTAGAAACACGCTCAAGATACTAGATCTAAATATGTTTTGTTATGTTATTGTTGGTGTATTTTGTCGTTTCCATGTTGTACTTGTAATCTTTTTGTTATAATTGACAATTTATGATTTTCAATGAAAATGGTTTTGAATTAATTATTGTCGCATAATAGTGTTATGTGTGATGAGCAATCTATTTCGTCTCACTCCGATGATTCCGCCATCGGTTGGGGTGTGACAGATTGGTATCAGAGCCATAACTATAGGGAATTAGGTAGAATTGTCATGTTCGACCTAGTCTATAGTTTGACCATTCTTGTTAGATGCTTAAAATGTTATTCTCCCTATTTGCTTCTTTCTCTTCTTTTTGGTCTTAATACATACATTATGTCTTTCCTAAGACATTTTACGCAATACACTTGAACACTTGAAGACACTCGTAATACAAACGAGACAAGTTCACCAAAATAGGCGTGAAACCCACAATTTGGTGAACGAATTTCATTCCGCTTAATTCTATTTTGCACGAAATTACACCATTAATTTAGGAGTGAAATCCACATTTTAATGGTACATTTCTAATTCGAATTCTAATGGACCCTCGTCAAAGTGCCAAAATTAATTTTGACCCGACGAGTACCAACCACATTTAGGGTACGAAATCGTCAAGTTAGGGGTGAAACCCACATCTTGTCGACTAGTCCCATTCCTCGATTTTCAATCCCGCCAAAGTTTCGATTGTTTCAATCGATTAGGGACGTGTAGTAACTGGAAGGGTATGATACCGTTAATTGCTTCTCGACGAGAGTATCTTACTTATAGGCCAAAGCATGTTTCCATAATTTGAAAGGACTTTCGATTCACTTTGGAATAGTCGACGTTTCTAAACCCGAAACAATCTAATGTTTTATGAGACTCTCTTTTATGTTATCTCAATTTATATGTGATTTTATACTTGTTACCTCGTTCATTTCAAAACCGTTACACAATTGGCACGTCTCTCGCGATAAAAAACAATAATAATTCTCATGAACAAACTAAATTTATACTCCTTTACGCATTCATATGTGTTTATGCTTTATGAATACTTGTTAAATTCATGCTAATTATGTGAACATACGTGATACGTCATGCTTACATGCTTATACATGCAAAACATATTTTGAATTTATGATCAAGTCTCATCATTCCCTTCTCTTTTGATTCTTTTGATGTCGTCCAACGTTGTGTCAAAGAAGACCAAGTCCAAGAAGGACTCCACCTCCAACTCCAACGCAAAGAAGGGTTCCAACACCAACTCTGACGCGATGTCGAAGAAAGACTGTATGAAGTTTATGGCCAAGCAGATGGCCAAGATCATACCAGACATCGTCAGCAAGATTCAGACCAACACCGATTCACCCCATGGTTCCGTCGACTCGAAGGTGGAAACACCTAAATCGACGTTCCAATTCAAACAATTTATGGCATGTAAGCCTCTCGAGTTTACTGGCAAGGATGGTGCCACTTCCATGATGAACTGGTTTGACGCAATCGAACTCACCTTCCTTCAAAGCGGGTGTCCCGATAACCTGCGAACCCTGAACGCGATAGGGGTATTCCGTTCGAGGGCTCTCGAATGGTGGACCTCCGAGCGTAACAAACAAGGAAGTGACGAAGCCCACGCCTTGCCTTGGGACGAACTGAAGCAACTAATGAAGGACCAGTTATGTCCTCCCCATGAGCTTCAGAAACTCGAAAATGAGTTTTGGAATCTGAAGCAAGTTGGGAGTGACAACCATGGTCTGACCGCACACTTCAAACAACTTAGTGTTCTCTGCTCAGGACAGGTCGACACCGTCCCCAAAGCCATAGCCAAATACATTTGTTGCCTTCCATCCGTCTTGATGAACCATGTTGCTTCTGCCTGCTCCAAAACCCTTGAGGATGTATTCAGTATATCCGCTGAGCTCAACAACAACTGTATTCTTCAAGGGACCTACGACAAGGTTTCGACGAAGAATGCACACCAAGCAGCCACCGACACCACCACCGTTGAACCTTCACCCTCTCAGCCACCCAAAAAGAACAAGAATAAGAAGCGGAAGGCTTCTAGTCAGAATTGTGCGGTTGTTACTCCGCAGAACCCTCAACCCTTACAGTCTGTTCCCGCTTCATCAACCCTCGAACCCCAAAAGACAAACTACACTGGACAGTGGCCCAAGTTTAACCAATGATCGTACCACCATCCCACGAACACCCCGTGTTGCAAATGCATAGCCTGTGGTAGGTTTGGGCATTTTACCGATCGATGTCGCTTTAAGCCTACCCAAGACCAAGCCATTGTTGCAAACCCTGCTCCTAACCAGGTTCAACCCCAAGCCGCTCATGTGCGAGCATGTTTCAAGTGTGGCGACCTTAATCATCTCGCCAACGTTTGCGCTTAGCGCAACCAACCACCACCGTAACAGCAGCAGCAACAGCCTCAACAACCAGCTCAAGGCAAAGCATTTCTCATCACTGCCGCTCAGGCTCAGAATGCTAACGACGTCATTACTAGTACGTTTCTTGTAAACCATGTTTATGCTTCGTGTTTATTTGATATTGGCACCGATTAAAGTTTTGTATCTATAGAATTCAAACCTTTGCTTAAGTATAAATGCTCTAAATTACCAAGATCATTCACTGTCGAAGTCGCAAATGGTAAATCTGTCACTGTCGATTCCGTTCTTTCTAAGTGTTATTTGAATCTTAACGATCATATGTTTCACATTGACCTCATACCTATGCAAATGGGTAGTTTTGACGTCATAGTAGGTATGGACTGGCTTAGGCGAGTTCGTGCTGAAGTTGTTTGTTCCGACAAGTTCATTCGTCTTCCTCTTCCTAATGGTGATTCTCTACACGTCTATGGCGAGAAACCTTCTCAAGGTCTCAAGCTTATGTCGTGTACTCGAGCGAACAAATACTTGCGCAAGGGTACATTCGCCTTTCTCGCCACATTGTGGAAAAGAAGGACAAAGGCCCAAGCATAAGTGATGTTCCTGTTGCTTGTGACTTTCCTGACGTTTTTCCCGATGATCTTCCTGGTCCGCCTCCTTCTCGTTCTGTTGACTTTCGAATCGATTTAGTGCTTGGCGCTACGCCTGTCGCTAAGTCTCCTTATCGCTTAGCACCCTCTGGGATGCAAGAGCTTTCGAGCCAACTTCTAGAGCTTCTTGATATAGGCTTTATACGCCCTAGTACTTCTCATTGGGGCGCTCCCATCTTATTCGTCAAAAAGAAAGATGGATTGTTCCGTATGTGTATTGACTATCATGAGCTCAACAAGCTCACAGTCAAAAACCGATACCCTCTTCCTCGTATTGACTGACGTGATGTCGTGGTCACAATCAAATTTAATCCAATTACTACTAAATAGCTAGCAGTAAGTGGGTATCGAACACAGAGAGTTTGTGGAATATGTGTTATTTAAAAGTGTATCTAAATTAACTAAGATTAAGCTAATGGCAATAAAAATAAATTCAAGAGTTGGAATGATTGTTTGATTTTTAAAACTAAAATTATTAATCTAATTGCAAAATGAGAATTTGGTTTGTAAAAAATTTAGAGACAAATGACCATCCTAGATTTCCGGTTTCAATTGACATTCACGTTTTAATCCAACTAGAAAGAACCACATAGACATGATTCATGTGAAGTTACGTGTTCGTGATGAAAGGGAACTAAGTACTCGGATTCCTATAACGCGAGGTTGTTACCTGATGACCAATCATTCAATACCCAATCCTAATCCATCCCATGATATCTCGATTGCCAACGGCACTAAGAACGTATGGTTTAAGTTATGATCAAAGCATCAATTAACTTTTTACGAACAAATATCAACACACCATAATAACAAACAAAATATGCAAGTCTATTATTTTATAAATAAAGATCAAAACATGAAAAGTCTCAAGCAAACCTTCAATCCAGGATGATCACAAAGAGTTTAGCCACTCATGGCTTGAATCATCATCCTCACACAAGTTTCAATGTTCATAACAATTAAAAACACAAACCGAATGATTGGAAATTGTCTTCAAGCACTCAAGAACTCTCCAAGTGCAGCCAAATTCGTGTCCCAAGTGTTGTGTAACCGAAAATACATGATTGGAACCCATAAAACATATTCAAAGGGCAATTAAATGTAGAAGTTACAAAAACCATCAGACGGCGTCGTAAGCTACGCCGCCTGTCGTAGCTTACGGTGCCCAGCGGTCAACAGAGGTCAACATAGCGCCGTAAGCTACGGCACTCACCGTAGCTTACGGTGCCCAGCTATTTCCTTACGCCAGCTATGTACTGTCCTACGGCGGTGATCTTTTGAGAATATGGAGGGTCGTAACCTACGGCAGAGGCCGTAGGCTACGGCGGCTAGTGCTATTTTTTCTCTTGTTTCTCTTTCAAATCACAATTTCTTCAACTCTTGGTTTCGCCAACTTCTAGCTTCCATCTAAGCTTCCTAAAACCCGCATCTTGAGCACTTTAACACCTGCATCATTAAACATATAGTGGTTACCAAGTTCAAGCAATTAACCGTAATAAACATGGAATGTGCATAATATTAAACCTTTTAAGGGTTGTCCTATGGACCACCCGTCATTGACGATCTCTTCAATCAACAACAAGGCGCGACTTGCTTTTCTAGGATCGATCTTCATTCTGGATATCATCAACTTCGAGTCCTCAAAGAAGATATACCCAAAACCGCCTTTTGAACACGTTATGGTCATTACGAGTTCGTGGTCATGCCCTTTGGTTTAACCAGCGCACCTGCTGTTTTCATGGATTTGATGAACCGTGTGTGCAAAGCGTACTTAGATCGTTTCGTGATCGTCTTCATCGACAATATCCTCGTCTACTCCAAGACACAAGAAGAGCATGAGCGACACTTGCGTCTTATCCTTCAACTTCTACGCGCTGAACATTTTTATGCCAAATTCTCCAAGTGTGAATTTTGGTTAAAAGAGGTTCAATTCCTTGGTCATACCGTCAACGAACTTGGTATTCACGTTGACCCTGCAAAAATCGAGGCTGTAAAGAACTGGATTGCACCAAAGTCTCCGTCTGAAATTCGTTCATTTCTTGGTTTAGTTGGTTATTATCGTTGTTTCATTTCGAACTTCTCAAAAATCGACGTTCCTCTTACCTCCTTGACTCAAAAAGATAAATCTTTTATTTGGGGTCCTGAACAAGAGGAGTCTTTCCAAATGCTCAAGGACATGCTTTGCAATGCTCCTATCCTAGGACTTCCCGATGGTAACGACGACTTCGTTGTGTATTGTGATGCTTCAAACCTTGGCCTTGGTTGTGTCCTTATGCAATGAGACAAGGTTATCGCTTACGCGTCAAGGTAACTCAAAATACATGAGAAGAACTACACTACGCACGACCTTGAACTTGGTGCAGTTGTTTTTGCCTTAAAGATTTGGCGACACTACCTTTATGGTACTAAGTGTGTGGTCTTCACCGACCATAAGAACCTTCAACATATCTTCAACCAAAGGGAACTGAACATGCGTTAATGTCATTGGGTAGAGTTATTAAACGACTACGACTGCGAAATTCGCTACCATCCAGGTACAGAGAATGTAGTGGCCGACGCTCTTAGTCGTAAGACTCATGTTAAGGGTATTCGTTGTCTCCAACTCATCAATGATCTTCAACACCGCATTCGTGACGCTCAATATGCATCTGTTAATGAGGGTAACCACTACAACGAGATGCAATGTGTGGCTGAAGAGAGTCTTGTAACCAAATCCGGTGGTATTTTATATCATGTCAATTGCATTTGGATCGTGATAACCTTCAAGACTTTCTGATGAAGGAGGCACACAAATCGAGGTATTCTATTCACCCTGGTGTTGATAAGATGTACCACGATATGCGTACGTCCTATTGGTGGCCTGGAATGAAGAAAGATATCGCCACCTTCGTTTCGAAATGCCTCACTTGTTCAAAGGTTAAAGCCGAACACCAACGTCCCTCTGGCTTGTTCGAACAACCAGAAATTCCTGTCTGGAAATGGGAGAGCAATGCGATGGACTTTATCACCAAGCTTCCTCGTACTTCATCTAGGCATGACAGTATTTGGGTGATCATTGACCGATTGACGAAATCCGCTCACTTTCTCCCCATTCGTGAAGATTACAAAGTCGAGAAAATGGCTCGTATCTACACGGATTGAAATCATTTGTCGATATGGTATCCCTATTGACATCATTTCTGATCGTGATGGTCGCTTTACGTCTCGTATTTGGAAAACTTTTCAATCTGCTATGGGTACTCTTCTAAACCTTAGCACCGCATTCCATCCTCAGTCTGACGGACAAACCGAGCGTACTATCCAAACTCTAGAGGATATGCTTCGTTCATGCGTAATAGATTTTGGTGGCAACTGGGATATGCACTTGCCTCTGGTCGAATTCTCGTACAATAACAGTTATCACGCGAGTATTCAAATGGCACCTTTCGAGGCATTGTATGATCGTAAGTGTCATTCGCCGATTTGTTTGCACGAGATCGGAGAAGCACAAATCACCGGTCCCGAGCTTATACAAGAGACGACGGAAAAGATTTTACAGGTTCGAGACAACTTGCTGAAAGCCAGAAGCCAACAAAAGAGTTACACTGACAAGCGTCGCAAACCTTTGGAATTCGAGATAGGTGACTTTGTACTTCTCAAGGTATCCCCTTGGAAGGCTGTGGTTCGATTCGGTAAGAAAGGGAAACTCGCACCTCGCTACGTGGGTCCTTTCAAAATTCTCGAAAGGATTGGCAAGGTTGTGTATCGACTGGACCTACCTGAAGAACTCAACAACGGTCATCCTGTCTTCCACATCTCAAACTTGAAGAAATATCTAGCTGAAGAAGGACTTCAAGTTCCTCTCGAAGATCTTTAAATCAACGAGACTTTACACTTTGTAGAGAAACCCGTCGAGATCATGGACCGAGAAGTCAAGCAATTAAGGCACAATAGAATTCCTATCGTCAAGGTTCGATGGGAAGGAAAACGTGGTGCTGAGTTTACTTGAGAACTCGAGAGTGATATGAAGACTAAGTATCTCCAACTGTTCGTTACACCTTCCTAAATTTCGGGACGAAATTTCCTAAAGGAGGGGAGACTGTAACGCCCTGCTTTTTCATACTTTCCTTAATTAGAAAGCTTGTCTTGTATTTCTATTTTTGAAAATCTTGTATTCCTTGTAATCGTATTTTCATTGTATCGTTGTAAAATCCGAGACTTGGATCATAAATAAAATTCGTTATTTCTTACAATTCATGCTTTACATATTCGTACATGTTCATACGTTTGAATTCATCATACATGTGATATCTTATTCGTAATTCTTGCAAAATGTGTTAAACTTACAAATACTTGTCATACATACTCAATTTATGCGTATATGATACATATTCTCAATTTAAATACTTAATTATACTTAGTCATACTTGTTTTATGCTTTAATTACATAATACACCTTTATAAGATGCCTTTATACCTAAAAACACATCAAAACCTAAGTAATATAAACTTCAGGGGGCTGAAATATCAAAAACAAAACTTAATTTCCGTAAATACCACTCGTCGCGCTGCACGACGGGGATACTCTCCCTCGGTCGCGTGCCGCGAGACCTTCAATCCGGCAGAAGGTTGTTTCAGCTCCATCTATTGGCAATTTTTGTGTTAGTTGGTGTGTTTTCTTCATTAATTAGTCACCTAACTTAACCCTAAACCTCACCTATATAACACACCTCAAATCCACACTTCTTCCACTTTGCAAACACTTCATTCTCACTATCTAATGACTCCAAATCAGTTGCAAATCAGTAGCAAAAGTCAGATTCGAGGCAGTTTACAAAAGTGAGTTTAAACTCACCTTTCTTCCATGTTCTTCACTTCTTCTTGCTTCTTAACACTTGGAACACCTCTAGGAGTGTTTCCATAGGTTTTCCATGGAAAACCAAAGATGGAACATCACCACATTGAGGTTAAAAGTGTAAGAACTTTCTGTTTTGAATAAAACTTTGTTAAATTTATGTGTTATCCATACAAGCCTATGTCCTTATGCTACTAATCAAGTCTATGATTAGTATGCTTAAAAATAAGGTTGTTACATATAAAATCAGAATGTTTTAGCACTCCAAACTTTCTATTTTTGTAAGGGTTTTAACCCACAAGTGTTGTATCCTCCAAGCTTGTTCTTGTAAACAAGACTTGTGATGAATGTATGTGATTATTTGGAAGCCTTGGCTTTCCTACCTTCAAGCCACCACCTCACTTGATGATTTGTCCCTTGAGTAGTTAGTTCATTTCATTTTTATCTTTATTGTATTCTTGACCATCCTTGTTGTTCTTGTAACAACTTGTGCATTGGTGAAACTACGAAAGAGGTCTTAAATGGAAGGATTATCCTCCTACCTCCTTGTATGACTTATATGAGATCCTTGCAATGATTATTGGACTATACATACACTATATATAATACTAATATATAGTTGGTAAGTTCATGAGTTATCCAGTTTTAATTCCATAAAACTTGTTTAAGTAGTTAAATTACTCATTTATATCATGCCATGGGGAGCTACCCCATATGTTAAGCTACTAAACTACATTATACCGAATACTCTGCGACCTCATGTTTGTTTGCCCTGTTTTGTCAATGTCTATCATCATTGACAGTTTTTCCTGAGTCTATTAGTTCACGATCGATCCTCTCCAGGCATGGTGTGAGGTTGGTGAGACCTAAATAGCGCTATCAACTAATAACCCGTTCGCCAGGCACCGGCGACTAATCGGTATCATAAGTAGGGACTTTCGTGATAGAGTTTCGTTTAGTACACTTGTAGCATCTAATATAAATAGTAATTAACTGAGCGTCCCGCACGAGGGGAGAATGTACCCGTATCCCACATAAGGAGATAGTATTACCCGTATCCCATACAAGGAGATAGTGTTTTTCGTTCCGTTTCCCAACCACCAGGAACGCATGCTTTTTAGAAAAAGTTGTGAACTCACCTTGGTTTGCTCGGCAGATAGTTTACTTGTTTTTGTTGTTGAGGAGTGTTGATACATATTATGTGGACGCGACTCAGTTCGGTTCAACTCAGTTTGGTTCGACTCGGTTAGGTTCGGCTCAATGCCACCGTCACAACATTCCTCCATCGTGCCTCCCAGAGATCAATACGCGAAGCACGAAGAGCCGTAGATCATCAACACCATGACATCACAATGATGATGTCATATGGATAGCTCTTTGAATGTTCACCAAGGAAAATTGTAATGTTCGTTGATCATTTAATAATGGCCACGAAGAATGATATTTAATGGTTCATTATGAACACTCAATGCCTTCAACGAACAATTAGATGATGCCACGAACCCTCATGCATGACGTAGACTCACTTCCAACAAACACAGACTACATATGACGAAACTCCTGCTCATGTCTTCCTGATGATTGACGAAAGTCCAGCCTGCATTTGATCATGACGAAACTTCTGTTGAGGAAACTCATGTTTCGTCGAATATAAGGGTGTGACGAAAGTCCCCTTGTTTCATCACTGTTGGAGTTTCGCCATGATGTTTCGTCGGCTGAAGTTGTTTCGTCGACTGTTTCCTCTATATAAGCAGCACAGAAGACAGAAGACAGAGCAGAACACAGACAACCAAGAGAACTGTGAGAGAGCTTAGTGTGTGTGAAACTTATATTGTTATCTTGTAAACTGAACTCGTCTCATATATACAATCGTATGTGTTAAACGTTGAATCATTGTCTCGTGTTTATCTCGATCTTGGTTTGCTTTCCCGGTTGGATTCCGCACAACCGAGTCTGTTCGTATACAAGGATTAGGCGACTAGATCCTCCGCTAGTTGGACCTACAAGTGGTATCAGAGCCTTGGCTCTCTTCCTTGTTAAAACCGAGTGTTTTTCGAGTTTCTGAAGATCATATTTTCTGGAAAAACAAGTTAAAAATCTTGAAAAAATTGGTGTTTTTGCTGATTAGTTCTTACAAAACCTTGTTAAATCTCTTTTATATATGTTGTGTCAAGGTTTTTATTGAAGTTTTCTTGCAAAAATTGTGTTCGAAAATTTTTCGGTTGGCCGGAAAACTCATAAGTTTACCGGAAAACTCATAGGGTTCTTCACATCTTCAAAAGTTCTTGTATGTTCATCATATTTCTGGGTTTTGAGGTTGAAGACTAAACTGTTGAAGTTAATTATAATATTGTTTGTTTGAAGTCTTCACACAAATCATGATGAGTGGTTGGTAAACAGTGAGTGTGTAAGGGTATGGTTGTTTGACAATTGTGGCTCAACACTCCTTGTGTCAGAGATAAAAGGATTTGATTTCTCTTTTTCAAAATATCTAGTAAAGTTATCAGTACATCTTTCTCAACGAAACTTCCAAGTTTCCTCAAAATTTGTTTTTGACGAAACTCTTATTTTTCCTCATAATTGGTCCTTGACGAAACCCTCTTTCGTCATAAAAGGAGTTTCGCCAAAAACTAAGTGTTTAGTGGATCACTTTTGTCAAGTATTAACAGAAGCTTTCAAAAGTTATTTTAACGGTTTGTTTTAAGGGATTTTAGCAGGTATTCAGTATTATATATTCAAAATGAATCCAGACTGGTGGGGTATTCCATCCAATATGGAGAGCAAATATAGAAGCACGGGTTTATCACCATCATGGGCTGAATCTCCCGCACCCGCATCTAATACGGAGAGCAAGTATAGAAGCACGGGTTTGTCGCCATCATGGGCCGAATCTCCCGCACCCGCATCTTCGTCTATTCCATCGCAAGCGAATCCAATTTCGACAGGACAATGGCCGTTTGTTTCAAATCAAACTCAAAGTATTCAAAGTATACTTTTAAGCGAAAGCGAAACCGGAAGCCTTAACCATCCACCGAAGCTAATGCACATGAATGAATATCCTGGATGGGAAGAAAGATTCCATACGTATGTCCTTGGGCAAAACACGGAACTGTGGTTATGTTTTACTACAGATTTCGATCAAGCTCTTGATGTTGCCGCTTCAACTGCCGTGACATTTGCAGATCTTACTGAAGACGAGAAGTAGAAATATGATTTAGAAAAGAAAGCATATGCTATTCTAACTTAGGCATTGAGCAAGGATATATATCATCAGTTTATCAGCTTCAAGACGTCAAAGCGGTTATGGGATGCATTGAAGACGAGAGGTCTAGGAAATGAAGCGTCGCGCCAATTATGACATGATTTACTCAAGAAGGAGTTTGATGGCTTCACGTATATGGAAAAGGAATATTTGGCAGATTTGACAAGTAGATATTACCACTTGCTGACTGAGTTGAATACTTATGGGGTAGCAACAACTCCAGCAGAGGTTGTCACAAAGTTTGCCGATGCACTGCCACCTCAATGGAATAATTTCTTGGAAATCTTGAAATACAATGGCACATTGGCTACGACAAACATAAATGATTTCGTTCAGCTCTTGGAGAACAAAGATCAAGAAGGAATCAGGAAGGCGAAACGGATTCCAGTGCAACAAAATCCTGATATGTATTATGGTAACTGTGGAGGTTCTAGCACTGTTGCAAGACCTGTTACACATGCTCCGCTACAAACGGCTTTTGTATCAAGCACTGACTTGTATGGAAATCCAATACAATCAGTTCCTCAGCAACAAAGAATAACAGACTTGTATGGAAATCCACTACAGGCAGTTCCCCAGCTGCAAACCCAAAGGTCTTCTATAGCAACTGATTTGTAGGGAAATCCACTACCAGTTCCACAACAAGCTTGTTATGGAAGCACTTCATTTTCCGGTCAGCCATCTAATCCAAATACTGTTTGGCTCGACACTTCGAATTTCTCGAAAGTAAGTGTTAAAGTAGCTAAGGGTCATATGGAGCTACTAAACACATTGGTGAGCGCGTATTGTGGGTTGATAGCAGGTCAGATTGGAAACATCAATCTGACACAAGAAGATTATCAGCAGATCGATAAGGAGGAAATGGATATGATGGACATCAAGTGGGCTTTTGCTAGTGCGGTTAGGCGAGCTAAAGACTTCATGGAAAGGACTGGTAGAACCAGCTTGGAAAGCAAGAGAGATACCAAGTATGGGTTCGATAAACAATCAGTCAAGTGCTTCAATTGTGGTACTGGTGAACGAGGTCATTTCAAGAGAGAATGTACCAAACCAACTCAACATGGGAACCAGAATCCTTTCAGGAATCAAGGCAACCAGCAGAATCAGAATCAGGATCAAAAAAGGAATAACGAGCGTACGTTGATGCCTGTGAACAATCCAAATCAAGCAGGAGCATCAAATGCCAAATAGGCTCTTGTGGTACAAGTCGATGAAGGTTGTGACTGGTCGATTCAATTGGGAAGTGATGTTCAGGATAGAACAGCTTGTTTTGCTGAAGTTGTCAAGGATCTGAAACACACAAGTGGTGGAGAATCTTCCGCCATTGGTGGAGAATCATCTGAAGATGAAGACAGTTCCGGATATAGTAGAAGCTCAGATGAAGAATCCTCAACTTCAGGCGATGATCATTTAGATGAAACGTCAAGTGTGTCAGTCGACGCAGATGTTGATGAATTGTTGGGAGAAGCTGCAGCAAGGAATGACTGAAGATCAATTCTGGTGGATAAAGTTGTTTATTCTTCTTTTCTATTCATTCAGCCTTTATGGCTAATGTCGGCAGTTCATCAAGTCAGGTATGTGTCGATAAACCAACTTCTGATAAATGTGATAAATTTGTTAGTTTAGGTGATAAATTGTCAGACTTGCAAGGCAAATATGATGATTTGCAAAGCAAGTATGATGTGACATATATCCACAATCAAAAGTTGATAGTGGATCTTTCGAAATGCAAAGAGGCTAACATGTTTTATGAAAACCATGAAAAATAATTTAAAAAGGTGGTTGAAAATTTAAGAAAAGATAAAACCTAGCTAACAAAAATGGTTTCAAGAAAACAAACTGACATAAACTGTTATATCAATCGTCTCGAAATCATGCAAAAAGAGTTAGCCTGTGTTAAGTGTGAAAGTGAGGCGATCCGGCTTAAGCTAGACAGTTATTCAAACTCTAGGTATGTGCTAGATCACATCATTGACATACAAAAAGAGAAAAAGGATGTCACGTGCATTGGATACAGAAATGTCCACCACCTGTTAGACAAAATTATGACGCAATGCCTGATGAGGAGAATATAACATATTTTGAGGAATCTGTTCCTTTAGACATTAAGGAATTTGTAACCGGACTTGG
Organism: Helianthus tuberosus; assembly: GCA_030545235.1. Classification (NCBI taxonomy): domain Eukaryota; kingdom Viridiplantae; phylum Streptophyta; class Magnoliopsida; order Asterales; family Asteraceae; genus Helianthus; species Helianthus tuberosus. The sequence goes on from CM060377.1 coordinate 10,242,378, forward strand.
ATACAAAAATGAAGCATCGTCAGATTCGGATGTTTCAACAGTTACAAGTGTGTCAACTGCTGAACAAAATCAGGATCCTCCAGTCATTGTTGAGGATGCTGATTCTTCAGATGATGAATCCGATGATACTGACTCAGCACAGTCTGATGCGGCAATCAAAGAAGAGGACATACCTCTTGAGAATCATATTCTATGTGATCCTCCCGCAAAACCTGCTAAGACTGTTCTGGTCGAGTCCACGTCTGCAAAAGAGTCAGAGAGTGTGAATTTGTTGTACACACTTGTTGGTGATGATAAAATCTATTCTGACAAAGATTTTCCGATTAAGAATGTAAATCAATCTTTAATCAGTAAAGTTTTTGAAGATTCGACAAGTAGGTTTTTGGGAAAGTCGGGTTCACACGTTGTGGTAACACAGTGCCCTCCGATTCCAAAGGCCGAAGTTCGAAAACAATATGGCAATCAGAAATTACCAAAAGTGAAAAAGCAGCAAAATCATACGAAACTAAAAGGTAAATCAACAACTCAAGGTCGAAAGGAACCGAACCAAAAGAAGAACAAGAAAGTGAACTTTGTGAAATCAACGGGAACGGATAAATTGGAAACTTTTGCAAATAAATCTAACTTAGATCATGTCAATCAAGTTAAATATTTGAAAAGAAATGAATAAAACAGTTCAAAACCAAGTACCACGGGATCACAAGGTTCATCAACAAGACAGTCATATGATACTTCGGGGTTTGTTGAATGAAGATCATGTTTTGAATGTGGTGAAATTGGACATATCATTCGAAATTGTCCGTATCTTCATAAGTTAAAAGCCAAAGTTGATGATCCCCGTGAACAAAATTACCGAAAGCGACCTGTTTCTACAAAACAACATCCCCGCCTTGTAAAAGAAATGGAAAAGAAAGAGAGACGCCAACAAGTAAAGGTAATTGAAAAGGCAATTAAAACTGACGTGGTTCACAAACAACTTGTTTCCGTTAAACCAGAAATTTCTAAAACTTCTAATAATCACGAAGTTAAGATTTCGAAAATTCAAACTGGTAAAACACAACAGACATGGAAACCAAAAAACGGTTACGAAATCAGGGGGAGCATCACAATTTCCAAACCATCGAGAAATTGAAATAACTTTTGTCGATGAAAGCGGAAGACCCAAGACCACAAAGGCTTGGGTCCCCGTCTCCAACTAATAATGTGAGTTCATGTGCAGGGTGTTCCAGG